>CM034308.1:1455579-1925786 GCA_019925795.1 Dendrobium chrysotoxum
CAAAATCCCCTTTAATCAAAAAGTTAATTTTGGACCCCCCTTTGCTTAATGTATAGGTGGACCCCGAACCCCCTAAAAACTCACTAATGCAATTTAAACTTTAAATATTATACCTAAGAACTAAAACTGATCCACACATTAAATCAACTAAGATAGATCTCAATTCACTAATATTTGGACTTTAAATAAAATTCCCTTTTCAGACCTACAACCAACCTAGACAGTAGGCAACTGTAACTAACTACCCAGCTTAGGATCTACCTCAGCTACACAGCTTTTCACACACATCTAGATGGTTTGTTAGGGCACCACTTCTAGACCTAGGCCAGGCCGGTGTTTACTTCTATGTTGTGTGCCGAGATTTCTGAGATTTCACCGCATGTTGTGATTGAGATGATGCTGATGTGGCTGTTTACTTTTACTGCACTCTGGGAATTGATGTGATTGCACGATAGACTACCCATAGGTTAGGATTGATTTTGATACTAATGATGTTTTCTGCAGGTGGCCATGCTCATGCAGCGCTAAATATAAGGGGGGGCAATAATCATGATTTAAAAATTAATGCTGTTTTATGCAGGTGCTTCAGAAATTGCTCAGCCCCCCTAAATAAATGAGGGCTAAAATAATAAATCATTATAAATTGCTACAGGTGCTCCAGAGCTTGCTTAGCCCTCAAAACAATTAAGAGCATGGCCAGTGTGGCTGTGATGAGTATTTTATTTTCCCTATAATTGCTTGTGATATATTAAACTGCTGGGGATGATTTTTTTTTTTTTTAGGATAACCCTGCAGGAGCGTCTAGAATTTACTACTTTCATTTAATGTAATTGATTGTAATATTGGTTAAGAGTTGTGAAAGTTCATTTTGAGTGGGGATACTAGGATCCAAAGGTTGGATTCCAAAGAGGAAAGGACACCCAATATGAGGATGGCCCTTTTCTATTTGGAAATCCAAATTTGGATCGTTCTGCTACTTGAAGAATCAAAGGAAGTTGAAATCCAAGGAGTCCAATAGAGCTGGGATCCGAGGAGTCCAAGGAAGAGAAGATCAAGAAGATGAAGACCAAGTATCCCACTCAAAAATAACTTGCGTCAGTCTTAGGATCAGAAATCCGGGTTGTTGGCAGTGGTGCCCGGCCACTTTAATTTTCTGCAGACCCTGGGTTGTAATTAAGGGCAGTTAGCCTATGGACATTTATTAATTTGTTTGGATAATTTTGATGTGTTTTATGATTGTGTGCCTCTAGGATTCCTTGCTTTTCTTAGTTTCTTGGCGTTTTGCATGTCACTTTTGTTTTAGCCTGGATTTCGTTAGGCTCTTTAAGGACTAAAACTTTTTCTACTCACAACTAACATTCAAATTTTAAGATTTAAATAATTTAGAAACTTAACGACCTAGGAAATTGCCGGAATCGTCCGGGGTCGCATGCATATTATTGAATTTCTCTCTTTCCTTCTATAAGACACTTCCCCGCCTGTGGGTAGAGTCCGGATAATCTGACCTATGAGGATGAGGTGCCGGACCTAGGGAAGCCTAGTCTAATTCTAAAAATTATTTTATAAGCCTTTTTTTTAAAATCCTGTGCATATCTGATTTGGATACTTTAACCAGCATGCATTGCATTAGAAATCAACTAAATCAAAATTTTAATTGCATTAGTCATAGGAGCATTCACCCAACATTAGTCTGGGGCCAACTAGGAAATCCTCTAGACGTCGGCCCTACCTCCAAGAACTATAACTTACCTACCCATCTTTCATAAATGACTGGACAGCATGGTTTTAAAGCGATTAGGTGGTTAGCTGGCTCCCCCTTCCAGGCCGGGGTAAGTCCAGGTTTTGTATTGCATTAGTTAGGACACGGGTGTTAGTGTTGCGTAGAACACTAAACCCATTAGATTCAGGATTCAAGGCTACTATTGTTTCGTAGTACGCCTCATCAGTAAGTAGGTCTTCTGTCTTCCAGAGACCCTAAACCCTACATATCCGCTTCATACGGATGACGCCACCTCCATCCTTCCCTCCTGCATGTTTCGAGTGCATGATTTATTTATTTTTCTCCAGTTTCTTCTCACTACCTTAATCCCTCCGGATGCTGATGTGAGCCGTGCATGTTGACTAAGCCTAGTTGAACCTCTCTTTCCCTTTGAGTAGGACTTCCTAGTCTTCCCCCTATGTGCCAATCCCAATTTAGAAAGAATAATGTAGAATCCTTAATCGAGAGTATTCTCAGGCTCCGGCTTGAGATGTAATTAACCACGGGGGCTTGCGCCCGTGGGAAACCGAATCCCACTCTCAAATAAACCCCATTCGAGCTAATGTATCGGGTGGGGGAAACCCGTTATGATTAGATCACACATATTATTATCCATCGGGGTGTGTTGGTGAGAGTCGCTATCCTCAATGGTTGATCGTATGTGTGATCGAATCTGCCTTCCCATTGGCAACAGATACTGTCTCCCCTCACGGGGCGATGGTTTCTATAGTCCTTTCGGAGGTCCACAGGTTTCTGGCAACCACGGTGGGACAGGTTTCTCTCTCCATCTTTGGATTCTATATTATTCTCTCTTGTGTGTACTCCGGGATTGGTACTCCTTAGATTAGGTCTGTCCCACTCTTAGTTAGGGTCCTTCCTTAGTTAGGATTGTTCTTCTTTTTCTTAGTTAGGGTTCCCCCCCTAGCTAGGATCCTTTCTTTCCGTTCTTCTTAGTTAGGGTTCCCCCCTGGCTAAGCTTCCTTTCCTTCTGACCTTCTAGGTCATTCCGTCCCTTATCTATCATTCCTCTTCTCATTATTTTTACTAATCATTTGAAATTTCTTTTCTTCTTCTTGGCAGACAGTGCCATGGCTTCCTTCGTGCCTTATGTTACTTTCAGTTTTGGTTCTGACGCGTGGGTGACACTTCCTGAGTCCCTGCTAGCCAGTTCTCCCGCTGGAGGAATCACTTTTGGTTCCTTCACTGACTCGGCCTTCGTCACTCTTGGCGGGCCGACCCCTGCTGAGGCTGCTGCCTACTCTCCTCCCCAGAGGAGAGCTCGCACAGCCATGCGACCTTTTGGACGTCCAGTTGCTCGGCGGACAGCCCGGGCACCTGCTCGTCCTACTCCTGTTCGTGTGCAGCCGGCACACCCTGTGGTTAGGCAGCCAGTGCCTAGACCACTCCCAGTTCAGCCCACTCGTCCAGTGGTTAGGCGACCAGTGCCTACCGCACCTGTTGTTCAGACTGCCCCGGCCCCTCAGCGCCGGCAGGCAGTAGTTACCCCTGTTGTTACTCTGGCAGAGGCAGCTCGTGTTCGGGTTCCCCCTCCTTCTTCCTCCAGGAAGAGGGGTGCCCAGACCGAGGCTCTTTCGCCTTCCTCCCGTCGGGTTTCAGCTTTCGCTCGACTGTCTCACCCAGAGACCCTCGTGCAGACCCCGACACTTCCCGTACTTCCTGGTCCCCCTGCCACTCAGGTAGTGGGTTCAGATGTTGCTTCGTCTTCCGCCTCCGGCCTTGGGAGAAGGGCCCGGAGGAATAGAAACCGTAGACTTCGGTTGGCTGCATCCGAGGTAGATAGACAGCGGATGGCAGATTCGTTGGCTCACCAGGAGCCAGTTCAGAGGAGAGTGGTCCCTAGGCAGCGGGCACCACGACCAGTTGCAGTTTCCCCTACCCCGGACGTTACAGTTGCCCCTGAGATAGCAGCGGTTCAGGGAGGACGCTTCTCTCCACTAACACATAGTGGTGGTGAGGAGGACGTTGCTCGCATTGCGGCGGCTCCTCCTGTCACTATTACTTTACCACGCACTAGGGTCCCCAGGGATGATGCTGCTCGAACCCTCTCTCAGAGGATTCGGAGCATTATCCGCTTAGCGCGGGGTCGAGGCCCTGTCAGTCGGGAGAGGTTACTCCACCAGATTTCTCAGGCGTCCGTTCAGTTACAGAGACAAACTGCTAGGCAGAGGTACAGGTGGCAGAGAGGACAGCCACCTAGGCAGCCTGTTAGTTCAGTTCCGTTGGCGAGACCACAGACGGTTACTTTAGTTGTTGGACGACGCCCACGTCGTCAGGGACATAGGCAGCAGTTGGAGCCTCCCAGACCCCAGCTCCCTTCAGTTGTAGTAGCCCCGCAGCAGTTAGTTGCCCCTACTGGGTCCCGTCGCAGTAGATGGGTGTGGAGACGACGACAGGCAGAGTCCCCTGTCGATGCAGTACAGCCAGTTCAGGCAGTTGAGCAGTTAGAGGCAGTTGTTCCTTCCAGATCAGAGGCAGTTTCGATGGTCTGTGATGCAGCGACGGACGATGATGTTGCAGTTTCTCCTAGTAATTCACCGGTTCGGGCAGAGCCAGCCCTTAGCCCGTACGAGACTTCTTCCCCTTTGAGTCCGTATGCGGAGGACTTCCATTAGACCCTCTACGAGGATGATGCACTTGAGGATGACGTACTCGAGGAGGAGTCAGATGGAGATATACCGGTGCACAGAGTATGCGTGGTTACTAGACGTGGCCACTCAGACGAGCAGATAGAGGCAGATGATGATGATGAGCAGGGAGAAGCTGAGGTAGGAGGATCTACCCGGTCAGTTGAGACAGATGCCACAGTGCTACAGTTACAGACTCAGATGGCAGAGATGGCCAGGGCCATGGCAGCGATGACAGCTCAGTTGACAGCTTTGGGGGCGATGCCCCAGATGACGGGCGTAGGCACTCCTGCTACGTCCAGGGACGAGCCAGCAGCACCACCTGTAGTAGCACCAGGTCCTGTGGGAGTAGACAGGGCCCAGAGAGCAGTTCCAGTGGCACATACAGCAGTTGCTTTTACTACCCCAGTCCAGAGTCAGTCAGTTCAGTTGTCAGCCGGACAGATTCAGGATCTGATTGCCCAGAAGGTCGAGCAGGCCATTTCCTCCAGGAAGTCTGGAGAGGTAGTTAGTAGGGGGCATCCTTACCCAGTAGAGTACGAGCACGAGCCCTACCCCCCTGGTTTTGTCCCTCCTAGGTTCAGAGTCTTTGATGGGTTTGGGAACCCAAGGCAGCACGTGGCCCAGTACCGAGCCATCTGTTGCAACATAGGAGGGAACGATGCACTGATGTTGAGACTCTTTGTTAGCAGTTTAGTTGGGGTGGCCTTTGCCTGGTACGCCGACCTCCCCAACGATTCAGTACGCACCTTTGCAGAGTTGGAGCAGTTGTTTGTTCAGAGGTTTGTCAGTGCAGAGCACCGAGTTACAGTTGGAGAGCTAGTTGTGACTAGACAGCGGCCCCGAGAGCCTCTCCCAGATTATATAGTCAGATGGAGGAACCTCAGCCTACAGTGTGAGCCCAAGTTATAGGAGCAGCATGCAGTAGAAATTTTGTTGAAGAACATAGATGGTCCGATAGCACCTTATCTGAAGGGTTTCAGCATCAGAACCTTTCAGAAGTTGTTGAAAAAGGTGATCAGTTTGCAGGACAGCATACCCGATACAGTCCCTCCTAAGGTTGAGAGTCAACCTTCACGTAGACCTCAGCGGCAGGAGTCATCAGGAGCACCTCCACCTAAGAGAGGGGAGGTACACAGTACTTATGGACCATCAGATAAGGGCAAGAAGCCCTTAGTCAGTTCAGCACCACCTCAGCAGTCTCACACACCGGGCCAGTCAGTAGTGCAGTCTAGACCCTCCCGTAGGACCCCAGAGAGTCAGCAGTACCTACGGGAGAAGCTTAGTAAGGAATATCCCTTTAAAAGGGAAAGTGTGATGAAGATCTTTAAGTTCCTTACTAAGAGAAACATCTTAACATTCCCGAACAACAATAGAGTGGAAGAGGAGGGGCAGACAGAACACCCACTCTATTGTCCATTTCACAGACATATCGGGCATGTTATAGAAGACTGCTATGTGTTCAAGGACAGAGTTGAGAAGCTCATGGCTAGTAGGCAGATCCACCTACAGGACAGCAACCTGGTTCAGCCCAAGGGCAAGACACCTCAGACAGTTCAGATGATCTCGGGCTCCAGTAGTTGTAGTGACAGCCAGAGTGGCAGACGGAGCAGTCGTAGCAGATCACCCAGAGGTTCTGAGGGGGAGTGGCAGCTAGCACTCTCTCGGAAGACGAGGCAGATGATCCGACAGACAGTTCAGAGTTCAGAGGCAGTTGAGAGGAGGCCTACCCAGGCCAAGTCGACAGTTGCCAGCCCAGTTTCTTCGCCAGCACCTTTTTCTTCTTTTGTTGTAGTTCCTACTGAGCACATTTCTTTTCCTATTTTATGTAATAAACAGATGTATGAAAAGGAAAAGTTTGTTGTAACTTCTGAGGGGAAGACGGGACGCCTTCCGGCACTTACGCTGAAGGATTTCGTTCTCCCTTCAACTGATGATGAAATAATAGAAGAAGGTGATTCTGGCTACTTCTGGTGTTCTGTTCCTACTTTTATTTCTTCTAGCACTCACTCTTTCAGTATTTTACATGTTTCTTGTGATGATTCTGCATGTGATGAAGAGTCTGAGTGTGATGAGGAACCGGTCTTTGTGATTCCGGAGGGTGGTTGTTACATGGATTCAGAAGATAAATCCGAGAACCCACTCCAGTCGCTTTCCTTGGAGCCAACACAGGCCATCACCGCTGAACCAAGTGAATCTCCTGTCAAAGATGACACGATACAGGAAGTTCACTTGCGTTCAGGGAAGGTTCTTCCACCTAGAATGGCTAAGAATACAAAAGAAAAAGATAAGAACATTGTTACCCAGCAGGACGATCATATCCCTTCCTCCCAATAGCAGTCTAAGGAGAAAGGGAAAGGCCCTCAGCTGGAGGTCGATTACAATGTGTTGGCCCACTTAAGGAAAATTCCTGCCCTTCTCAGTGTTTATGACGCTTTGATGATGTCCTCTGACTTGAGAGAGACCCTGGTAAAAGCACTACTCGAACCAGAGTCCTATCAAGCCTTCTTTGCTTCCGAATCTGTTGGAGATGCATGCCTTTTGAGAGAGATGTCATGCATTACCTTTTCAGATCGTGATCTCCTCTTGGGTACCTCCGATCACAATCGTCCTTTGTATGTCACAGCTGAAGTCAATGGTTATGAGTTGAACAGGGTCCTCATTGACCAAGGAGCTTCAGTGAACATCCTGAGTTATGAAACTTTGAAGAGCCTCTCCCTGGGTCATTTGAAGTTAACATCCGATAAGATTATGTTGAAAGGCTTCAATGACAAAGGACAGCGTGCCCTAGGGTCCATCACCCTACCCATGAAGTTTGGAAATTTCCTTACTGAGGCAAAGTTTCATGTGATCGAGGCAGATACTTCATACAGGGCTCTCTTAGGAAGGCCCTGGATTCATGAGTATGGAATGGTGCCCTCTACCCTGCACCAATGTATGAAGTATATGAGGAATGAAGTCGAGTACTCCATTCCCGGGGATACCCAACCCTTTTCCGTGCATTAGGTCTCTATTTATGATGATGCTGAGCATTACATACCTCGTAAGAAGAGTAAACCTCCTTCTGCCCAGTCACCAGTGACACCTGCCAGTACTGTACAGGGTCCTGTACAGCTACCTGCGCGAGGTCCGTCGCAGGTTAGTATTGAGGCAGATACCTCCACTGCAGATCCTGTTAGATCTCCTTTCCAATTTGCAGTGGGGCACGACGTTCCCCCTAGTAGAGGTAGGGGAGAGCGAGGTAGAGGTAGAGGTAGAGGATCGACTCGCCCGCCGCGAAACTACGACACTCAAATTCCTCCTCCCTCATATCTTTATGCTTCTCCTTTGACTGTCGAGTCCGACTCCTCTGACGATGAGATGATCATTATCCCTCATCGCTCAGCTCCCTCACCAGTCCCGGACTTCACTGATTATAGTTCACTACCTACCTTTTGTAGGTACCTGATACCCGAGGGTGGTTTAGTTATTGACAGTGGTTCAGACGAGGAAGTAGACCCCCGACGTCAGACCACTAGTCAACAATCCCTTTCCCGTCAGATACGTGGAATAAGAGTTGAGGAGTCTCACCAAAGATCTTTGGTTAACCCCTCCACTAGTGATGGTGGTGCACTACAAGTTAGAGGTCGCCCTCCGCCTCCTCTGTATGAAACCTTTGTGCCACGACGAGCTAGTGAGTGTGCCTCGTTATCCCATAGTGTAGGTGCCCCACTGGGTCCTGGGAGTCAGGGTTCAACGGAGACCGCTATGGATAACAGGGTCACAACTGCCCCTCGTTATTTTTCCCCTTTCGTGGAAGACTGTATAGAGCGGGGTGCAGTCATCTCGACTTGGTCAGATGAACAAGCTCTACGACAGGCTCGTGTTTGGCGGACTGATATACCTCAAACTAAGCAAGGTTTAGGTTATGTCGAGCAGAGCTCACCTAACCATGCTAACATCCGAGCGGTTTCCCACTCATACCCGGTTGTTTCTCTTACCGATAAAGAAGACCCGGGTGATGATGAGGATAGAGTACTCGATGCTCCTCAAGAGTTTGAAGATGGCATCACTTCTGCCATGGACAAATTGTGTGAGGTAAACTTAGGCACTGAATCAGATCCTAGACCTATTTTTCATAGTGTCTTGTTATCTGACTCAGAGGCTCAAGAATACATCGAGCTACTCTCAGAGTTTAAAGATTGCTTTGCCTGGAACTACACCGAGATGCCTGGTCTAAATCCAGATGTAGCAGTCCATAAACTAGCCATTAAGTCTGATGCAGTCCCTGTTAAACAAGCACCTCGTAGGATGAGGTTAGAAATAGAACAACAGGTGATCGCTAAAACTAAGAAGCTTATAGAGGCCAATTTCATTCGTGAAGAGAAGTACCATACTTGGCTTGCCAACATTGTTCCAGTCTGAAAAAAGAACGGGCAGATTCGTGTCTGTATCGACTTCCGTGATTTAAACAAGGCATGTCCTAAGGACGATTTTCCTCTTCCTATCCCCGAGCTTATGGTGGATATAGCGTCGTCCCATAGCATTTTCTCCTTCATGGATGGTTCATCTGGTTACAATCAGATAAAGATGGACCCCGAAGAGGAGAAGTTTACTGCGTTTCGCACACCTATAGGTGTGTTCTGCTACAAGGTGATGCCCTTTGGTCTCAAGAATGCCGGGGCCACCTATCAACGTGCTATGATTGTTATCTTCGGCGAGATGATACACGAGCAAGTTGAATGTTATGTGGATGATCTGGTAGTCAAAAGCAAGGTCCGTGGAGATCACCTTCGAGATCTACGAATCATTTTTGAACGCCTACGTAAATATGATTTGAAAATGAACCCTCTAAAATGCGCATTTGGAGTTAGTGCAGGAAAGTTCATGGGGTTTATAGTTCGCTATCGTGGCATTGAGATTGACCCTTCCATGATCAAAGCCATAGTAGATCTAAAACCCCCTAAGAGCCTTACCCAGCTAAGGTCTTTTCAAGGAAAGCTAGCCTTCCTGCGGAGATTCATCTCCAATTTATCTGGTAGATGTCACCCCTTTGCTGCCCTAGTAAAGAAAGACGCCCGCTTTCACTGGGATGAGCGTTGTCAGGAGGCCTTTGAGAGTATAAAGCGCTACCTGATAAACCCCCCTGTTTTAGCTGCACCCATCCCAGGGAGGCCGTTAATTCTCTATACTACGACCCTGGATGAGTCCTTGGGTGCATTATTGGCTCAAGAGAATGAGGAAGGCAAGGAGAATGCCTTATACTACCTCAGTAGACGGTTGATACCCGCAGAGCTGAAGTACCCGGCAATGGAAAAGCAATGTCTAGCTTTGATCTTTGCAATACAGAAGCTCAGGCATTACATGCTTTCACACAAGGTCAACCTAATCTCTCGAGTCAACCCCTTGCAGTATCTGATGACCCGTCCGACCCTCTCAGGTCGTCTGGCACGATGGTCTATAATCCTACTGCAGTTTGACATCACTTTCGTCCCTCAACGGGCCGTCAAAGGACAGGCTCTAGCTGATTTTCTTGCTGCTCACCCGATCCCTGCAGACTCCCCACTCAATGATGAGCTGCCTGACGAGCTAATCATGAGTGTGGAGGAGCAGAAGTCTCCTACTTGGGAGTTTTACTTTGACGGTGCGTCGTCCGTTAGAGCCTTGGGCCCGAATGAAACTCCTACAGTTAGGGTAGGTCTGGGCCTCATTTTCGTATCCCCTGAAGGCCACACTTTGAGATATTCCTACAGTCTTTCAGAACCTCGTACTAATAATGAGGCTGAGTACGAAGCTCTGATTTTAGGACTAGAGTTGGCCATTCAGATGAATATCATGCGGGTGAAAATCTTTGGAGACTCACAACTGATTATAAATCAAGTAGCGAGAGTCTACAAAGTACTTAAGCCGGAGCTCTTGCCCTATCACAACAAAGTAATGGAGCTCTTGTGTTTGATTCCTGAAGTGACCTTAGCTAAAATTCCTAGATCTGCCAATAGCAAGGCAGATGCATTAGCTAAGTTAGCAAAGGAACTGGCTGACCCAACTGGCAACCCACTGTCTATCGTTGTCCAGTGCCGTCAAGCCCTATGCCCCGCAGACCTGTCTTCTCCCGATCAGACCCTCACAGTGTTCTCAGTTGAGGAAGAATCAGACTGGAGAGTACCTTTTATAGAGCATTTAAAGCATGGCAGGCTTCCAGATGATAGATCTCTTGCTGCCCAGATCAGAAAAAGAGCCCTATCATTCACTTATGTGAACGACACCTTGTATCGACGCTCTTTCGACCAAATGTGGTTGCGTTGCCTCAACAACGAAGAGGCTCGCAAGGTCATGGGCGAGATACATGAAGGTCTTTGCGGTGCCCATCAGTCCGGACCAAAAATGAAAGGCAGAATTAAACGCCTCGGTTATTATTGACCGACTATGATCCGTGATTGTATGGAGCACGCTAGAAAGTGCCACCAGTGCCAAATTCATGGCACGGTGATTCACCAACCCCCTAATCCGCTGCACCCTACCGTATCATCTTGGCCATTTGAGGGCTGGGGCACGGATGTAGTGGGTCCTATCGACCCTCCTTCCTCTAAGGGTCATAGGTTCATTTTAGCTGCCACTGATTACTTCTCTAAGTGGGCAGAGGCTGTGCCACTTAAGGAAGTCAAATCAGAAGATGTGATGCATTTCTTTCGTGATCATATAGTCTATCGTTTTGATGTCCCGCGCCGTATCATCTCAAATAACGGCCCGTCATTTAGAAGCACCAAAATTGCCAGATTTGCCCGCCGCCATAACATCAATTGGCGATACTCTTCAATTTACTATCCCAAGGCCAATGGCTTGGCGGAGGCATTCAATAAGACCCTCGTGCAATTAATAAGAAAAATCTTGGTTGCAAACAAACGAGAGTGGCACGATAGACTTCCCGAAGCACTATGGGCCTATAGGACTACATACCGTACTCCTACTCAGTCTACCCCATATGCTTTGGCTTTCGGGGTCGAGGCCGTCCTCCCACTTGAGGTCGAGCTCCCCTCGCTACGTGTGGAAGTCAGCCACAATCTTTCCCACGAAGATAACGCCCGGCTACGGATCGAAGAGCTTGATGGTTTAGAAGAGCTTCGCCTACAAGCTTATCAGAACCTCAAACTATACCAGGCACGTATGGCTCGATCATATGATCGCCTTGTCCGACCCCGTGCTTTCCGGTTTGGCGAGTTGGTCCTTGTTTTACGCAGACCTATCATTTCGCGCCGTCGCCGAAGTGGTAAGTTCGAGCCTGTCTGGGAAGGCCCCTTTGCTGTAGAGCAAGTCTACGAAGGTGGTGCCTACCTACTCGTTGATGTCAATGGTGTTCACCCTATGCCTGTCATCAATGGGCAGTACTTAAAAAAGTACTATGCCTGAGTTTGCTCTTCAAAAGGGAGGGGGTCTCCCTACCGCCTGTAGATACTCCCCTGTATATGTACCCCCCTTTGGAGGGGCTTCTCCACTTTTTGACAGTCTGTGTGGCCACGACGATTTGTCCTCTACCACACGATGTTTGTTACGAGAAGTATGAGGCTATCCTTAGGGGTGATGAGGTGAGATGATATGATTCGTACACTGACATAAACTCTAGTCTCTATCATCTCCCTTGTCTGAACTCTTCTAGGCCAGATTTTGACCCATATCAGTCCAAATACAAATTCAAGTTCTATTTTCAATAGTGGTATCTTTAAACTCAATGTGCAAAGTTTCTAAAAGAAGGATTAATCTGAGAAAAGTCTGAGAGCTTAAAATACGAAGTGGACTTTTTAGAGAATTTTTTTTCTTAGAAAGTACATAATTTATTTTTTCTAATGAAAGATATACCCCTGTCTTCTTTAGAAAATGAAGTAATTAGTGGTTGACTCCTCTAAGCGCTTGAAGGATGATTATAATGATTCAAAAAAAATGTATGCCTTCTCTCTCATCCCTTGCTTGGGATGATTTCTTATTTTGAACTAAAATCTATATCAAATTGAAATTAGATTTAGAGACGCGTATTTTCCCAATCATCTTGCAGTTTTCTATCTCATAGGTGTCTTTCGCAGGCTGATGAATCTACCTCATAATTTTCTTATCCAAGTCGTTCACTCTTATCATAGGATTGGATTTGCTTTGTGGATTTTTCTTCCTCGCACAAGAGAGTGAGTTTTTCTTCTCTTATGTTTGGAAGATAATCTTACAACTGAGACAGTTTTCTTTTATGGATTTGGAAAGGGAGCCAGTTACAAAATGAAAGATACACAAAGTGTATCAAAAGTGAAAAGATGCGCAGTGCGCCAAAAATCAAAGATACATAAAGTGTATCAAAAGTGGAAAGTTGCGCAAAATGCGCCATAAAGTCAAGGATACACAAAGTGTATCAAGTAATTGAAAGAGGCGCAGTGCGCTAAATCAAGCTGGGGGGTTCAAAATGAGCCCAAAGTGGATAAGTAAATGGCTTTCCTTTCTTGTAAATCTCTAAGTCTCAGAAAATCCATACCCCTTGATATTCGTGACACTTGAGTTTAAAAATCATGATTTTGGATTCATCATCGTGCAAGGATGTTCTATTAGATATAAAAATATTCTCATGCAAGAAGATTGAGAAGATTCAGTTTCTCTCTCTAATTTACACCCTTTTGAATTAGATATTTATTCAGAATATGTAAGGGAGAAAGCCCAGCTTAGCTTGTAGGGAGCTTAAGCTGGGTTAGCAAAATTTAAATCCCTAACCTTCTCGGGTCTAGATGGAGTCAACCCATATTACTGAACTTTCTGAACCTTTTCTAAGGTTCAAGATGATTCAGAGGTTAATTTTTCATTTCTAAAAATAATCCTTTCACTCTCTGGTGAAATTTTCACTCTTTAGGAAATGTGTGAATCAGACTTATCTCAGATTAATTGGTGAATGCTTAAACATCTCTTAGTGGTCACACTATTGAGTTTGTTTAAATGCTTGCCATATTCTTTTAAAAATTCGTGCACAAAATATTTTGACCCCATCATCTAATTATAGACCATTCATAACGACTGATAAGAGTCTCGCATTTATTTTACCTTCCTCTTCTGAGTTCTGGTAATTTGGGAGTTTCCCCCTCTCTATCCCCCAGTTTCACTTGGTGCTCCCAAGTGTGGTCTGGAATATCAAAACCAATTCAGACTTCCTTTGTACTGGGTCCATACCAACCTATGCTAGCTAGGGAGGGTAATGTTGATCCACTATCCTAACCTAAATTTCATTCACATATCAATTGTGTTCTGATTGTGCCCCCAGTTCTATTCATGTGGCGAATATGGCCTGGTTTATCAAAGCCAATCTTACCTCCCTCTTTGTGTTCCAATCATTAGAGGATATCTCATACTAGGAGTAACGCACGGATATGGTAAACGTTCCCTCTACCGGGTGTTGTCTTCGACAGTACGAGATATACTTAGTCTATGGTTGAGAACATATAAAAAAATGCATCTATAAAATAAAAGAGGGAAGCTCTCAGTAGAGCAAAACAGGTTGCCCTTGTTACAGGTGGAACCCGGTAATACTCTCTAAGAGCTCAAATTCCCCAAAGTCTTTCTTTTCCTCTCCTACGAAGCGTCTGAGTGATCGCTTCAAGGATGAGTTTGCACTTGTGATTATTATGGTCTTTTACAATCATGATAGTCCTTGTTAGTGGTGTGATACATCTTGCTCAAGATGTTAACATCCCACCTTCGCGAGCTCTGATTCCCTAGTAGGGAATCAGCTCTCCAGTTTCTTTTAGTGACCTACTTTTTCACCCTTGCCTTGCTCTCAGCTACTAGAGCAGTCCTATGGGTCTGGTAGTGTCGCTCCTGCCTCTCACAGGGCCCCCCCGGTCAGGGTGAGTATTACCGCTGTGATGTTTGATGTTTATTAATTTTACTCATAAATCATTTCCCTCAATGGCGAGTGTGTCTCCTCGCCATCTTGAGTTATTTTTCCAGTAGTGTTGCAGTACGCCTGGTTACCGGCGTTAGCATCACTGACTTGAGAGCTCTGATTTTTTAGTAGAAAATCAACTCAGTTTCTACTTTACTTTCTCTCTCATTCGTACTCTACCCTCAGCTGCTGGGGTAGCTCTACGGATGCACTGATATTATTCCACTTCCCACAGGGTCCCACCAGTTTGTGTGGGTGCCACTACTGTGAGCCTTTCATAAATATCATTCATATGCAATGTTACTTCCCTTAGTGGCGAGTGTGTCCCCTCGCTACTCTTGCGTGCTTTCCTAGTTGTGATGCAGTACATCGAGTCTCAGATGTTAGCGTCGCTTCTTAGTGAACTTTGATTTTCTAGCAGAAAATCACTTCACTTGTCTTAGAGTGACATACTTTCCCACCGTGACCCGACTCTTGGCTGTGGAGCGGTCCCTTGGATGTGTTTATGTTGCTTTCCACCCATACAGGGTCCCACTAGCTTATGTGGATGTACCGCTGTAGTCTTCTATGATTATTTCTTTATGATATAGTCCTTTTCTCTGTAGCAAGTGTGTCCTCCTTGCTACTTTAGCTACTCAGTGGGAATGAGATTACCCCTCTCACACTTTGTTGAGGGCGTACCTTTCCCCATGGTCCCTCGAGGCATCATTCCGGTGCTTCCAGGTTTGTATGATCTTGGTTTCGCCTAGGCAGTTTCACTGGCATTTGGATACTCGTGGCCACGACGACTTGTCCTCTACCACGTGGTACCCCAAAACACTAGTTTGAAACTACTTAGACGACCCTTCTCTCTTTGAAATTTTCCATTTTCTACTCCTCTTCCCATCCCTACACATATGCGTGTTAGGGTATGGTTGAGATGACTTTCCTCTGATCGCTCTACTGCAGGCATATGCGCCGGGTAGGCATCAGACTTTACTTGGTTGAGAGTGCCCCACAGAGCCCCTGGGAGGCATATCTCACCACCTCTTTTCCCTGATTGCTCTGCTGCAGGCATATGCGCCGAGTAGACATCAGGCTTTACTTGGTTGGGAGCACCCCGCAGAGCCCCTGTGAGGCATAGCTCACCACACCTTTACCCTGACTGTCCTGCCGCTCTGGTAGACATCAGACCTTTACCCTGATCGTCTTGCTCTGATCAAGCAGACATCAGACTTTACCCGGTTGAGTGGGAGCCCGACAGAGTCCCTGGGAGGCATTCCCCACCACCACCTTTACTCTGGATGTTCTGTAAAAGACTACGCAGACTCCAATTTCGTGGCTTATTTACTTTTGTTGAGGTCAGGCAGAAGTATTGAGTCACCCATATCCGCTGTTCCGAAAGGAGCAGGAGGAGACGGGATCCTTTCACCTTCTATTCTGCTGTTTGAAATTAACAGTCAGGTAGTTGGTTTTACTTACCGGTCGAGAGAGCCCGACAGAGTCCCTGGGAGGCATTCCTCACCACCCCTTTACTCTGGATGTTCTGTAAAAGACTACGCAGACTCCAATTTCGTGACTTATTTACTTTTGCTGAGGTCAGACAGAAGTATTGAGTCACCCCTATCCGCTGTTCCGAAAGGAGCAGGAGGAGACGGGATCCTTTCACCTTCTATTCTGTTGTTTGAAATGAACAGTCAGGTAGTTGGTTTTACTTACCGGTTGAGAGAGCCCGACAGAGTCCCTGGGAGGCATTCCTCACCACCCCTTTACTCTGGATGTTCTGTAAAAACTACGCAGACTCCAATTTCGTGGCTTATTTACTTTTATTGAGGTCAGATAGAAGTATTGAGTCACCCCTATCCGCTGTTCCGAAAGGGGTAGGAGGAGACGGGATCCTTTCACCTTCTATTCTGCTGTTTGAAATGAACAGTCAGGCAGTTGGTTTTACTTACCGGTTGAGAGAGCCCGACAGAGTCCCTGGGAGGCATTCCTCACCACTACTTCTTTCTTGATTGTTTTGCTCTGATCAAGCAGACATCAGACTTTACTTGGTCGAGTGAGCCTGACAGTGTCCCTGGAAGGCATACCTCACCACTCTTTAACCTTCTATCTTGTTGTTTCGATACGATCAGATGGATAGTTGGCTTGCTTTACTACCTTACCTTTTTTTGGTCTCCCCCTCAGCTCTGCCCTTGCTACAGGGCAATGTGAGGAGGGGATTTCCTTTTACTCTGTCACCTTTTTGTGACCTGTTACTACTTTGCTTTCCACTTTCTCCTCGGCTCTGCCCTTGCTGTAAGGCAAGGCCAGGAGAAGATTCCCCTTTGCTTTCTCTCACCACTTTTGGTGCTCCTTTTCTTGGGCCATTACTCTACTTCTTCCATCACATTCGGTCAACGCCAACACGAGCGGTTCACTAGTTTGTTCGCCACTCCTGTTGGGGGTCCGTTTGTTGACCCTGTTTCTCCCTAGACCTAGGTCAAAGGGTTGACCTGGTCAAATTTGACCAGGCTAGACCCTGGAACCCAACCCAGTGGGTCCAGGGAGTCAAGCCAGGCCTGCTGAGCCCAGACCCAGGCCCTGGGTCAACCTGGTTGACCAGGTCAACCCAGGTTGACCCATTAGGCCCATAGAGGTCTAAACTAGTTCAAATCAAATCCAAACTCAATCCAGGGCTCTCCAAGCCCTATTCTCTCCTCCACTGGACTCAGTGGGTCAGGCTTGACCCATTGGGCCTAGGTCTTGGCCCTGGGTCAACCCAGGTTGACCCATATAGACCCTAATGGGTCTAAATCAACCCAAATCAAATCCTAATCAAATCTAACCCCCCTAGGCTCAATCCATTGATTCTTTGAGCCTAGTTGACTGTTTTGACCAAGTCAAGCATGGACTTGGTCAACTCTAGCTCTTAATAGGTCTAAATGACCTATTTAGGTCTATTTAAGACCTATTAAGGCCTTTTATGCCATTCCTATTGATCCCTAATCAAGACCACGGCCCACTTGATTAGTTTTCCCTCCTAATCAATCCCTAACCCAATCCTAGCCGTCCAACCTAGGTTTAGAGCCATATATAGGAGCCTTAGGGTTGTTTGGAGGGGGATCTTGCTCTTACTCTAGACCTAGACGTTCCCAAGCCCTGAGATTTGGCATACGAGCTCCCTAGGTCTTCCTCCACCCTTCCCAAGTCAAACCCCGACTGTCAAACCCGCCGGCGGCGAGATCTCCGGCGAACCGAGGCTTTGAACCTTCCCAGGCGATTTCCCGTTGATTCAAAGCATTTGAGACCGCGATTTCTTCTACAAATAGGAGCGTGGACAATCTACAAGTGCAACCAGCCCTTATACATCCAAATCCATCCACAAACCAAGGTGAAAACTCAAACCCTAGTATAGAACACTTAGGGTTAAATAGCATTTTGTTGAGTGCGCTTCGAGCCAAACGAACTATACCACATGATTTCTGTTCATGCCTAGATCCTAAGTCTCAATTTTCATTTGATTTCGTACACCCGATTGCGAGAACGAGTCAAAAAACCCATTAGGGTTTCGGGTTACGTAGTCGTCCGTTGGGATTCGATCCGGACCGTTGATCTCGCGATCAACGGTTGGGATCTTGTCCTTCCGCGATCAACGGTTCGGATTAACCGCGACGTTAGATCCCGCGGTTCCGCTTTCGTCTGACGTGATCACAGCCGTTCGTTTCGAACGGCGCGTGATCAGACGGTCCTCCCGCCTCGTCCTACGTGGCCAAGTGAGCCGCGGTCCGCGGCTTGATTGCCGCATGATTGCGGCAATCATTGCCGGCGGCGCAATCATTGCGCCGATATTTTCGTATACAGCCAGGCAATGATTGGCCCGCGGTCCGCGGGCCCAATCCGAGCCCGACACGTGGCCCACCGAGCCGCCGCCGCCGATATTTTCGTATATATATTATTTAATTTAAAATATATATATATATATATATATATATATATATATATATATATATATATATAATCTTTTTTTTATTATTATTTAAATATTATTTAATATTATTATAATAACAGTCATATTATGATATTAATTTAATATTACATTATTATAATTAATAATATCATTAATAGTATTATTATTATTCTAATAATAATATTATTATTATAATAGTTATATTATTATAATATTAACCTAATATTATTTAATATTACTATAATATTAACATTATGATTAATAGTATTATTATTATTCTAATAATAATAATATTATTATAATAGTTATATTATTATAATATTAACCTAATATTTTTTAATATTATTATAATATTAACATTATGATTAATAGTATTATTATTATTCTAATAATAATAATATTATTATAATAGTTATATTGTTATAATATTAACCTAATATTATTTAATATTATTATAATATTAATATTATAATTAATAATATCATTATTTTAATAATAATATTGTTATGAATAATTTTTTTTATTATTATTATATTAGTTATTTTCATTATTAATATTATTATAATATTAATATTATAACTAATAATATTATTATTTTAATAATATTATTATTATGATTATTATTATTATTATAATATTAATTATTATCATCATTAATATTATTATATTAATATTGGTAATTAATAATATTATTATTATTATTATTATTATTATTTTTAATAATAATATCATTATGTTAATATTAATATCACTATAATATTAATATTTATTATTTCATATTATTATAATAATTTTAATTATTGTTATTTAAATTTATTTTAAAATTCAGATATTATTATATCTGATCTATTTTAAAATTATTAATTATTTTCAAATATTAATTATTTTTAAATTATTTTAAAATTACCTTTAAACCTATTAAAACTTCAAAAATTCATAACTTTCTCGTTTTAGACCGGATTTTGATGCACAATACCTCGTTCTTTTCAAAAAAATATGAATTTTAATTTAAAATTATTTTATATATTTGATTTTGTCCTTTCTGGATGTTTTCTGTATTACTATGTTATTTAATTATTTAAATATCATTTATTTAATATAATTAATTATTTTAAAAATAAAAATTATTTTAAAACCCCCTTGGTGGCTGGTAGACCTCCCATGCTTATGAACTGAAGTATTTTCAGTTATCTTATTTTCAAATTTACATTATTATTATTCATAATACTTATGTATTTTAAAAATGAGTTTAAAATTACATATTATTAAAATTCCATAATTTTGGGAGGTCTACCCCTTTTGAAGTTTTAAACCTAGGACCTATACGTGAACAGAATTCATGTGGGAGAAGGATTAGTGAATGATTGTGTCCCAATCATTCACTAATCACTTCATTAGGCTTTTTTACTTAGTGTTTTCGTAGTCCTTGCATGTGTAGGTTGCACAAGCACTTAGCCTAGGCTCTCCTAGATCTAAGGACATGGTTTGGTGTGTTTATATTTGCTGCATTTACCCTCTATGTTGTGCCTAAGGGTTAGTTACTTCATTTCATTCCTATATAACGTAGTGACATCTTAAGGACAACAATTAAGGATCGTCTAGTGAACTTAGAAAAATTCCAGGAATTAGGGTACAGCTCCAAATGACTTGAAATCTGAAACACTTAAACATAGTGACATCTGGAACCCTCTAGAATTTTCTAGGAATTTTCTGGACTCTTTAAAACATTTAATTAGCAAACCCTAATTTACCCGTTAATTAAGCCTCAGAAACTTCAGAAAAATCTAATAAATCCATTTTAAATCAGAAAAATACCCATAATGCCTAAAACTCTCCAAAATTCAGTCCCCAACCTTAGATAATTAGGGCCCCTTAATTGGACCTTAATCTGGACTTTAATTCAACTTTAATCAAAAATCACCTTTTTGCCTTAATTAAATCATTAAAAATTATTAAAAATCCCAAATTTTCCCCAAACACTCAGGAACACCTTCTTAGGGCATTTCTGGCCTTTGGGGGTGATTCCAATCAGTTTGGAGCTGATTTGGGCCAAAACCCCCAAAATACCCCTAATTAGACAATTTCGATAATTCCTTTAATTGCCCCAACTTCTAAAAATCATAACTAATTACAGAAAATTCCAAAATGGGCAAACTAAAAGGCATTCAACTCACATTAGGGTCTAGTATTTATTAAAAATATTAAGATTTCATAAATCAACTTAAATTAAAAAGTCAACAATCCGGTCAAGCTTAGTTCAAAACGAGACCAAAACTTCAGAAATTCATAACTTTGGATAGAAGAGTCCAAATCGGGCATACTAACTGTCTAACTGATCAGGTTAAGGCCTAGTATTTTATAAAAATATTATCTAATCACAAATCCCCTTTAATCAAAAAGTCAATTTTGGACCCCCTTTGCTTAATGTATAGGTGGACCCCGAACCCCCTAAAACTCACTAATGCAATTTAAAATTTAAATATTATTACCCTAAGAACTAAAACTGATCCACACATTAAATCAACTAAGATAGATCTCAATTCACTAATATTTGGACTTTAAATAAAATTCCCTTTTCAGACCTACAACCAACCTGGACAGTAGGCAACTATAACTAACTACCCAGCTTAGGATCTACCTCAGCTACACAGCTTTTCACACACATCTAGATGGTTTGTTAGGGCACCACTTCTAGACCTAGGCCAGGCTGGTGTTTACTTCTATGTTGTGTGCCGAGATTTCTGAGATTTCACCGCATGTTGTGATTGAGATGATGCTGATGTGGTTGTTTACTTTTACTGCACTCTGGGAATTGATGTGATTGCACGATAGACTACCCATAAGTTAGGATCGATTTTGATACTAATGATGTTTTCTGTAGGTGGCCATGCTCATGCAGCGCTAAATATAAGGGGGGGCAATAATCATGATTTAAAAATTAATGCTGTTTTATGCAGGTGCTTCAGAAATTGCTCAGCCCCCCTAAATAAATGAGGGCTAAAATAATAAATCATTATAAATTACTACAGGTGCTCCAGAGCTTGCTTAGCCCTCAAAACAATTAAGAGCATGGCCAGTGTGGCTGTGATGAGTATTTTATTTTCCCTATAATTGCTTGTGATATATTAAACTGCTGGGGATGATTTTTTTTTTTTTAGGATAACCCTGCAGGAGCGTCTAGAATTTACTGCTTTCATTTAATGTAATTGATTATAATATTGGTTAAGAGTTGTGAAAGTTCATTTTGAGTGGGGATACTAGGATCCAAAGGTTGGATTCCAAAGAGGAAAGGACACCCAATATGAGGATGGCCCTTTTCTATTTGGAAATCCAAATTTGGATCGTTCTGCTACTTGAAGAATCAAAGGAAGTTGAAATCCAAGGAGTCCAATAGAGCTGGGATCCGAGGAGTCCAAGGAAGAGAAGATCAAGAAGATGAAGACCAAGTATCCCACTCAAAAATAACTTGCGTCAGTCTTTGGATCAGAAATCCGGGTTGTTGGCAGTGGTGCCCGACCACTTTAATTTTCTGCAGACCCTGGGTTGTAATTAAGGGCAGTTGGCCTATGGACATTTATTAATTTGTTTGGATAATTTTGATGTGTTTTATGATTGTGTGCCTCTAGGATTCCTTGCTTTTCTTAGTTTCTTGGCGTTTTGCATGTCGCTTTTGTTTTAGCCTGGATTTTGTTAGGCTCTTAGGACTAAAACTTTTTCTACTCACAACTAACATTCAAATTTTAAGATTTAAATAATTTAGAAACTTAACGACCTAGGGAATTGTCGGAATCGTCCGGGGTCGCATGCATATTATTGCATTTCTCTCTTTCCTTCTATAAGACACTTCCCCGCCTGCGGGTAGAGTCCGGATAATCTGACCTATGAGGATGAGGTGCCGGACCTGGGGAAGCCCAGTCTAATTCTAAAAATTTATTTTATAAGCCTTTTTTTTTAAATCATGTGCATATCTGATTTGGATACTTTAACCAGCATGCATTGCATTAGAAATTAACTAAATCAAAATTTTAATTGTATTAGTCATAGGAGCATTCACCCAACATTATTCTGGGGCCAACTAGGAAATCCTCTAGACGTCGGCCCTACCTCCAAGAACTATAACTTACCTACCCATCTTTCATAAATGACTGGACAGCATGGTTTTAAAGCGATTAGGTGGTTAGCTGGCTCCCCCTTCCAGGCCGGGGTAAGTCCAGGTTTTGCATTGCATTAGTTAGGACACGGGTGTTAGTGTTGTGTAGAACACTAAACCCATTAGATTCAGGATTCAAGGCTACTATTGTTTCGTAGTACGCCTCATCAGTAGGTAGGTCTTCTGTCTTCCAGAGACCCTAAACCCTACATATCCACGTCATACAGATGACGCCACCTCCATCCTTCCCTCCTGTATGTTTCGAGTGCATGATTTATTTATTTTTCTCCAGTTTCTTCTCACTACCTTAATCCCTCCGGATGCTGATGTGAGCTATGCATGTTGACTAAGCCTAGTTGAACCTCTCTTTCCCTTTGAGTAGGACTTCCTAGTCTTCCCCCTATGTGCCAATCCCAATTTAGAAAGAATAATGTAGAATCCTTAATCGAGAGTATTCTCAGGCTCCGGCTTGAGATGTAATTAACCACGGGGGCTTGCGCCCGTGGGAAACCGAATCCCACTCTCAAATAAACCCCATTCGAGCTAATGTATCGGGTGGGGGAAACCCGTTATGATTAGATCACACATATTATTATCCATCGGGGTGTGTTGGTGAGAGCCGCTATCCTCAATGGTTGATTGTATGTGTGATCGAATCTGCCTTCCCATTGGCAACAGATACTGTCTCCCCTCGCGGGGCGATGGTTTTTGTAGTCCTTTCGGAGGTCCACAGATGTAGTTTGATCATCAACATCATTAGAAGGCTCTTTAAAATCTAACATACATTCTTCTTGATGTGTTGCTAGTATTGATGTGATACTCTTAATAACCCCCCCCCCCCCCCTGTGGGTTTTGTCTAGATGACTATAAGCCAGTCTTATTTACCCCACACTCTACTTGGATAGCTAGCAAAGTAGACTTGACTTGCTTAACTAACTATGACAAATGAGTCATACTTTGCATATCTTTTACCTCGCTTTACTTCTTTAATATAATATAGTGGATGTACTCTTATACATCTATTTAGCACATGGTCAAACCAATCATAATTAAAAAGATATATGGTTTTCCCTTCACCCAAATACTCTAACTGTAAGACTTCCTATAAAACCCCATAATATTCGCAGTCATCTCCTGTATGGGTGTTCCCCCTAATAAAGACACCAAAGTTTTCTATCTTCTGACCTTCACATCAAGATTCGATATGAAATATGTAACCATTGACAATAAAAATGGGCCAGCATTTCACCTGTATGGGACAACATTGCACTCAACATGTGAAGTTCAATATCAATATTCTGGCATAAATTCTCTGCGATCTAGATTAACGATCACTATAGGAAAATTGTCTGTTACCATCGAAATTTCCGGCGGATGGTATCCGCCGGAAACTAGCGACGCAATTACCGGTAGATTCGTCGTCGGTAATTGTGCGATGAAATTTCCGGCGAAGTATCCGTCGCTTCCTTACCAGCGGATAATACGACGCAATTGCGCCGGAAAAGTTTTATTTTCTGATGCAATATTTGCCGGAAATTACCGGCGGTCGTACCGGCGTATTTTTCGCCGGCTTACTTAAACTCGACGAACTATAACCGGGGGATGTTCCGCCGGTAATCTTTCCGACGGAGTATCCGCCGGAAAATTCGCCGGTAAAGGCCCTATTTCGAGCCATCCCGCGCCTGGTTCCTCATTCTAGTCTCGTTCGGCTTTTGTGTTCGATTCCGCTCCGACGACGTATTCCGTTCCTTCGACGCCGGTGGACCGGCGAACTCTCCTTCTCCGGTGACACTCCGACGACACTCCGACGATATTCCTTCGCTGCTAGGTTTCGCTCCTTCGACGACGTTCCTTGGTGTGGAGGTAACACTCTCTTTTCTTCAGTCATGGATGTTCTTACTAGATTTTACCCTTGTGTGATATTATTAGTAGAATTCAAATTAGATTGTTGAAGTGGAGGAATGCATTGGGCTTGTTGTGTGATAGAAAAGTCCCCCTCAAGCTTAGGGGCTGTTTGGTAGAACATAGGATTTCATTTAAGCAGGATTTTGTAAATTCTCTAAATCCGAATTTGCCAAATAATTTACCAAATCCTAAAGGGGTTAAATCCTGAAAACTGTTTGGGGAGTTTACTTAAGTGGGACTAGGGCAAGGAGAGGGATTTGGCCAACCAAACCAACCCATGCAGTATGGTGTAGAATATTGGCCATTAGAAAATTCAGATTTACAACGTAGCTTTCATAGGAATGTCTAAGAGCAGGGAGATGGACTCCCATGGTCAGTGGAATTTCGGAAATCCAGTATTTAGAGCGAATCGGGGGAATTTTCTGATATATGTATGTTACAGAAAGCTGTGTTGGGTAGAGAACCTACTCCTGTTGAATTACATAGTCATACCCACAAGCGACAAGAGGACCAGCGGATGTCTTTTATTCATTTTACGGATGTGGACATTTATATTTGTGTTTTGGACATGTTTTGTAATATAATTGTGGATATTTGAATCTGTTGAGTATGTGTTTTGAACATTGTTACATTGTTTATATAGTGTATTGTCTATTGTGTTATGGATATCGTTGTGTATATCTGTTTTGTATATGTTTTGTTTCCAGGTTTGTGAAAATCCAATTTTAAAGGGAAGAAGGTTTTTTTTTTGTCAATGCTACAGGTTTCCGGCGGATTATCAGCCGGAAATGGTGCCGGTAATACGATATATCGAACTTTCCGGTGGATTATGCGCCGGAACTTTCCGGCGCTTAGTCCGCCGAAAAGTTCGACAGTAATAGTAACGTCGGTTTGTTCCGGCGTATAATCCGCCGGTATTACCGACGGATTATTTCCGCCGGCAATACCGGCGGATCATACGCTAGAAACTAATAACATAATAACGTCGTTTTTTTTTTTTTTTTCGTCAGAAATACGCCGGAAAATCCGCCGAAAATATTACCGACGGATTATATCCGTCGGTAATATATTTCCGATGCACAAATTACCGTCGCATAGATTTCCGTTGGAAATCCGCCGGAAACCTTATATTTCCGACGGATTTTTATTGTTACCGACGGATTTCGTCCGCCGGTAACAATGAGTTTTCATGTAGTGGATAATCTCATATAGTGTGAAGTAGGCTTAATTTTTTTTGTTTGGAATAAGAATAATAAAACCTCTCATCTGATATAAAGGAAGGTAGTTGACAGGCTGCCTGGATGAAAAAATTCACTCTGGTGATGAATTCATATGTTAATGTCTTGTGTTTAGATAACCATCGATTATACATTTAGCATCTTTGATTCGAATATTCATATCACACTTGAGCTATAAATTTCTATAAACAAAAAATGAGATTTTATGAGCTAGAATGGTATTGTATGTTCATGACAATATATATCTGATGGTTATTGAGTCGGTTGGATGAGGTTAATAGAGGATACAAAAAAGAAGGTACTGTGTAATGGAGGATACAGAAATGAAGGCATAGGATTTAAGGTTTGTTGAACCCACATTACTATCATAGTGCCTTATTTGTTTTATATTTTAGATTTTGATTCTTGTATTCCTTATTTATTAACTATTATGGTAACATTTCTAAGCAGGGAATGATTTTACCAACACCGAAGTTTGAGACCTCACATTTTGTATCATAATTTGCAATTATGACACTTTTGTAGAATATTATTTTGATAGCTTTTGTATACATAAATCTAATTTATATATCTTGTATGTTATTGGGTAAGTTAATATAATTGAGCATACAAGTTAGAGCACATCCACATGGTAAGTTGTCTAAAATTGCATTGACTTGAGCAAATTCCTTCATTTGCAAAGAACTTAAAACAATTTAGAGGCATATACTTAGATGAGTTGAAAGGGACTTGGTACATATATTTAGGTTGTTATGACAACAATCTAGAGGCATATTAATGTTGAAATCTATATGATAGTGTTGTTGACCTCATTTTTGTATGAGGTCACTAGGACCCACTTGGGTTTCTTTTTAGTGACCTAATGATGGGGAGATGTCCACCCCTCAGTCATAAAGGTCCTAATAAAGACCCAATTCAATTCCAATCAAACCCAGCTCTACCTTTCAACTCAATCTTTAATCCAGCCTTCAATCAACATTCAATCAAATTTCAAATCATATCCAATTAATTTCAATCTTTCATTTGATTTCCATTGATATGAATGGTTCAATGTCAATCATTTAACTCTTAAATCCAACCCAAATCCAACATTCCAAATCAAACCTTCAAGGCCAAGGACCTAGGTCCTGAAACCCTTTCTGGGTGAACTTTCTGTCACCTAGAAACTCAGTCAAATGACCTCCAAATCATGATCCGTCAACTGCATATCATCTAGACATGTCTCTAGGATCAACCCTCCAAATTTGAGCTTGATCCGACACTTTTAACTCTAGAAACTGCATCTTTTCCCAAAGGCTGCTAAACTTTCAGATATTTACGGCCCGTGCCACTAGACTCGTCATCTAGTGGAATTTGACATTGGAGTTTCCTCCAAACCCTCTGATCACTTCCAGACCCTTGACATTGATATATTCAACATTAATCTGCATCTTTTTGGACTCACCTTGACCCAGGATTGACCAGAGGTCAAAATGACCAAAATGCCCTTTAAAGGGGTTTTTGGACTTTTGACCAAAACTCAACATGGTTCAACATCTTTAACCATTGAAACCTTTCTTAATGAATTTCCCATGATATTTGAGACTCATTAAAATCAAATCTACTCTTTGGTTTGACCTGGTTGACCAAGTTAACCAAGGTTGACCAAATCAACCCTTAACCCACATTAAGGTCAATTTCAATGCTTGAACCCATTTTAAATCAAATCAATCCCTCAAATCATTCAATTGGATACCCTTGACATGCCCAAAGCTTTTTAAATCAATCTCCCCCTTGGGTTGACTTGGTCAACCCATTTGGAGGCGTCAAAACTTTCTCCAAACCCCTTTAAGCCTATGGAAAGAGGCCAAATCATGGCCACATCACCAAGCCACCTTGGCAATCCATGGCTTAATCCAAAACCTGCTTAAACCTGATATAAATTGACCCATTTCCTCTCTTAAGAAGCCCTAATCCAACACCATAAACCAAGCCAAGCATTGGTTCATCCAAATGGGGGAAAAGGCTTGTGGTCCCCTTTCCCATGGACCAAGAGAGGTCACACTCACCACCAACCCTATTCCCTAGCTTTGGGTAGTTTAGGGGACACTTGTCATGCATCCAAACTCCTTCCAAATAAATCAAGACCATCCAATCCAAAAGCCAAGTGCTAAGGTGGGAGAAACCTAACCTAAGAGAGAGAATCTTCATTATTCACTCTCCCTCAACTCTCCCTCAACTCCAGCAGCCTCCAACCTTCCTAGAGCCTTCCCCATCCTCTCCAACCATCTCCAAGGCTTTTCCAAGCTTCTTCCCATCATTTCCAAGCCTCAAATCACTATTTTAGTGAGGAGAGAGCATTCTAGAGAGAGAAAGAGAATTTTCCAACACAACTTTCAATCCAGCTAGATCCAGCTCTTGGTGTCTTCATCAAAGTTGTAGAGGATCACTGCATCTTTTCAACAAGCCTAAGATCTCAAAAATCCGATGGTTGGATTGTAAGTTATGCTCATTTTAAGTTTAAATTTCAATTTGAAACTGCTCAAAAATTTCATTGTTTGGGGTCTCCAAACTCTAGGCAATGAAAGTTCATGTTCCCATGAGCTTATGTTTCAAATTTCGTTAAATTTTGACGAGTATTTTGAAAGTTATGAGTATTTCAATTTTCTAGTTCATTTTGAACTAAAATGGCCTTGATCGATCTCGGCCGTCCGATTTTCTATCTTTCTCGATCGGACGGCTTGGGGTTAGTGATGGCATGGATAGATGGTTGATAAACAGCACTTTGCATATCAAAATGCCACACGCCGCCGCCGTTTTGGCGCCGATCATTGCCAATGATTGGGGCCGGTTATTAATAGACTTAAAAATTCAAAAAAAATAGTCATAACTTTTAAAATTCATAGTAAATTCATTTCTCCACTAAATTAAGTGTTTTTGGGCTCGTTGGAAAGATAATTTAGCTTAGTATTTATTAAAATTAATTTTAAGTTGATTTGATTACTGGTTTGTGAGATATTACTGTTTCTTTGAAATCAGTTTTTTGAGATTTTCTCACAATCCAGTGGTCAATTGAGCCCCAAATTTTGGTGGAAGGTATTTGGGTATCTTAGTCATGTACAATAATTTTTTTAGGTTCAGATACCCATTGAATTGCTATGATGTGAATTTTAAAGTAATGGGTCCATTTTGGACCCAAAACTTTAAAAATTCATAACTCCATTTTTCTATAGAATTAGTATGCATAACTTTTGTGGTGTGATTGCATATGTGCAAGGGTTAGACAAATCAAATTTCATGCCCATTTGAACAGTAGGGATACCTAGGGAAACTAATTAAGGAAAAGTCTAAAAAACTTAGAAAATTCTTAGAGGATTCTACACACACCCAATAGGGGTGAAACTTGAACATTAAAAACTTAGTGACATCAAGTACCTTAGGTTCAAATTTCATTAAATTTGGAGGTCATTAGGTTAAAAAATTAATTACCCAAAGTTTCAACCCTTTTAAAGACCCAAAAAATTTAAAAAAATGTAATAAATCCAAATTAAGTCCAAAAATTATAAATAATATCTCAAATTTACCATAACTTAGTCCTCTACCTAGGAAAAATAAAAGCCCTTTGACTGGACTCCTAATTTAACTTTAATTTGACTTTTAATGAAAATCAATAATTAATTAAATTAATTAATTAAAAATCATTAAAAAAATCCAAAATAATTTCCAAACACCTGAAAACACTCCCATGGGTCATTACTGACCTTTGGGATTGATTCCATGTAGTTTGGGATGAGTTTGGATCAAAATGATCAAAACCTTCCTAATTAGGCAATTTTAAAAATTCAATAATTAAGAAAACTTTGAAAATTCATAACTAATTATAGAAAAATTCAAATTGAACAAACTTAGTGTCAATCAACTCCAATTAAGGTTTAGTATTCTCTAAAAATGTCAAACCTCCAAAATCTGGTCAAAGTCAAAAAGTCAACTTTTCGGTCAACCGTAGTTCAAATCTAGGCCCAAACTTCAAAAAATCATAACTTTTCATAAAAAACTCCAAATTGAGCGTGCTAATAGTCTAACAACTCATTATAATGTCTAATATTTATTAAAAATCTTAAACTTGCAAAATTAATTTTATTTTAAAAAGTTAACTTTTGGCCCCTTTAATTAACATAATTCTAATAAATGCTAAAAATTCAATAATTCATTAAAATTTCAGAAAACTTTAATTTGATTAATAAAACACCCAACCAACACTCAAATACATAACAAACACTCCAAAGATGAAGTTTATTGGATGGACTACTCCGGGCTACGGGGCTAAGTGTCCTAAGGTGGCCTAGTTCCTCGAGCCTGGTGGCACAATGCCACGAATGGATTCAATGGAGTGTTAAACATCAAAATTAAGTTAATTTTAATTACTCAACCAAATTAAAATTCTTAATTCAACTACATCAACAAGGTTTTTAGGATGGACTACTCCGGGCTGCGGGGCTAAGTGTCCTAAGGAGGCCTGGTTCCTTGAGCCTTGTGGCACAACGCCACGAACCTGTTGATAAAAAATATAAAATAATTTAACTTTTAAAATCAATAATTAATTAACTTAATTAATATTAATTGATCCTTAATTTTCAACAAACTAAATCAACTTAATCAACCCCGATTACTACTGGGTAACCCAGGCCTACGAGGCTATTAACTTAGCCCCAAGGAAGGTGAAATAAACTTCACGGCCTCGCTGAGCAACATAGGTAGCAATCATTTAATAATTAAAATGTATTTAAATTAAGTCTTAATATATTAATACTTAAACTCAAACATAAAGCCCTCCTTTAACTTTTAACAAACTCAAACATTAAACAACTTCAACAAATTACCTATCCTAGGATCTACCCCAGCCACACGACCTTCTACACACACTTTAGATGGTTTGCTAGGACAACCGACTCTAGATCTAGGCTAGGCCGATGTTTACTTTTCTGCTGTGTGCCGGATTTTCTGAGTTTTCATTGCATGTTGTGATTGAAATTGATTGATGTGTTTGTTTACTTTTACTGCACTCTATGGATTGATGTGATGGGCGATTAGATTATCCTTAGGTTAGGAACGATCTGGATGCTCACTGAATTTTTTGCAGGTGGCCACGCTCGTGTAGGGTAATAAGGGGGGTTAAATAAATAATAAATATAAATGTTATAGGTGCTTCAGCTGCTTAGCCCCCAAATAAAAAAGAGCGTGGCCAAGTGTGTCTACTTTTTTGCACATATTTACATATAACTGCTTGGGATGTGTTTTAATATTTAAATGTTTAAGATAACCTTGCAGGATCGAGTCTAGAATTTTTATTTTTACATTCATGTAATTCACTTGAGTATTGAGTTGTGAAAGTGGCACTTTGAGTTTGGGATACATAGATCCAAAAGTTGGATTCCGAAGAGGAAATGATACCCCTTTGGGGGATAGTCCTTATCCATTTAGAACTCCAAATTTGGATCATTTTACTACCCAAAAGTAGAAAGAGTAACCTTCCCCTAAAGGGAAGAGTTTTCTTTTCCATTTGGGTTTTCGATCATGAAGAATCCAAGGAGTTCAAAGAGGAGAAGACCGAGGAGTTGAAGATAAAGAGTATCCCACTCAAAGTCACTTGCGTCCGTATTAGGATTAGAATCCGGGTTGTCGTCAGTGGTGCCCGACCACTTTTAATTTATGTAAATCTGGGTTGTAATAAGCAAGGCAATTTGCCTATGGACATTTACTTAATTAATTTGATTATTTAATGTATTGTGATTTAATTTGATTGAGTATAGGATTGCCTGCTTTTCTTAGTTTTTTTTTGGCGATTGCATGCCGTTCTTTTTATTTTAGCCTGGAATTTGTTAAGCTCTTTAAGGACCAAAAATATTTTTACTCATAACTTATATTTAAAATTTTAAGATTTAAATAACATAGAAATTTAACGACCTAGGGAATAGCCGGAATCGTCCGGGGTCGCATGCATATTACTGCATCTCTCCCCCCCTTGCTATAAGACACTTCCCCGCCTACGGGTAGAGTCCAGATAATCCGACCTATGAGGATGAGGTGCTGGATCTGGGAAAGTCTAGTCTTTTCAAAAAAAAATATTATTTTATAAGCCTTTTTAAAATCTCATGCATACCTGATTGGGAAATTTGAATCAGCATGCATCGCATTAGAAACTAATTAAATTAAAATTTTAATTGCATTTTAGTCTAAGCATTCCACCCGACATAAGTCAAGGGGTTAATTACTTAATTAGGAATCTGCTCTAGACGTCGACCCCAACTTCTTAAACCAATCTTAAATAACGTCCCTGATCATTTTGCATCAAAAGACCGGACTCATGGTTTTGAAGCGTTTAGGTGGTTTAGCTGGCTCCCCAATCCATGCTGGGGTAAGTCCAGGTTTTGCACTGCATTAGCTAGGTTCGGACTACTGTGTTCCAGTGTCCAAATTTAGAGTTAGGATCCGGGGCTGATTTCTTTTTGAGTCATAAGACCCCAACCTCCGGGAATGTAATCCCAAATTTCTAATAAAATATTCAACTCAAATTAAAGTATCTCTCATTTTAAAATTTAAAGCCCAATATTTAGCTTAGGTCGGGATGCTTCTGAACTATTTCAGAATCCTAAAGTGTCCCATACCATTCCTCTTTTCACTCTAAATAACTGCTCAAACTTGATCCACTCCCTATTTGAGTTCCAAACTCACCTCTTTGGTATCACTCCTAGAAATCTCTAAACAAAATTTCTGCCATTATTTTAATCGAAAGATTTCGTAGGGGACTCTGTTCTCCCACAATGTAATTAACTACGAGGGCTTGCGCTCGTAGGAGATTTAGAACCCACAACTGATTTTCAAAATTGATTTTCAAAATTCAATTAGTCTTCATTGGAAAAATTAAATCACTAATGATTGTTATCATTATGTTCGAACGATTATTTGCAAATGATATCTTCTCCCTTTAAGGAGATATATCTTTTGTTAAAATGAATTCGAATATAAAATTAACGATCGCTCCTCTTGATTATTGTAACTCGATATTTGATTGAACCTTATTTTGACCCTTTAGGGGCCATATGAAGTTCTCTCTTAAATCTGACTACGATATTAAAGACAGAATTTATAATTCTAAATCTAAACCCCATTTTGAAATTTTATTTCCACCTCCCGAGATGGTATAATATTTTTGATGGGATGTTTGATTTTAGAATCAAATTTTAATTTTAATTCTGAATTCTCCAAAGAAGACTAAAATTTTTAAAACCCGCTTTCAAACAACTACAACAAGTGTGTGCATGAAAATTATCAAAATAAGTTAGACTCTCTACATTTTAGGCACATGAAAGCACAAATGAGCAAAGATGCTGAAATGAGATTTATTCCTAAATGATCTAGGAGATATTTAACTAATCATTTACACGCATGAAATTATGAAGTGACATTGCGGTGACTAAGGTTTCACAAAATAAACAAGATTTACCAAAGGAAAAAAAACATCAAGCAAATAATAATACTCAAACATAATTTAATCAAAACTCAAAATTATGAGGTAGAGTTTACATTATGCACGCAACAAATGAATTATGAGACCTCAACAAGATCAACAAAAAATCTGGGAAGAAAATGGAGGTATGAAGGAAGCTTACCAAGAAGACGTGGATTAGGGGTGTCAAATTCGGGTCACGGGTCGGGTTCTGGTCGAACCCGGAATGACCCGCGTTACAAATGGGTCGACCCTAACCCGACCCGGGTAGGAAAACGGGTCGGAAATCTAAACCCGGACCCGACCCGGCGGGTTGCCGGGTTGACCCGACCCGACACGAAAAGCCACGCGACACGCAGCAGCGAGACAGCGCGGGGCGCGGGCAGCGGGCAGCGGGCAGCGGGCACGGGTGCGCGGGGCAGCTGGGCGAGGTCCGCGCGGACACGCGGCAGCTAGGCAGCGGGCGCGCGGAGCAGCGGGCAGCGGGCGCGAGGCAGCGAGGCAGCGAGGCAGCGGGCGCGGACACGCGGCAGCGGGGCAGCAGGCGCGGGAAATTTGATTTTTTTTTTTTAAATTAAACGAGTTATCGGGTTGACCCGGCGGGTTGCCGGGTCAACCCGAACCCGACCCGTTTTTCAAATGGGTTGATTTTTGCAACCCGAACCCGACCCGTTTGAGAAACGGGTCGGGTCAAACCCGAAAATTCCGGGTCGGGTTCGAGTCGGGTTTTCGTGTCGTGTCAAAATTTGACACCCCTAAGATGGATGATGAGTTGAGAGCTTCAACAGTGGATTTACAGAGGAATGAACAAAGGCAAATCTGTCCAGAAATGTCGAATAGAAGGTTCAGACAGAAGGTAGGGCTCTAAGAGTTGTTTTGGGCGAGAATATAAGCCTTTCGTCTGAATGAGCATACAGAAGAAGGAAATGGTGAATTAAAGGCTCTTTCCGATAGATTTCCAGGGGAAATTTCTGCCGGAAATTCTCTCATGAATTTCTGTCGCTATTTCCGACGAGGAATATTCCGCCAGAAAAATCGTCTGAAATTACTATTTTTCCTGTAGTTGTGAATGCTATGTGTAGGAAATAGACCTTGAATAGTGAGAATTAGTCTTAATCTTTTTCCATCATGCTCACACAATAAGTTACATAATACAATATTTTTTAATATAAAAATTTAGGTTTGCAGACCATATCATCCGACTATTTTTATGAGAGTGTTATTTTGTCTAAGTGATTTGAAGGTGTTAAAACACATGAGAGAATTTGATTTGTTCATATATTGAATAGTTGAAAAATATTTTTGAGTTAAAATATTTGTGATTGTTTGTCTCATATAGACCTAAGTTTTATGAGTTGAAAATAAATTAGATCATTTATGTATCCAACTCGATTTTAATTTTATTTGATTTATACTCTCTAATAAAATGGCCATTTAATTTCAGAGAATGAGCTTAAAAAAAATTAGTCCTATATTACTTTTATTGGGTGGATATGATCAAGATATATTTACTTATAAGTGTGCTCTAATTAAAAGGGTTGACTAGTCATTTTGGCAACCCTATTTTAAATGGTGGAGTTAATAAGTCACTATGAAAAAATAAAAAAATCAAAGATAAAATGGCCTCATATTCTTATACCTTATTTGGGGGGATATCTCTAATATATTAAATATATTCATTACTTTAAAGAAAAGTAAAATTTTGATTTCTATAAATCAAATATATTTTTTTTCGATTAATAAGTTGAAGCATATGGAATCTTCTAATGGCCAGGCCAATGACTCACAAGACCTAAAATCAACTAATTATCATTATGATATGAAGACCCAACTAGACTTGATTAACGGCCCATATTGAATCTGATTGTGCATGCTTAATAATGCCTTTTAAATAATCTTATGTGAATAAATAATTAACAATTATATGACATTATATAAATCTTTTATATTCAAATAATCTTTTTAGGTAATAAAATAATAAAAAAGAAGGTAGTAATAGGTTCCAAAAATGCATTTCAATAAATAATGTGATTGCTTTGTGCAAGAAATTGACCTTGAAGAGTGACAATTAGTTTAATCTTTTTTCATCATGCACACAATGAGTTATAGGATATAAAATTTTTTATATGAAGAATATATCAAAGAGAAAAACCAAAAAAATACTTAAAAATACTTAATATAGTTGTAAAGCTTCCATTATTTACAAAAAAATAAAAATGATTTAAGGGCAAACCACTTTTAAGCAATTCTCAAGACTTCAAGATGAATCATAAATAATCAAATAATTAAGGTGATATTGAGGCAGTGAGGAAGGCTCTTATGTGCAATGGTTGTAAATACTATAGTTGTATAGTGCAATGGGAGTTAGATGTACCCAAATATATAATTCAATTTTTGTGTGAGAGAGAGTTACAACATAATGAAAATGTAACTCTTGAAGAATGTGATATAAACACTATTATGGTATGTGTCTTCTTATAGCCTAGGTCTTATTCTGATGAAATAATAAAGCTTTAGTTACATTATAGTTGAGGTCTTGCGATGATATAGGACTTTTCATAATATATATCTTGCAACAACAACGATTTCATAAGGGAGGGTTGCTTGTGGAATTTTTTAAAGGAACTTGCCAACCTTTCTAACTTAAAAAATCTTCCCAAATGAATTGAATGTGGGGCTATTATAATTTTATGAAGGGCATCTTGATCTTTAACTGAAATATTAATAGTGTTATCATTATAAGTAAAATGAGATCGCACTCTTTCACGATCAAATTAGAATTGAGCGATGTTGTTTCTAGGCTAACATAGGCAACTTATTTAAGCTTTGACAAGCATAGAGCATTGATAACAATATAACTCATCTATCACAAGTGATGTCTCTAATAGATGGTCAAAATATACCACAATGCAAATAATGATGTTTTGAGGACACCAATGACGATGAATCAAAGTCTTGATGGTTCAATTGGTGACAATAGTTTTGAGAATATTTATTATCTCTTTGTTAGTATCATGACCCAAAAAATGATGATAAGATCCCACAAAATTTTCATGTATCAACTTCTCTCCTTAAAAGGGACATCAAGTCAAACAAAAGTAAAATGATTGATATATTATGCAATGTGTTAAATCTTGGAAGGTTTGAATGTTATTGGGATTATTACACATAAATGAAGGCATACTAGTGGCTATCAATGCACCCCGACTAAACCTTGGATAATGGTCCTCTAATGCTATGTAAAACTTTTGTCGAACAAATCCCTTTTGTGATCATATGCCAACATAAGTATTGGGAATAACCTGCTTGTGTCGAGTTGTTCCTTTCTAGTTTATCTTGATTTGGCACATATATGAAAGATTTAACTCATATTTGATAAGCTGTTGACTACCACCTTCAAAGCTATCTCATCGATCATTAAGAATATGTCCTAACTAACTGAAAGATCTCGATATAAACTTAAAATTAATGATGATAGTGGTGAAGTTTATATCATTTTATTATAGCCCTTGTACATAGGCTTTTTGAGACATTGCTTAAAGACCAGCTCCTCTAATAATTATTTTGGTAATATTGATACATCCTCGAAAAATTATCTTGATCGGGCATGAATCTTGAGGAAAAATCAAGTTGGAAACTTCCAAAATTAAAATTGGGGCCATCTGAACTCCGATTTCAGCAAACTTATAGTCGAACTGAACGTCTCGGAAATACGAACCCAACGACAGCAAATTCAACCCAGTTTGAGCCCAAATGGGTCCAAATCAAGAGCCCAAAGCGCTAGCTGTTGGAAGGTTTGAACCACAATTTGATTTACCAAATGGTTTCCAAGCATAATGTGCTTATAGTCAAATCGAGCGACTCAATGAGACGAATCCAACGAACCTAAGATCACTGAATTCTAATATCTCTAAGACCTTCAAATGTCCATCGAACAGTCCACGATCAAGGAATTCAACATCAGCCGTCCATATAAACCACTCCCCATTTACCCTTGATCTTCCACCTATTTATAGGCTATGCCACTCCAGTAAATCTATAAATAGAGCCCTCTCTCCTCTTTGAAAAAGGCACCAAATCCTAAGGAGAAAAGAGAGAGATCGAAGATCACTCTTGCCACCTTGCTCCTCCTCGACCACCGTCGGAGTTCCGCCGGACCACCACTTGATGCCTTGAGCTTCGCCGGACCACTGCTTGACGCTCTGAGCTCCGTCGGACCACCGCCTGACGTCCTCAGCTTCGCCGGACCATCACCTGAAGCCTTGAGCTCCGTCTGGCCACCACCTGATGTCCTCAGCTCCGCCGGACCATCTCCTGAAGCCCTGAGCTCCGTCGTACCACCACCTGATGTCCTCTGCTCCGCCAAACCACCACTTGAGGCCCGGACATTCGCCGAACCACCACCTAGGGCTAGGAATTCTGCCAAATCGTCGGGTGACCCATAATTTCCACCAGTGTGACGTCAGACTTTCACATACCTCCGACTTCAACCCTACAGTTGATACTTGTAATCTAATTTCCCTTGGAGGCAAGTCAATCCACTATAATCTACTTAAGTGCTAGTGGAATCATTTCAAACTGGGTCAGGTCCCGTGGTTTTCCCCGTTTTCAGGGTTTTTCACGTAAAAATCTTGTGTTCTCTGTGTGTGTGAGCTGGATATCCATGCAATGCTAAGACGTAAAATTCTAACTCTATCGACGCGTATATTCTAGCCCGCTACAAATATATACCAATAAATTTCAAACTATTATATCAACTTTGTCAGTCTATCACATTATTCAAGGAGCCACTTAGCTAAGTACACTTTCAAATGACTTTAATGGGTCATGCTTTTGATCAAGCATGATGCTAATCATTGGTGTTATCATCATGATCATTAGAGACTTAACTTATTTTTGTTTTCTATTATCATATGATTTATCACATGATTTGCCCATTTAAAGAGCTCTCTTCCTTAGATATTGTAATCATGATAGTGGAAAGATGATGGTTTAGAGGTAAAAGTGGTCTCAAATTAGGGAGAACTAAGCATACACAATGATTACGTACTTTTCCTTAAGCCTCAGTAGAAAGATTTTACTTTTTACCAGCAATAGCTATATCGCATCTTATCAATTGTTCTTCCCTGCCATGGGACGGTCGAAGTTGGACTAATAACTGGGTTTGACATGACTACAATCTTCTAAGCATTAATATATTTAGTGCCTTCTTGAAACAATTCTAACATAATCTCGAGAGAGTTTTTAGCTAATTAAAATTTGAATAGAGTAAGTGGGAACTCTTCAATGGACTGAGAGTTGCAAGATAAATTATCTTTTTTGTTTGTGAAAATAAATAATGGATCCTAGGACAACTTAAAAGCAACTCGAGCATAACCCTTGAGTATTATAGGAAACATCGGCACTATGCAGCAATAGCATCTAATACTACGTAGCATGTCATTGCATATTCCAACCCCATCAATAGTTCAATCGGATCAATGAACCCTCGATAATTATCTAGATAAAGATGCATAAATTTGGGAGCTATTATTGCCTCCACAAATATTGTTGACGTGAGTACTAAGGCAAATGATGATGTCTCGTCAATAACAAGTATGTGTTGAAGCAAAGTCAGCAACAATCTTTTAGGGTTATTTGAGTCAGCCATGCGGGGGATTGGTGCCAGTAATTTTCATTGATATACCTTGTTGAGGAAATACTATATTTGAGCCTCCCACTTTTCAGATTGAAATTTTGACCAAATCATACAATTTATATATCTACACTTATGTAGCATATAGTTTTCCAACATGTGATTGGGATTCCAAGTTTGTCAATAGTATTGTCTGCTAAAACTCTTTCAACTTAGTTGTCTTATTAATGAGATACTACAAATTTAAGTGGCAAATTTTATCAGTTCGGATTTTACAAGATTAAAACGGACTTAAGTAATCGAGATGCATAGAGTGTGCGAGTGTAGAAATGCTGGTGAATCATACAGAAAAATTAATTACATCTATATATATATATAGCAGAAGAATACAACGTACGATTGTATAATAGTTTATGTTGATCTGCATCCATTGTAGAGAGGGAAAAAGTAGTTTTACTCTATTCCCAATGGTTACAAAGGTTGCAGGTGCTAATTTTGGAGAGGGTCACCTGGGGAGTAGAGAGAGAGAGGGAGAGAAGTTTGTGGCAGCAGTTCTTAGAAATATTTCCCCAGCGCCCTCTTTGTTTTTGTTTGTAGGAGTTATCGAAGAGTTGAATGATTGAGCATTTAATCCCATATATAGGCATATTATATTCATGCTAAGAAACTTTAGTTTCACGTCATACATATTTACCATATAAATATAAAGTTCTAATATCCAACATCAGTTCCTTGATTAATCATATAGATATCAATGTCTGCAGCTTGCTTGCAGCAGCCGCTACCTTCCCTCGATCCCTTCCCAAAACAGATGCATGCATATGAGATAATGTATCAGACCACTAACCACATCACGACATCAATCAGAAATATATAAATAATGAAGTAATTAATTAATTCCTCCTCAATTATATGCACTTTTTCTAATATTTATATATATATCACCAACTACCATAGATAAGACCAATGCTAACTATTATAAGAAAAGATTATAAGCGGCCATGTATATAACCCTAACGATATGGCCAATTAACATGGCATGCACCAACTATAAAAATGGTCAAATATACAATATTACTATTATTATTAATACGGAAGAATTCAATCTGATCACCTCCTACCCCTCATGCCTGGAGAGACAATATCTCCTAAGAGGCCATCATCATTGGGAAGTACCGTCGGGAGCTCCGGCACTGACTGGAGCGATGTGGTCGCCGGAAAATAAAGCTGCTGCTGCTGCGGCGGCGGAGATATATTTTCTAATAATGATGAAGTAGTTCTAATGTGGTCGTGGAAACCGACGGCAGCGGCACGGGGGAAGGTAACGGTGTGGTGGCAATGCTGGCCTTCATAGGTTGTGATGACGATGGAAGGGTCATCGGAAGACCTTTCAACTCGCTTCTTTACAGTGCATTTGCTATTTGTGCAACGGTAGTAGCTCCTGCAAATGTAATGAAGAATGGAAGATATTGGTGAAGAAAATATTATTTATGAGACAGAGATGTTACTAAAATCCAATATTTGATTCATTAATGAGATGAAAATTTTATTTTACTAACAAACTTCGGAGTCTTAATACGGCTAAAAAAATAAAAATTGCGATGTGCAGGAGATCGTGGAGATATAAGACATGCATTCATTGCAGTAACTTCTATAAAATAATTTTTTATAGCATTTAGTTACATCGTATTCTACTGATATGACAGGAGCATGACATTAATAAAATATTTTCAGAAAATGTTAATAAAAATAATATATTTAGCATTAATAGTATATCTTAAGAATTGGTACAAAGGATTTTTACTGGCTTTTTCCACATTCATCGGAGTTGGACTGTAAGCTAGCTTAGTATAAGGAAAATCATAGAATCAAAGGGACAGGCTTGAATTAAAATGCATTATTTATAGAAATTTTTGTAAAAAAAGTTTATAATTTCCTTTCGTTTTGCTATGATATATTCACCATTTTTTTTTAAATATAACTAGTTTTTACCAAAAATAACATAAAGAAAAAATATCAGCACCAATGTTATTATAAAAATTGGCGGTACTATATATAGTTTACAGAAAATCTCTTATATGATTGTACGAATTAAAACCAGCAGAAATTTGGACATAAATCAAATAAGAATTCCTTATAAAAATTTCGTGGCAAATTCTACAAGTTCGTGACACATGAATCAAAATTTCTTGCCAGAATTAAAAAATATGGATTATGTACACGTATCTATTTTGGTATAGAAGAATCACTTAGTCCGGAAAGTGTATAAACTTTGGCATGAAAAAAAAAAATCACATGTTATTCTAATTATTATTATTTTTGTTGCAGGAATGCGAGAGTTTTACGTACACTTTCGTTATAATTGCACAACCTCTGACTATAAGAAATCTACAACAATGTTTTGTAAAACCGTTGGCCATAGAATTTCTCAAACGAATTTCTTGTAGGCCGGATTTATTTATTCCCAAAAACTTAGAGGTGATATATAATATATATTAACAACGGCTACAAACAATACAATAAAAAAATCCTTGAACAGTTTCAACAGTGTTATTAGCATTTTCTAGATGCTTTATTTTTGAAATTGATCAACGCTTTTTGCTCTCAGAAAAGTAACGCATTATCTCATATAATAAGTTAGTTTTCTGATACTGAGTGAGCAACATCATATTTTCTAATACCTAATGTAATATGATGTTAAAACATATTAATTTCATGGATATTTTAAATTTAATCAAGAATATGCTTCTCTAGCTGTGGGAGCAATTTCATATCTTAGCCATGTTGAGGAACGCCAGATCATCAGAACAAAAATTAAGTGCAATATAGATATTCATATTTGAACATTAAAGATATATAGCTGAAGAAATGTTGGAAAATGCATCAATTAATGTATAGTGTGAAAAAGAAAAAAAGAAAAAAGTAGCTATAAAATGCATTACTGACCTTGGAAATGGGCTGTTTTTTACTGCTTTCTGTCCGTATTTTCTCCATCTATAGCCATCTTCAAGATGGTCTATTTCACTCTTGGTCATGAAAGCAAATCTTGGTTGACGGACTCTCTTTTGAACTTTCTTACTGGTTTTATTATTCCTGAATCCAGAATATTTTCAATAAATTCATATGTTACATTAATTAATGCCTTAAGAACCAAAACTATGGTCATCATGTTCACATTTATTGGGCATTATTATATATCGTCCTATGTAATATATTTTATTAGTAAAAAGAAATCTTTATAAATAACTATTTCAAAATGCAAATGTGCGAAAATTGTACAGTAAGGCGCCTCCTCAAAAAATTTAACTGTTTTAGGAAAAGAGGATTTTGGAGCTGAAGTGATCTATGTGCTGGATAACCAGTGGGTAAAGGAGAACAAGGCATCTAATTCTCCAGAGAAATGTAAAATCGAATAATTCAAACTTATATATTCTCCAACATTATTACAGTCGATCAACTTATAAGATAATAAATAAAATTTTCTATTGCATACATTGAAAGGTATAACTATTGATTAGATATACTACCAAAAAAAGGACACTTTCAAAAATAATATTGAAGAGAAACAATTTAAAATTTAATTAGGAAAGAAAAAAGAAATATGAAACTCGACAAGGATCTAAATAAAGTAAGCCTCCATCCGGTGCAATGCACACCTTTAATTTAGGTGAAACAAAAAGGTCAAATTTTACAATTTTATAACAAAAAGACAATATCTAGTAATTAAAGCGACAAATAGACATCCTATAATATAATTAGAATTATGAAAAATTAATAGAAAAGGGGAAAAAAAAGAAAGTAAATTCCAAGTTTTAAAATCAGAAATTAATCTTAAAACCTTTTGACTGATTACTGGAAGAAATCTTCAATATATTAGATAACAGCAAATTTGAATAAGATACCCTAAAACAAAGAAATGAACAAATAAATTTGTCCTAACTGCAACTGATATTCTGAACTGACACAAAGAAAAGTATAATTGAGCTAAATTAAACTATTTCTCGCGCACTACAAGTTCCCAAGTCTCAATTATTGACGAACAATCTACTGGCTAACTGAAAATTGTCTAAAACTCCATAGCATGCACTTCCCTAAATAGAAAGACAATAGCTTCCTATTATTACAATCAAATATATATTTTCAATCAGTCATTCATGAAAGGAACTACTATTCATCAATAGCATACTAATATTACAATCAATAATTGATGGTAAATGAGAATTACAGTGTTGAATCATTTAACTTATAAAATAAAAACTACGGCATAGAATCACAAAATATCTTATATTTCATTAATATGATTATACTTATTGTACCATAAAGAATAAAAATTTAATACACCACTCACAGTGCTCTGATTCATTCTTCGTAAGAAATATTTAATATGATTTTCCGATCATAAAGTTACCATGATAACGTAAAGGTGCAATTACTCGTTCTCATCCTCTAATCATTCTCTCAGAAAGCTAGGTTTGACTCTTATAATAAACCAAAATGGCTTAGTAAAAAGATAATTTGGATTCAGTCTCAGCGTAAGAATGGATTGAATAACTGTAATTGAGTAACTTCACCTCTACAACAGGAGCTAGATCTACTGAAAATGCATTGAATTTATGGTGAGATAAGCTGTATTGCTCAAATAAACAATACAAGGCTAATAATCTTCAACTATAATCAAAACACTTCCTCGTGATGTAACTAAATTTAATGAAACAATTAGGATTCTAATTTGCATGCAGTTGTAGACTAATAATCTAAACTCATTAATATTCATCATATCATGAATTAGAACATTCACGGCAACATTATTCGATTCACGAGTAAAAGGGTAAAGAATATTCTGATCTAAACAGAAGAGTACTTACTCAACAACAAAAGTGTGGGAAAATAAACAAATAGAAAAAAAGCCTGAACTATGGTCTACGCAATTGATACAATTAAGATAAAATAAACAAAAAATTCCAGAGACACTACCACTAGTATTGATATGACACCCTAATCATAAGATAGCTAATAATGCTTTACAGGCTTCCATGATAGAAAAGAAATATACTTGCAGAAAAACAAAAGGAAATCAAACTACGAACTGATCAGATTGAAGTTGACCAAAAAAAAGAAGCAAAAAAATTAAAAAAAAAGGGAAGAAAGGAAAGCTCTTCTCATGAGCTTCCCTGTTGGTCTCTTCTTCTTCCAATTTAATTAATCCTTAACGTTATACTAATCCAATTATTGTTATCAGTGACGAAGTATTAATTTGACTACGTCAAATCTTAACAACTCCTTAATTAAAATTTAAAATCCCACGATGCGTCGGAAACTACACAAAACCGCGTAATATACGGAAGATTAAACACGGAATTCCCGCCGCAATGAGGGCACAACGCGTCACCATTAGCCCCGTCTTTTTTACCATATTTGCATAACTAACCCTGCTCTCTGCTCAATCTCACAGTAACACACTTGCACTACGAGACTCTTATCTCTAATTCTCTATCTATCAGATCTTTTAACTAAGGCCCTCAATTGATATGCTTATTACGAATTTGCCACTAAAAAGCAAAATAACGAGAAGCGAAGCACTCACGGTGAATCGGCCGGCGGCTTGTCGCCGGGATCCGCCGGTGGCCCCTCGCTTGAGCTGGACGACACGGCATCGCCGCCGGATCTGGCTGCAGCTGATCCAGAGGCCTCGCTAAGATCGGGAGGCGGGAGCGAGCACCACGTGTCGGGGTCTTCCTCGTGGATCCTCGGCGGGGCCCAGCCATGTCCACCGCCGTCGCCTTCGCCGTACAGATAGGCGATTCCGCCACAGCCATCACTGGAGAAGTCCCAGGTGGGATCGCCGGTGGTCGAGCCGATCTTATTTTCCATCGGCAACTCCGCGTTGAGATCCGATTTCCGGAGCGATGGATTTCGATCGGGAAGAATTACAGATTCCAGTAAGGGCAACGGAGTAACTGCTCTGCTGTGTTCTTTCTTTCTTCTTCTTCTTCTGCTTCTAATAAGTGAGTCCCTCTCCTCGCTTTTTATTCTTCTGCTTTACTATTTTTTTTTTTAGGTCCTTTTTTATGTCCTTTCTACTTCGCGGGTTTTGGAGTGGACGCGTCGAGCTTTTGCACCTTTTTGAAGCTTCTTCTACTATCTTTTTTTTTTCCTGCTATTCTCTCTTTAACTTTTTATTTTATTTTATTTTATTGATTCATTTATTTTATTATTAATTGCACACAGACCTTTTAATTTTTTTTCATATATTGGGCTGTCATAATTGTATTGGCTTTAGCCTGAATAAAAAATTAATTAGTCAACTAACAAATCAAATACGAATCAAATTAACATTTAACTAAGCAAATGAAAATCGAGTTAGTTCAAGATAATATATAAATACATAGATATATTTTTTTAAAATTTTGTGACGAGGAACCAATCTGCTTTGCAGATTATAAACTCTGGTCGACCTAGCAGGCTACCCACACCAATTAGTCCGGGCCAACGTTTAAGATTTTCGCTACCGCCCATGAGAATTGAACCCGGAACCTGAGCTTTGACTATAAATATATGTAGGCCACATGCTCATTGAGTTATTTGTGTTGTTTAATGAATTTTGAGGAGATGAATATTTTTGATATAAAAATTATGATATATTATTATCCTTTTTTGGACATCCCATTTGATATTGGCATTTTCTTAAGTTTTTTGCAAGTTTTATATAGCTCTAATAAATAAATCTTTTATGGTGGTAGATTAATCTCGAAAAATTTGATACTTTAATAGCAAAATTGCAAGATATAATGATCTTTTGTTACTAATTGTAAGAAATTTGATCCAAAAATATTTCTAAATGTATTTTAGTTATCCAATAATTAAACTTTTGATCCCTCTATTTATTTGGACAAGTGAAGTCGATAGCTTTAAATAATATATTTTTTCACTAATTAGAGCTATATTTGGTTGATGTTGCTACTAGGTAGGCTATTGTCATGAGGTCTTGATTGGTCACATAGGCTAACTCATAGACTGCATTACTCGATCGTCTTTCAAATCAAAGGGGACATCCACTAGCTGTGCATGTTATTGCCAAGTGGTAAAATCTTTTGAGATTCACTTAGAGAGTGTGATTAGGATAGAAGGATAATTTCAAGTAAAATTTTGAGGTTAATCTTGTCAGTAACTATTAGATTATTGGATTAGGTTGGAAAGAATAATTCTAGGCAATGAACCACATGTTAGTTGAATTGTATACTCTTAACTTGCTTAGAAAATTTCAAATCATTCATTATTTCGTTGAAATTTGATAAATTTGACTTGATGTAATGCATACTTCGAGACCCCTTATCAAAATATATCTAACTAGAAGGTAAATCGATCAAACTAGAATTCAATACTTGTTGTAACATGTGAATGGCTTTAATAAAGTATACAAAATGAGACATTATATATGCTTAATGTCTCATCATATCATCAAAAGAACGAATTAATTGCCTTATATCCCCTCAATTTTCAACCTTCGATTAACATCGACTATAATGCAACATTCATTGGTTGGTGGTAACTCAAACAACTCAAAACTCTTAATGATGCCAGTGTAAGGGACGTCTTTCATAATTCATATCTATTATATTACATTAAAATTATATCTAATTATAGGAAAAGACTCCATTTGTAATCTTTTATTTAGATTAGTCAATTACTTCAAGCCAAACATGAAATGTGATTTTTCCTCTTTTTGATGTTTCCCCTTATAAAATCTCTCTCTCCCTTTTTTTTTTTTTTGTGCTACTCTTAACTTATATGCATATATGTAGAATCTTTATATAATTCTAAGGCATTAAATTATTTTTATAAACATGAAAATTTCAACATGCAATAAAGTTCTTTATATCTACTAACATTAATGTATTTTGATGTTGTATTTTTCGTATCTATAAAAATATTATGCACAAAAAATGATTGGCCAAATATTAGAATTTTTATAGATGTAACAAAAACATGATATTCATATTATATTATAAGTGCAACATTTTGAATATTATATCAATTTTAATAATATATACAATCTATATTATAAGTGCAAGAAGCATTGCTGTATAAAATATCCAACGCTCTAGAAAAAAATGCATTATGGAAAAATTAAGGCCAGTTGACTCACTTATAAAATAGAAAATTTCATAAAACACCCTTGAGATAAATTTAATTTCAAATTGTCCGCATGCAACATTTTGATTTTATATGACTCACATAGAGTGTAAATTGTTGTGGGTAAAATATTTAGATATATGAGATTAAGGCTTCATTTGGGACGATTTTTTTACTTGTTCTTAAAACAGCTTTTTAGTACAAAAATTAAAATTTTTATACTAGAAAGCTGTTTTAATAAGCAGTAAGAAAGCCATCTCAAACGAAGCCTAAAAGAGAGAGAGAGAGAGAGAGAGAGAGAGAGAGAGAGTCCAACAAATGAGTTTGCATTCGTAATAAGTCAGAAAAATCTCAAAATAAAATTTAATCTCAGAGTATCATGACTCAATTAATTTTTTTCCTAGACTAAATAAAATTAATCTAAAATAGTATCTCATATTATAATTGTAATATAAAATTGATCCCAATTTTGTCTATTGATTTTAAAAAATTAATCTTAATTTAATCTCAAAGGGGATCATTTTAGATCAATTTTATGCAGTCAAGAGGTTAAGAATTTGTTTGGGACGGCTTTCTTATTACTTCTTAAAACAGCTATTTAATATAAAAATTTTAACTTTGCATTAAAAAACTGTTTTAAGAAGCAATAAGAAAGCTGTATTAGATAAAGTCTAAATTAGAATAATATTATAATCTAAAACTAAATTAGTCATAAAAATAGCTGGAGGACTATTTAAAAATTTAACAGCTTAATTAATTATATTCATCTTTATTAACTCCTCATCCAAGCGGTTCCGTTCTTTGCACCCACTGGCGCCGTAGTTTTAGCACTTAATTAATGAAATACGTCCGTTCTTATCTTAATCAAGGCGCACCTGAATCACAACCGTAACTGCGATCTGGACCGTCCGATCGCTTTCGTGATAGAATCGTACGGTTAGGGAGACGACGGAGTTTATGCCGTCCTACTTGTTGTCCTCGGATCTCAACGGAATCATCTGTTCTCAGTATTCTCCGGATTAAAGTAATTTGTTTTTAATTGGTGAGGGCGAATGGGGCGGGGCGAGATCGATCTAATCGGCGATTTTTTAAAAAGCGGGAAGGGATGGGGTGGTGGGGCCCGCCTCGAATCCTTTGAAACCTAACTTGGTCCGCACGAAAGCACGTCGCCTCGCAAGAATTTATTGCCCCGCGTCTCCGCTCAAGGGTTAAAAGAAAATTACGTTGATATATTCGGTTAGACAAATTTTTTACTTTATGTGCCCCATAATTAATGGTTTTAAAGAAATATACCTGTTATTTAATATTTTGAGAAAATATATTTGAATTTTTTATCAAATTAATATATTTCTATTTTTTTAATCAAAACTCATGATTTAAATTAATTTAAATTTGATTAGAATAAGCCTCGGTCAAAAGAAAAATTCAAGCCATGTTAGAAAATAGTTCAAATCCTACTCGAATCAGGTGTTCCATAGTTCAATATTGGCTTGTATATTATTTGTACAATGTTCAATATCAATTAGATATTTTACGTGCTAGAAAATTTAAGTCAGTAGAATATTTGTTTTACATCTCCACATTATACAAACAATTCAGCATACATAGATAAAATCAGCAAGATCATGAATTTTTTACATGGAACCGAAAAGGGAAAAAATCACGAGGCCTAACTCAGATGTAAAATTCATTATACATTAGAGGATGTAAGAATCCTTAATTCCATACAGTTGAAAAAGAATATAAATATTTTTGAATAAAATGTCTGATTTATCTTTTGTATGATTATAGAAGTATGATGTCCACAAGTGGATAATTGAAACTCAACAATGGAGTTAAAACTTCATAATAGTTTGAAGATAGAGACGACTACTGATAGTGATTGTAGGTGACAATGGTAGTTGTCGGTGACAATAATAAATAGTCTGCGATGATAGCTGGAAAGTGCAAGAGAGCTATATAGTTATTGCGGACTGGAACATTCGTGGCAGTAGAGAGATAAAGAGCTTAATGTCTTAGTTTTAAATGAAGATCTAGTACACATACAGATAAAAATAGAGGGGTGCTATATTTATAAGAGACACCAATATTTTTATGTGGAAAATCCTGAAAAGGAGAAAAATTACGGGGCCTGGCCCAGTTAAAATGATTTTACTAGTGTTTATAATCGATTACAAATGGTGCCCTTCAACTGGGGAAAGGCGTTGACTCAATGTATCATATAAAGCACATTACATAGTTAGGGTTGGATGAATCCAATGATAAGGGATCCATTTTCAAGAGAATGTTTCACTATTCATTTCGTTGGCAAGGCACTATTTGGGCAATGAAGACTATAGGGATTGTAGTTAGCGAGAGACGGTGGTTAGAAGGATCGTAATCGATGGGAGACGATGGTTGGAGAGACCGTAATCAGCGGACGATGGTGGTTGGAGGGACCATAGTCGGTGAGCGATGGAGGTCGGAGGGACTGTAGTCGATGGGCCATGGTGGTCGGAGGGACCGTAGTCGGTGGGCGATGGTGGTCAAAGGGACCGTAGCTGACGGATGATGATGGTCGAAGGGACAATATTTAGCAAACATCAGATGTTTGAGGGATTGTAGTCGATGGGTGATGGAGGTTGGAGGGATCGTAGTCAGCGGGCGACGATCATCAGAGGAACCATAGTTGGCGGGCAATAGAGGTCGGAGGGATTGTAATCGGCTGGTAACGCAGATCAGAGGGACCGTAGACGGTGGTCGTAGGGATCATAGTCAACGGGCGACAGATATTGAAGGGATCATAGTCACAGCACGACGGTGGTCGAGGGACCGACCATAGTTGGTGGGCGCCGGAGGTCCAAGGGATTATAGTCAGCTGGTGATAGAGGTTGGAGGGACTATAGTCAGCGGGCAATGGTGATAAGAGAAACCATAGTCGACTGGCGAAGGAGGTTGGAGGGGTCATAGTCGACGAGCAATGAAGGTCGAAGGAACTGTAGTCAGCAGGCGATGGTGGTCGGAGTGGTGTGTCGATGGCAGCCCATCAGAGGATCTACAATGGTTGGCTGCGGGATGAAGTTTGGCGGTGGTTGGCAGCTGGTGGAAGCCTGGGGGCGGTCAACAGCTAGGCAGTGGTTCGAAGATGATCGGGTGGAAGTCTGGTGGTGGTTAGCTTCTTGGTGGAAGTCTGGTGGTGGTTAGCTTCTTGGTGGAAGTTTGGCGGTGATTGGCAGCCGAGCGGTGGTCCGGCGACGGTCGACGGAGATTCATCAGCGGTGGTGCCTATGTATGAAGCCTCAAAGCTCTCTCCAATCTCCAACAAAGGTCTAAGCCCTTTCATGTGGGAAGTGGGGTCTATTTATATATTTTTTAGAGTGACATGCCCCATAAACAAGAAGAAGATCTGGGGTAAATTCGGAGTGCTCCATTCCATATTGATCCCCTCAATTACAGAGCATTCATCAAACATTTAAGTGACATATTGATGTCAGAATTAAGCAATCTTGGGTTTTTTGGATTCGTCTTGTCCAATCGCTCAATTCTACTATAAGCATTCTATATTTAGAGGCCATTTAGCCATCCAATTAATGATTTGAACCTTCTAAATATGCTTTGGTCCTTTGATTTGGACCCATTTGAGCTCGGGTTGAACCGATTTTGTTGTCGTTTGGTTCGTCTCCCTGAGATATTTAATTTGACTATAAGTTTGCTAAAATTGGTGTTCAGGTGGTCCTGCATTGAATTTTGGAAGTTTCCAACTTGAATATGCCTCGAGATTCATGCTCGCTCAATGTAATTTTTGGTTACGTATCAATAGTTTTCTCCTTAATTTTTTTCGTCCACTCATGTGGAATTGTGGATAATAGGGCTATATTTATGGACTTTTAAGATAGTAATTTTGGGAACCAAAATCTAAAACACTCCATCATATAGTACTTATCGATTCTCTTGATTATGAAGTATTTATTTAGGATTTAAGTGCTTTAATGATGTCAGAATTGAGTGATCTTAGGATTGTTGGATTTGTCTTGTCAAGCCGCTCAATTCAACTATAAGCATGTTAAATTTAAAGATCATTTGGTCATCAAATTAATATTTGAAGTTTTAAGTTATGCTTCAAGTATTTGATTTGGGCTCATTTATATTCACATTAGACCACTTTTGGCATCGTTGTATTCGTTTCATTGAGACGTTCAGTTCGACTATAAGTTTACTGAAATTAGAGTCCATATGATCCTAAATTTAATTCTAAAAATTTTTAATTCACAATTTGTCTCAAGATTCGTGCTAATTATGCTAATTTTTTATAGACATCTCATCACAATGAATGAAAACATCTAAAAAAGCATAATGAGAAGCATTATATTAAATCAAAATAGTTATAATACAATTCTAATAACATGGTTGGTATAATCAAAACAACTATGACGCAACAAATAAAACTTTGATATAATTGAATACAAATTATAACAACTATAATAAAGCACAATTGAAATGCGCCTCATATATCTCAAGTGAGTATTCAAGTTTATAATACTGATGAAGCCAAACTCTTTTCATTCAATATAGTACTTTGCTCATCTGTATTTCCATTAGTTCTATAAATGTGACCACATATATATCACTGTAAAATATCATAATGTATTGTTAATTGGAATGGTTGGGACCCATAAAATGTGCTCTTGAAGATTAGTTGGATTTAAACCATTCTCATCAAACAATGTCAAATGCATTTTCAATATGTATTTGTGAGTTCATATTAGAGAAGAAGTAATCAAAATTATTTTAAAAAAAATTGCTTGTCAAAGCTGCCTATTCAAAAGCTCCACTTCCACCACCACCATTGGTTAGAGCATCTCCAGCCGAACACCTTACACTTATTTGACATCGCTCGTTTGATCCTGATCATCAAATTGTGACATCTTTAAGATACTTAAATACTCGATAAATGGTCTATGATCAAGGGAGTCGATATCAGCCGTCCATTCGAAATACTCCCAACGTGCCCTTGATCTTCTCCTTATTTATTGGCCATGCCACTTCGAGAAAACTATAAATATACTCTCATTCTTCATTGAAAAAGGGAAAAGGAGGAAAAATAAGAGAAGAGAAGAAGAGAAATTTGGAACTCTCTTGCCACTAAATTTCTCCTCCTCGACCACCGCCCGGTCACCGACGGTCATTGGACTTCCACCTGACCAACGACTGTCGTCGAACTTCCACCAGTTCATAGACCCTCGCCTAACTTCTATTCGACAGCTATTAGACTTTCACTCTACCACCGTCGGACTTCTGCCCGATCGCCATCATCCATAAGAAATTTGGCTCACTTATTGGACTTTTGTAATCTGATCGTTCTCAAGTTTAGGGACGATCTTTGTAATTAATTCAAACACTAGCAGAATCATTTTAACTAGGCGTGGCCCCGTGATTTTTTCCCCTTTTCAGAGTTTCCACGTAAAAATCCTAGTGTTTTTAATTTTTCCTGTTTGTGCACTGAGTATCCGTGCAATGCTAAGACAAGATTTTTCTATTTTACTGCCGTGAATATTAAATTTATACTATATTTATTTCAAAATAAATTTACTAATTTTTTGTTCTATCACCTTCAGAATTTTAACTAGAAAATTTTGATCAAATTTATTGGCACTATCAATTTTATCATAATATCTTGATGCCAACTATATTACGATGGATTTTAGAGTCCTAAGTTTTACGTTGAGATGATCAACACGCTGAATATATATATATATATATATATATATATATATATATATATATATATATATATATATATATATATATATATATATATATAGTATTAATCTCAACATAAATTTAATAGTTTTAAAATCCATTTTATATCTTTTACATCAAAAAATTATGATATAATTTTTTCTTTCTTTTGTTTTTTCTAGGTGAACCCCAGTTTTCCTTTGTTGGAGGCAGAGGCAGAGGTAAGGGGAGCCATTATATGGTGAGGGTTTGAAAAATCTATTGATATGAGAGTTATTCTCAATAGAGTTTTGGCCTGTTTGTTTGGTTGGTTTGATAGTAGTTGGGCCACAGTGGTTAGAGGGACCGTAGACAGGGGTCGGAGGGACCGTAGTTAGCGGGCGACTGGGGTCGTAGGAACCGTAGTTGATGGGCGACGGATGTCGGAAGAATCGTAGTTAGCGGGTGACGGAGGTCCGAGTGTACCATAGTCGGCGGGCGACTGAGGTCAGAGGGATTGTAGTCAGTGGGCGACAGAGGTCCGAGTTGACCATAATTAGCAGGCGACGGTGATCAAATGGACCGTAGTCGGCATGTGATGATTGTCGAAGAGTGACGGTGGTTAGAGGGACTGTTGTTGGCGAGCGACGAAGGTCGGAGAGACTATAGTCGGCATGCGACGATAGTAGGAGGGACTATAGTCGGTAGGCAACAGAGGTTGGAGGGATCGTAGTCAATGGGCGACAGAGGTTTAAGTGGACCATAGTCGGCGGGCGATAGTGGTCGAAGGGATCGTAGTCAGCAAGCTACGATGGTCGGAGGGATTGTTGTTGACCGGCGACGGAGGTTGGAGGGACTGTAGTCGGCATGCAACGGTGGTCGGAGGGACCATAGTTCGTATGCGGAGGTGGTTAGATGGATTATAGTCGACGCGCGACGGTGGTTGGAAGGACCGTAGTCGGCGGGCTACAATGGTCCGAGGGACTTTAGTCGGTAGGTGGCAGAGGTTGTAGGGACCATAGTCGGGGGGTGACGTTGGTTGGAGGGACCATAATCCGAGGGCGACTTAGTCGGAGGGATCATAGTCGGTAGGCGACATTGGTTGGAGGGATTGTAATCGAAGGGTGACGGTGATCGGAGGGACCATAGTCGGCGGGCGACAGTGGTCAAAGGTACCATAGTAGGATGGAGATGGTGGTCAGAGGGACAGTAGTTAGTGGGCGACGGTGGTTAGAGGGAGAGTAGTGGGTGGGCGATGGTGGTCGAAAGGACCGTATTCGGTAGGTGACGGTGGTCAGAGAGACCGTAGTCGGTGAGCGACGGAGGTCGGAGGGATCGTAGTCGACGAGCGACAGAGGTCGGAGGGATCGTAGTCGGCGAGCGACGGTGGTCAGAGGGATAGTAGTGGGTGGGCGACGATGGTTGGAGGGACCGTACTTGGTGGGTGACTGTGGTTAGAGGGATGGTAGTTGGCAGGCGATGGTGGTCAGAAGGGAAGTAGTCAGCAGGTGTCGATGGTCGGAAGGATCGTAGTCGGCGGGGAGGCGGTAGCCTGTTGGTGGTCGACAACCGGGTTGAAGTCCGGTGGCGGTCCAGGGCCGGGTGCTAGTCTAGCGGCCGGGCAGTGGTTCAACTATAGTCGCGCAAAAGTTTGGTGACGGTTGGAGCCGGGTGGAAGTCTAAAGGCTGTCAGAGGCCGGACGGTGGTTCGACGACGGTTAACGGAGGATCGCCGACTGTGGTACCTAGGTGGAGCTCTAGATCTTTGAAGCCTCAGAGCCCTCTCCACTCTCCAACCAAAGGTCCAAGTTTCAAGCACCCCTTCATGTGGGAAGTGGGGTCAATTTATAAATATTTATGAGTGGCATGCCTCATAAATATGTTGAAAATGTTGGGCATCAGACGGCCTATATTGATCCCCTCAATCATAGCGTATTTGTCAAGCATTTGTGTGCCCAAATGATGTTAGAATTAAGCAATCATAAGCTTGTTGGATTAGTCTCGTCTAGCCGCTCGATTTGACTATAAGAATGCTATATTTGGATATCATTTGATCTTCTAATTTATATTTTGAACCTTCCAAATATGGTTCGAGTCCCGATTTGGACCCATATGGGCTCGGATTGGACCGATTTTGATGTCGTTGGGTTCGTCTCTTCGAGACATTCAGTTTGCTAAAATTGGAGTTCGGCTGGTCCCGCATTTAATTTCGAACATTTCTAACTTGAATAAGTCTCGTGATTCGTGCTGGAACAAGGTGATTTTGGTAAGGTATCAGAGAGTGAGATTTAACTTTATATTAATGGTTTAATTGAGGAAATCCGATAAAAAATCACCTGCATTGGCTGACGAATAGTCTTTGGGCGAACTTGTCAAAAGGGGGTGGAAGGAGTAGAAAGTAGGAGAGATGAGAAAGTGGCGCTAGGTTGGGAAACTATCAAGCAAATTTTTTTTCTTCGGTGCTTCCGGCAACCCCGTTCCACTGGATTAATTATTCTGTGTGGCTATGGGACCGCATTCGGAGATGAATGAGAGCGTGTCACGTCACCTGTTTTCTAAAAAATCATTTTAGCATAAAAATTTCTACTAAAAACTTTTTGAACTAGAAATTTTTATATTAAAAAGCTACTGTAGAAAGGAGCAAGAAAGTTGTCACAAGCAAAGTTTAAATCTACTCCTTTTATCTGTATACATCTGTGATTTTTTTTAAATAATGATCGGATTATTTTATAATTATTTTTGGTCAAATCATATAAATATCTATATCTTCTTATAATATTTGTCATTTAATTATTATTTTATGCGTCAATTATATTCGGTAAATACATAATTAATATATAAAAATATTAATTAATTAATAATATTGAATGAACATAAAGAAAATTACAACTCTTCAATATACTCATATATAATCTCAGTTTCCTGTTCAGATCGCTGGCCCTTGCGATGCAATTGCAAGCTCTTTAGTCTTGTCAAATAGTTTCTATTATAATTAAATTGATCAACATAATTATGAGAATGATGATGGTGACATAAGTTTGTAACACTATAATTGTATAATTAGACGAACAGAAAGCTACTGTGCACCAAGCTGGCATCACTGTACCAATTAGTTTTCTTCTTCTTCTTCTTCTTCTTATTTTTTATTTTCTTGCTTTACTAGTAAAGATTTGTTATTAGCAAGTCAATTATATAGTAAGTCATTAATTAGTTGACAAATGACCATACGAGAGCTAATTACAATAAGAGGTTAATTTTTTGTTCTTGTAGATGAAGGGACATATCAGGATAAAGGTGGAGTTATTCAGTAAATTTCTGAGGTGCAGCTTGCTTTAAAGTTTTAGGTTGATACTATATATAATAAAAATAATAAAATGATGTAATTAATATCAATTTATTTGATAATGATTAGCTAATTGGTTTTTAACTAATTAGTCATTGTCAGTATTTAATATACCACTTCAATTAGGTGAGGGAGTTGAGAGAGAGATAGCAATTTAACTTAAATTAGTGCTACCACCAAGAGAAATTAGAAAGAATTTGTTTGTGCAATGATCAATATGGGGAAAATTTAAGATGTTAATGTTGCACTAAAATATAGAATACTCATAGATACAATTTTTTACATGAAAATATTTAAAAAGAGCGGAAAAAATCATGAGATTTGACAAGTTGAAATAATTCCAAAATATATGTTGAAAATTATAATATTATGCACCTCTATATAGTACAAAAAATGGGATTATAATATATAAAAAAATAAAAAAATAGGATTATAATGCTTAAATTGTTATTTTTTTATTTGTGGTTGTCGAGATGTGTGTGTGGGGGGAGGGGGTGGCTCATGGAGCTAGACAGACATTCATGATGGATGTTAGTAATGGTAAATGATGGATTTCAAGTGCCAACGATCAAAGTTTTGGAGTTCACAGTCTCAAAATCGAAGCTCTCAGTGAGTATAAGCATGATAAATTTATAAAATTTTGAAGTGGTGTTCCAATCCTTTTTAATAATAATTATAGACGTTCTATTAGACAGTTTGAAGATAATTCTCTTAATATTAATATTTTTAATACCATATTATCAATTATAGAATTGGACTATCTTGACTTGAGCTCGTTAAATTCTTCTAATCAAAACACTAATTTCATATGTAAGAACAAAAAATATATAGAGAGAGATCATTTAGGCCTTAAATGATGCTATGAAGTTTTTAATCATATTTAGGAGTGCTTGATTTAAGCTTATTTGAACTAAGATCAAAATATTCTTGATATCATTAGGCTCATCTTCTTGAATTGCTCATTTAGATAATGAATTTATCAAAAATGTAGTTCAAATAATCTCATAATCAGTTTTGAAAGCTTGTAATTTGAATATTCGAATGCTTTCATTTATCTGTAAAATTGCATAAAGATTAGTACTTCAACAAATAAATTTTCTTCTGAAATATCAAAACTGGAATTATGTTTTGATAATAAAATTTTGAGTATAATAAAATAGAAAAAGTTAAAAATTATTATTTTCAAATTCATAATTCATTAGCAAATAATTAATTAAAAACCTATTTCATTTCATTTTGTTTCATTCAATCCAAACAAGTCTTAAGTTTATTGACATTTCTTTATTCCTGAAGAGTGAATTGTTGAATCTTATTGACAAAATTGACTAAAAAAAGAGAGTAAGAGAAAGAAGAGAGAGAGCTAGAGAGAGAGAGAGAGAGAGAGAGAGAGAGAGAGAGAGAGAGAGAGAGAATCATAAGGGAAGCTTTGTGTTTTCTTCTTGCCAGAAGGTATAGTGTTTGAAACAACAAGTCATTCCTAGACTTGCCTTCTAACCCTTATATATAGGTAGGGATAGAGATATAACTCTATAAAAAAAAAATTATATTTAAGAAAAAATAATCAACATAATATAGCTCCTTGATGATTTATCGTAAAATGAAGATATGTCAGCTATTGCTTTAGATATGAGCCCCTTAAATATTTTCTAAAAATGAGAGACAAAGATGAAGCTGGTGTTCAACTTCATCTAGGTTTGTCGAGCTATGACAAGTAGCTTTAGATGTTTTTGTCTAGGTGGTCTCTCAGGTAGAGTAGTTAGGTGTTATTGTGATGATATCATTATGGCTTGGCTTGCTTAGTTGTAATTTAGGTTTGGGATATGACTTAATATTGTTGATGAATTCATTATAAAGGTGGAAGCTTCTTTTGGATGATTCTAGGGCTGATGAAAGCTTGGCATGGGCAAGTTCAACTCATGATGGTCTCACCATGTAAAATCCTCTTAATTGGTTGAGCAGACTTAAACTCTGCATAAACAACTTTTTTTTTAAAACCTAAAAAGGCCTCCATGTTAATCAAGAGAATGATACAAGTCCAAAACAACTAAAGGGCTCACTAATGCTCCCAAGAGCAGCAATACAGGAGGAAAGAGAATCCTAAGGAGCCGAAAAACCAAACCACATAGCAAAGTGTAAGTCAAAATACAAAAGAACCATATGTAAAGATTCAGACTCAGGAGGCTACGCAGTCCCACTCCCAAGCCAAGCAAGGGCCCTCCATTGGAGGCAGCAAACCAAGAGCAACAAGCCACAAATCCCAAACCATAAAAAGACCATCAAGGTTGCCAACACGCAAGGCCCAAGAGGTAGCACAAAAAAGCCTCGTCATCATTGCCCGGAATAAACCACTAGCCATCAGAAAACCATCGGCAGAGCAGACCAAAAGCAATAGAAAAGGACACCATAGACGAAGAAGACGAGACAACAGCTAAACCGAATCCAAATGGGAAATTCATTTCTTCTTCGATTTACTTTTTTTTCCTCTTACCTTTTTAACAGGAGGACCAACGCCAGCAATTTGAAGAATACTCAGATTAAAATCTGAAGCATTCTCATCAAAATCCTCCCCTGCAGTTGATGAAAAATCATCATTCAACCAATCACCATGCATGACCTCATAATTCCTCACATTACAAGTTAGGTGAGCTAGCAAAGCATCATTAGAAAGAACTGATATGGGAACATCAACCATTCCCGAATTTCCTGCCATGTTATTACCCTTAAGAACAGAAGCACTATCACCCTCACAGTAATTAGGAGTCAAAATCCCACCCGCAGAAGGATCACATTCATGATCTCTAGGTTCTAGAGGAACATAATCATCAGAATCATCAAAATACTCAGTTTCACCATCACTAACATCATGCAACATTAGAATCGGGGGATACGATAAGGCTAGTTACCAAATTAAGTAAGCAAGGGTTACCACAGGTAGGTGCTACTGGCACATCAATAGTCAGCGGTACCTCAATTCCATTTACGGCTTTGGAAAGAGGATCAAGCACAACAACCGGCGCCACTAAAGCATCAACCGGAGCCACAACCGGCCTAATACCACCGTCACCAGGAGCTTCTATATCCTCTATACCAGCTACAACACCAACAACTAAGAGGGTTTGCGGAACCCCCTCAACACCCGAATTATTCAACTCCACAACATTAGGAACTATCAAGCCAACCTTATTCGCAGCAAGAGAGGAATAACCAGCATCAACAAACAACCCCACATCCATAGGGGCGGGGACATCAACAAGATGAGGATGAAACACACTACACTCAGTTTTCAAATGACCCAAAGCTTTACAATGACCACAGTAGAAGGAGAATTCTTCCATTTCCACCAATTGGATATAACCCATAGTTTCAGAACCAAGCCATACCTGATCCAGATACCTCTTTGTAATGTCTAACTTCTACGAGGAGACGAGCAATGGAGGGTATAGTCCTATTAGCAATAGCGCTATCAGTCCTTAAGGGTCGGTCAAAAATGGACACTAACCCCTGAAGAATTTGGGCAGAGAACATATGAGGGCGAATGTTAGGAAAAGAAATCTAAATCGGATAATAGGGGATTCCACATTAACTTTAAAATGGGGAGACCATTTAAACAACTTCATGTAATAGTTGCTAACAAAATAGGAATGATGAGAGAAAACTCTACGGTAATCTAAATCATTCATAAGCTTGATCAAAACATTCTTGTTGTTGAGAACAGTGACAGGGAACTCACCATTAAGCTTAAGTTGGAAAAAAAATTTTCATATAGCTTCAAGAGAAGGACAACGGCCGAGAAATTTCCTGACTAAATCAAACTCAAAAGGTGCAGCTAGGGCATGCAATTCTTCATCAGAAATCAACAAAGCAGGTAAACGTGAGAAGAGGAAACATTCAAAGCCGAAAAACTCAACGACGAGGAGGTTCTAGACAAAACCTCCCGAAAGGAACGCGATTGCGGAACCCCATCCAGAAAACTGGGGTCAAGTAATCGATTACCAGTCATAGAGAAGTACATAGAGAAATAAAACAAATAGGAAGATTAGGGAAAAGAAGACTTCCCTGCCGGTAAGCGGTCGACGGAGGGTCGCACCACAAACCCTAGCAAAGCACCCGACATCCTAGATTTGATATTTGAGAATAATTGTCTGCATAAACAACTTTGATTTTACTAGAAAAGTTAATTTGGGGCTTATTTATACCCTCTTTTTGTATCTATCAATCTTTATTATGATCAAGATGTATTACATTTGTGTATGTTATCATAAACAATCCAAATAATCTCTAAACTTTTAATTTACATTTATAGATGAACATGCGTAGATTATTCATGAAAATCATGTGTTCAAATTATTTTCTAAAACAAATTTAGTAATTTTTTTATGAATATAATTGTAGAACTATCATAAGCATTTATTTCTTAAAAAGTCTAAATCTATACTACTATTATAAAAGCCGCTTGAATTTCCTTCCACATCAAATCTTAGCCATCCATTTTAACTTTTTCAAAATTATCTTGACCATTCGATTGATTTAAAAATAATTAATAAATCTCAAAATATATAATAATTACTATCCGTTGCAGTTATCTCATAAATTAATTATATTCATTAATTCTACTTAAATTTACTACCTCTATATTTAATTCATATTCCGCTTTCATATATCCGTTGCAGAATTACTAATTTAATTTTTATTATTCTCAAAATCCCCTTCATATTCCACCTAAATTATTTACTTCTCAACGTTTCATATTAATCTCCTTTAACCTTTTTCATTTAACCCGCTTCATATTCCGCCTGCCTTTCGTTTAAATCTTTAATTTAATCTCCGTTTCCTAAAATATCGCCTGCTTCTTATACGAAACGACTCGCGATTTCCTTCCTCTTCTTTACTCTTCGGCTTCCCGCCTTGCCCTAGCTTCCGCCGCTCACCCGTCTTCTCCGGTAGGTATCTCTCTTTCAGTCTCCTCTTCTTCTCTAACGTTTATTTTTACCGGCATTTAGGTCACTCGCATGTTTCTTTCTCCCATTATTTCGGTTTAGAACCTTACTTTTTTTCTGTTTTGGAAGCTGAACTCCACTGCCCAAAAGTTTCAACAAACGGTTCGCTACTCCCTAAGATAACCGTTGATTCTGTTCTCTTTCTCCATCGTATATAATTGCTAAAATTATTCGCACATATTTTTCGTTTAGATCTTTGGTGGTTTGCACTCATTATCTGCTTCTCAACAACCTCGGCTTCAAACCATCTTTACTCTTTTGGCTTTTAGAGGTATGTAGATCTTTCGTAACATTCTGAAGCCTTTTTCTGAGACACATATAAGTTTCTGACTCACATGTAAGTTTATTTTGCTATGCTTATTAATCTGATTTATAAAGAATGAAGAGATTTAAAAATAATAAGAACTATTAGAATAAAAAATTTAAGGAAATATTCTAATCTGTTAAGTAAATTGTATACAAATTGTATGCACAGCCATAAGCTTCTACTTTTAGAAGCAAAATTTCTGTAGCAACTTTCGGTCTCTAATGGATGGTCTCTAATTAATGATTTTACTTCCAATATTTCTGAAACTTGTTTGGTAAAATTAGGCCTTATTCATGAGTACAAAGGTTTTGAGAACCAATTCATTGAAAGTTCAATATCTCCTGACACCAAGGTAATTAGCTTTGAAAATTTTCGTTGCCCTTTCGTTGTAGGTACATTAGTTTTTAGCTTGTCTCAACCATAGATGTATTAAAAAAACTTTAATTTTATAGCTTTATTTCTCATTTCATTTTGGATTCTATCTAAATTATTAAAGTTTGATATTCATTTCTTTTTCCCTGTTAATTATCTGTTTGATATTGCCAAGTTTACAGTACTCAATCCTTAGTAATTGCTAAAACTATTCTCACATATTTTTCATTTAGATATTTCGTAGTTTGCATTTCATATCGTGATCTCTCCTCTTTCGGCTTCAACTGTAGTTTACTTTAGAGGTATGCCAAAAATTTAATGTTTTATTATTTATTAGCCATCTTCATGTAAATTCTTAAGGATTTGTTCTGTTATAATTTATACATGTTTGTTGTTATGGAATTTTTCAATTTGTTGCTTATTTTACAAATAAAAACAAAATACAAAATTTGTATACATGAATACCCTTGAGTTTCATGTATATAACAGTTTTAGGAGGAATTCAATATGAATACCCTGGTTTTGAGGATTATGTTCTACAACTAATTCAATCCTGGAAGCATTCAGATGCAACTTTCTTTGAAACATCGTATTTCTCTTTGATCCTAGATCCGGTCTCTAATGGATGATTTTACTTCCACTATTTATGTAATTTGTTTTGTAAAATTAGGCCTTATTCATGAGGACAAAGGTTTTGAGTCATTGAAAGTTCACAGTCTCTTGACACCAAAGTAATAGGTTTGAAATTTTTTTTCCCCTTTCGTTGTAGGTACGTTAGCTTTTAGCTTACCTCAATCATAGATGTATTAAGACATTTTAATTTTATAGCTTTATTTCTCATATTGGTTTATTTTGAATTATTTCATGAAGAATTATCTATCTAGATATTTATTGGTTTGAATATGAATTGTTTGGTATTATATTTAGTTTTAGGAGTGATTAGAAGTTATTTTGCCTTATCTATGTAAACTTATTTCCAAAAATAATGATTCATGATTTGTATTTAGATTGTTGATTGATTATTGATTTACTGGATCAAATTATTATTGAGCCAATTATGAGTATTCTCTATTTATTTGAATTGTGTTTGTAGATGACTCCAAATCATAAGTGTTAATTCTCCCTATATTCTTTTCTCCTTCATTCTTTCTTTCATGTTCATTCTTCCATTAGTTTAGTATTAGTATTAGAGTAAGGTGCAATAAATTTTATCCCGTTCTTTGAATTACCCTCTTTCTTCGTGTTGTTTCACTTGATTGTACTCGCTCATTCAATTTCCCTTTCACACTTGAGAAGCCAAGTCTTTATCTTTCTCATTTGGGACCTAGACTTACTTATATTTAGTAGGGGCTATTTCTACTGTCCCCTTAATATATTCATTTATCAATCTATTGATCGTTTTCTCACACATACACCTCAACATTCTCATCTCCATCATACTCAACTTGGTTATCAATGACTTCTTATTACCAAACATGTAGATCGATATAGCATTATCGGTTCTAATATTAATTTTAGGACATTTGCCTTTAGGTCCCCAAGATATTCTCTTAACCCATAATAATTGGGATACTTTTCAATTTTAACCACCCAATCTTAGCAAGTTATATTTCCATTCTTCTATATGGTCGATCAAAGATATTTAAATCAATCAACTAAACATCACTTGATCTTCAGGTGAATATTGATTGATAACTATTATTTTCATACCTACTAAAATAACATATCATAAAATTAGTCATTGTTCTTCTATTTGTAAGACCCTTCTAAAATTTTCTCTACAATTCTAACTCTGCCGCATGTTTAACATTTCAAAAGATGCATCTATTTTTTGAAAAAAAAAATGAAACATTATATAAAGCAATTCATGCTGTACATTTTAAGATATTCCCCTCTCCGCTTCCCAAGCCAGTATAAACATTATCGATTCACTTCCAAAAAACTCACATTGTTTGGGTGAAATTAAGACCAGGTGAACTCCTTTAGATGATAGGACAATTATTTTCTTGCATGATGAATTGAAGCTCAATGATATCCCACCCTATTTGTATCCAATACATTGAATAAATGGAAATACTATTGAATTAGGATTTCTGAATTTATGAGGTCGACATGGACAATAATGAGCAAGATATTGTTCATACAGCAGAAGCAGCTGCTGCAGCTACCCTTCTGCTAATGCTTGCCCCAATCATAAACCTATCCCTCAATGCAGCTGCTTCATTCAAACTCTCACTAGCCCGCTCCAGCCCATCAGTCAAGTATTGGCTCACATGCACATATTCCAGCATTAAAATTATTGAAAAGATCCTCAAGACAGCTCATCCTTATTGTAAGAAGACAATAAAAATAAAACTAATAAAGAATAAAAAACTTCATACACAACTTACTTGACCCAACAAGCAATTAAAAACAGATTTTACTGTAGCAGAAAGACTGGCGGACTGTCCAATAGAAGACCAAGATGGCATTAAAGTGCAAGATGAGGTTGCAAAAAGAATATATACAATTTCCATTAGAAAAAGATTACAGTAGCATTAGAGCACATTAAGATTAATACACAACAGTCTTACATAAGCCTCATAAAAAGATGAGAAGTACATTGTACCCAAAATCAATTGGAAGATGGTACTCCATTGGAAATAAACCTAAGCAACATCCCCAAATTGTCAATATAAACTCCAGACACACGTCTAGAAGTATAATAACGATTTTTATGCCTTGAAGGATGACAGTTATTTAGAAAGGAAGTACTAATTTCCTCATCCATGTCTCTGAATTCTGTCCCTCTTGTTGTCCAAGTAAGCAAGATTTCAATGATACCAGTTCTGAGTCAATTCAAAATTCGATCAAGAAATATCCATGTTTGGGTTTCCAAAGCTTTTCCACATTCCCAAATATCTTTAGCTCAAGAAATTTTTCATAATTGGATGCAAGCATGGCGTTTTAAAAGTTGCATTGTAGTTAACTGCTTTGGCATTTTAAAATAAAACCAACAAATACTCAAATCTCCATAAAGAAAACCCATGGGAGAACTGATGGTGCAATCATATTAATGGGATGGCATGGTATTTGGTGATGTTAGAACAACATCCATTTGAGGGGAGAAAATTTTAAAACATGCGAGAGTTTCATGCTTTGTTTGATGACAAATATATTAAAAATATATTCATGTGTATCAAGTGGTCTACTTTTATCTTATTATTTTAAACTTATGTTTTAAAATCGGATTATACCATTGTTGCACCAAGCTCAACTTAGTTCCCTGTTTCATCTAACCTCCCTTACACCAACCTCCCTTTCACAGGAAAAAATATAAGTACCACAAAGTTTATTTGTTTTTCATAATTTTCAAATATTCATCAAAATTTTAATCTCACCAATGCTAATTATTATTATCACTTCCTCCGGCTCTTCAACTTTCTCCAGGTGTTTCTTTGTCAACTCTGAGCAAAAGCACCTTGCAAATTTATCCAGATCTGCCCGAGACAAAAACACTTATATCTTGGTGAGATAGAATTATAAAGATTATAGCGTTGTTTGTTTAAGGCTGACTAAATAGTTGTTTCTCATTGCATTGAGTTTTGTATAACATGGCAGGTATGATTCCAAAGGCAAAGATGTAACAATGGCACCAATAGCCTCCACTTTGAGTCCCATCTCACCGAAAACTGGACAGAGATCTATGTACTGCGATAGAGTTTACCTATCTCACATTACTATGACCAAACATTGGACCAGGAGAAGGCATGTGTTTTTTAAGCTTTGCACAAAAACAAAATGTCTAAACAGCATACTAACAAGTTCTAAATGATTCTCTTGTTTTTCAGCCCGTCTTCTTTAGCATAAAGGCTTATGTCAGCTTGATCAAGCCAGATCAGGCTATGTGGTATCGTGGTTGCAATACCGGCAACAAGAAGGTTACAAAGCTGTTGGATCTGGATATTGGTGTGAAGCATGTCAGAAGAATGACGACCAATGCTCTTTAACGTACTGAAATTGTGTAAAATGCAGAGTTTCAATTAGATGTGAAAGTAAAAAAATTATTCTATATCCATTTTTTCATGTATGCAGATATATAATGGTGATGAAGGTTTCATATTCATCTGGTGAAGCTTGGGTTTCTGTTTTCAATGAGCACGTAGAGAAAATCATTGGATGCTCTGTTGATGAACTTTATAGGATAAAGTCTGAGGTGATTTCCTTTTAATTATTAAAATTTTCCAATTAAGATGATAAATTTCTAGGTTTTCCATCACATTTGCTAATGCTGTGTAATGTCTCCAATTTGATTGTAAATAGGTTGCCTGAGTATGCAACTCCTCATAATTCACTTCCCGACTTTGCACTAAAATGACAACACAAACAAGATATATTTTGAAACAATATGCAACTCCTCATGCTTAAGAACCCTCATATATTGACACGGCGTCAAGCATTTGCATCCCTTAGAAAACATTAATGGCCTGCAAATAAAAGGTAAAATAACAATAACACATGTTTAATAACAGAAATGTACCGTATCACATTAATCAAAATAAAGCTATACTGCCATTCAAATCTAATTTCAAGTCGGTTAATGAGGTTGTCCAGTTGAACTCCTGTTATGCTCCGTATCATTACTCTTGGTACTACAGTTTAGTGGGCAACCTGAGCTGTGTTTGATCTGATGCTTGAGCATGAAATCTGACCTGCTTAATGTGCATGACTGGAGTTGAGATGATTCTGCTAGCAAATTGAACTCCTTTTATATGCTCTCTGCATCAGTGCTATAACTTGGAAAATAATTGAAAGACTTAACAATACTTGAGAGAACTAAACTTATTCTATGGCGGAATCTACAAACAATAATTGAAAATGTTTTTTTAATTAGCTGGTATCATTTCCTTAATGCTTGTTTCATAAATGTGTCCTAAACCTTTTGATTTATTACAGGGTATTGGTAACAATGACCAAAAAGTTCTTGTACTTGCTGCTACAAACACACCGTATGCCCTGGATCAGGTTCTGTGATGGTTTGTTTTTATGAAAGTAATGAGCAATTTATGAAATTGATTTAGATGCTTTTGTTTATGGTAAAACAGGTCATACGACGTCGTTTTGATAAGCGAATCTACATTCCTCTTTCTGATCTAAAGGCCCTGCAACATATGTTTAAGGTATTGCCTGTAATATGTACTCTATGATCTGCTCAATAATGTTCCGCTCTAATGCTCTATCAAAAAATTGACCTTTATTCAAGTGATGACATGTTTCCTTTGGCCTCTGTGATTTTGTCACAAGATAAACTACTAAACTAATATAGCTCGTGTCTTTTGTTTCATTATTAGCTTACCATTTTCTCTTTAAAAAGCATTGTTACATAACATCTGATTAAATTATCAATATTTTCAGTTTAGTCATTTTATGTTATTTTGTTTTATACAGGTACATCTGGGGAATACCCCTAATAATTTGATGGAAAACGATTATGAGAGTTTGGCTCGTAGGATGGAAGGCTTTTATGGTTCAGATATTTTTGTTTGTGTGAGTTTTGTTGTCAATGTGTTTGCTTCATAGCCCTTTTTTTATATGAATGATCTTGCCAATGGCTTCCTCTTCATGACAGGTAAAGGGTGTTTTGTTTGAGGCTGTTCGAAAGACTCAATATGCAATGTTTTTTAACAAAAACTCCTGATGGTATGATAATGCCAGGTGGATCAAAAACTCTAGGATCTGTACAAACCACAATGCAAGAACTTGCTGCAGAAGGCCTTGCTGCAGAAGGCCTTGCTGCCAAGGTGTTCTATTGTATTTAACACCTGTTTAGAGTCTTTTATACAATTTTCATGATTCATCACTAAGTAATTTTAGGCTTTATATGGCTTCAAGGAATTGAAAAAGGAAATGAAATGGAAATGGCTCAGAAATTGAATTGAAATTAGTTTTCACCAACTTATTTGGTTGATTGAACAAAAATTCAATTTTTAGTTTTATGTGAGGGTTATTCAGATTAGTGTTGAGATGGAGATATTCATGGTCATGATCTGGTACTTTTTTATTCCATTTACCACACGACATTTTGATTTTGTACTAATAATGCTTACAATACATTTATGGTGTTTCTTTGAGGTTTTTCAGATCTCTATAACTATATATTGTTTGATGAATTTACCATTAAGTGTTACTGTTATTAATGTAAACTCATTGTTTTATTTAAAGTAGATGACCTTTTGGGCTTTTAGCATATCTAAATTTTTTTTTTATTTAGGTTAATTTTTTCCTTTGTTTTTTGTTGGAAAATTGGTGAATAAAATGTGTGAACTTGTTCTTGTGCATGAATTTTTTCCTAATATTATTTTAAGAAAGATATATAATTTTTTTATTTTATAAATAATTATAATTAATTATAGAAATATAGATAATAATTTTATTTTTTATTAAATAAAATATAATTAGAATATTCATTATATGAATTTTTTTTATTTTTTTTATTCAGCATGCATTTAATGCATGTGCAATAAAACTAGCAAAATTAATAACATTTTTTCACTAAAATTTAAAATTTTTAATTTGTATTCATCTAGATTTGGTGCACATGCAAATAAATATTAGTGATTATAAATTTTTATAATAATAAATTTAATAAATTTTTTTTATCTTAACAATGATAATATAATTAAAATATTTATAATATAAATTTTTATTTTTAAATTTTTAGTCACGTGCATTTAATGCACGGGCATTTTTACTAGTTGATATAAAAACCACTAAAAAAAATTTATAACTTTTTTTTTAATTGCATATTCATTTGATAATGGAAATATATAGTGAACGTGATTCATGATTTTATATGTACACCAGTATTGGATAAACATTTATCAATAGAAATTAGTCAAATCATATTAAAAAATCAAAGATGTTAGATTTAATCAAAATAAGTTAAGTCATTTGATTTTCTTGAGAGGGCCATTCAGAAAAGGACTCATTAAGATAGACCAATTTAAGATAAAAAGAGAGATATATATATATATATATATATATATATATATATATATATATATATATATATATATATATATATAGAGAGAGAGAGAGAGAGAGAGAGAGAGAGAGAGATGAGAATGAAGAGGAAAAGAGGAATAATTTTAATTTTTTCAATCAATGTTGTTTTGTATACAAAATTAGAATCATGTACATATACTTGGGCCATAAACATTTTCCTAATAATGCATTGACTAATAAGGAAAGTAATACCAAGTCTTTTTTACATGCGGAAGTTATAGTATCCTTATATCCCTATTACTAATAACAAATGAACCATATGTATTGACTAACATATTTAAAACATGTTAAAATTAAAAAGAGAAACAACTAATAATTAATTCGAAATAAAATCATACATATCATATTTGTCCAATATGATTTTATCAATGACATATAATTAATTATGGCATCCATATTTTTTTTCGTAGAGTTATTGGTCTACGAATTAATCACAAAAAAAGAAAGAAAATCTTCAATTATTCTTCAAAATTTGTTTGGCATCAAAAAACTGAGGATTGATCATTCAGTAACAGAGATCAGGCTATTTGATATGAAATTCTTAATCATAGATATTATTTAATCATAAAAAAAACCTAATGAGAATAGTCGGATATATATTTGTTGAGCAAATTGGCTTTCAGCAGTATAATGGACTGGGAATGTGACATTGGGGGGGCTGACCACCCACCTGCAAAAGTGCCAATTTCCTACGACGAAATAATTAATGAATTTATACACTTTATAATGTAAATGTACTTGCACCTGTACTGCTTTCCTTTTTATTTTTTTGGTACCACGTGCATGTGCCTATATTATTATTCATATAAATTTCAGTTTGATCCTGGTTTCCTCATTGCCATGCAAGGTGGGGTCACTTGCATGTCCCGTCTTCAACCTAGCTCATTCTGATTTAGTTTTTATTTAGGACGATTTTCTTATTTTTTCTTAAATTATCTTTCTAACACAAAAAATAAAATTTATGTATTAAAAAGTTACTTTAAGAAACATTATGAAAGCCGTCCCAAATGAAGCCTTAGATATTAAGATTTTGTTTGAGACGGCTTTTTAATTGCTTCTTAAAATAGAGTTTTAGTACAAAAATTTTTTGTACTATTAAAAATCTATTTTAAGAAGCAATAAAAAAGCCGTCCTAAACGAAACCTAAGTTTAATTTCTCACAACTAATTATTTATTTATATATATAAACTTTGTTTCTTTAATTATATGCAATGTTATTAACTTAATTATTATGATTATATGTCTGTAATATAAAATAAAGTCATCTGTAATAGACAATATTGTTCATTTGTGTCTATTTTCAGTATATGTTGAAGCTGTCACTAGCTCATTAACTTATTGACAAAAAGTAGAATAGATTGTATCAATCATTAGTAGAATTTTTTTTGGGACAGTTAGGGGATTCGAGCCCGAGTGAGATGGGAGGAACTTGTTCCGTCGACTACTCAGCCACAGACCCGATCTCATCATTAATTAGTAGAATTCATAAAACATAAGATATAATATAATAAAACTTTCAAAAAAAAAAAAAAAAGTTAGCTCTGCATGTCTCCCTTAAGATTTTCTTATTACTTCTTCCTCTATTTTGTTTTCGCAATTTATTGGAATCATTTTATCATATTTTATAAAGATGACTTTGTTCTTATTAAAATTCAAGATTTTTAATTTCAGCTTGAATTTGAACTTAATTAACTAACTTAAGTGACAATAAAGATTTAGAAGTTTGAATTAGGATTTGTTTGGAACAACTACATTATTTAATAAAATTGGTTATGAAGTTGCTGTGGAAAAAACGATTTCTCTGATAGGTTTAGGGTTCGTTTGGGACAACTTTCTTGCTACTTTCTAAAACAACTTCTTAGCACAAAAATTTCTTGAATTGAAAATTTTTGTACTAAAAAATTATTTTCGAAAGCAATAAAGAAGCTATCCCAAATGAAGCCTTATAGACAATAGCTTTTTACTACATAAATTTCTAAAAAATAATGAAAAATTAATAGTTAAATAAAATTATGATTAACTGAGAAGCAAAGCAGACCAAAAATTATTCCAAAAATTATGATTGACACTGTTGTTGATGTGAAACTATTTGCCAATTGCAAAAGGGTGATCCTTTTAATTGCTTGGCCTTGCAGCTCTTGTGACAGTTTTTACAATTACTTTTCCCCCATTGGCAATGGGATGCTGTAGATAGAATATTATTATTGTATGTTATGGATGAAAATAAAATTAAAATTTGCACTGAGGGTTCAAATCTCAAAATCAAATCAATAGGCATGAAAAAAAAAAGGCTTGATTGATGCAGACAGCTCATCCGCCAATAGCCTTTTCAAGAACTGGGTGGCCATACTTTGTTGCCGCACTTGCTTAAGGACCATAATTAGCTTAGATATTATCTTAATTAAGTAAGTAAAATTTTTTTTTTTAAGTTTGATAAAAATCTAAGAATAAGTTCTTTCCTTAAAATAATGAAATACTTCTTATTTCTTATTTCTTTTTGCAATATTATTATTATTTTGGTGGTTATGGTCATTGTCATAGCTTCTTATTTTATGATGAGACTATTAGGCGGTTAGTGACTATATAATACAAATATGTCAAATTGATTGAGTAAATCAATTATTAAAATTAAAATGTCAAATATTTGAGAACATTTACATAAAAATAAAATTTCATCTGATGGACCAATATATATATATGCATTTACTCTCTCACTTTAATTTTTTTTATTTTTTAATTTGATCATTTGTCTTTTCATTTTGATAAAAAAATATCAAAATATATTAATATATCCAGATTATTCGTGAGTTGTAGGAACATACAAAAAATAATATGTACAAGAACAATATATGTATCTTGAGTTTTTTTAATTGTCAGATATGTTCCGCCTTCCGCGTGCTTTGTTAGGGTTCGTTCTTTGGGAGCCGCCGGCCTTCCCGGCCTCTTCTAGCCGCTAATGTCCAGTTCTTCTGATTTTTTCTTCCTTTGCTGTGTCCTTTTTTGGGTTTTGCTTGTCCCTTTTACGATCTGTCTTCTTTGTCCGTGCTCTAGTCGGCATGGCGGTTAATCGTGTGAAGGATCCTGTTTTCCTTGATGGTAAATCTTCTTCATGGTCTTTTCTTGAGGCGCTTTCTGCTAGTTTGTCCTCGCCTATTTTTCCCGACCTTAAAGCCGTCACTCACCGTGGTTTATCGTCTCTTTAGGTTTCTGAGGAGGAGGTGCTCGCTTTGGAGGCGTCATTCGAGTTTTCCTTAGTTGGACTTTTCCCGAATCGCCGGCCTTCCATTGACGCTATTCGTAATTTTTTTTAATATCAAATTGAATGGTAGCTCTTCTGTTACTGTGCTTAGTGCTAAGCATGTTTTGATCAAGTTGAGCAATGATTTAGATTACAGCAGGGTATTTTCTCATCGTTCCTATTTTGTGTTTAGCTACTATATGAAGCTTACAAAATGGTCTCCTTGCTTTGATGTTAACATTGAATCCCCTGTTATTCTTATATGGGTCTGTTTTCCTAATTTGCGGCCCCACTTTTTCTCTTCCCGCATTCTCCATGGCTTGGGGTCTTTGTTTGGTAAACCCCTCAAGACGGACTTTGCTACTGCTGTTGGTTCTCGTCCGTCTGTGGCGCGTGTGCTTGTGGAGATTGAGATTACCAAATGTTATCCGGACCGTATCTGGCTTGGTTTGGATAAGCTTGGTTATATTCAGTTAGTTGAAATGGAAGATTTCCCCAAATACTGTGGTAATTGTAAGTCTATTGGTCATTGGAATTCAGAATGCGGTGCTCTGCTTCCTAAGTGTAACGATAAGTTTCCTTTCGTTTCCAATATCTGTACCACTGTTGTTCAGGGTAGGAATCCTGTGGCAGTTGCCTTACCTATTGAGCAAAAACTATTAGATTCTACTACTAATGAGGGTGCTAGGGTTGACCTTCGTGATGGGGGTATTCCGCTTGCTTATGTTTCTCCTATTGCTCTGCCATCCTCTGCTTTAACTCGTCTGGAAAATATTTTTGTGGTGGCTCTTGTTTCTGCCGTGAATTTACCTGTTGATCCTTTGCCTTCCCCTTCCTTACCTGTTGCTAATGTTACGGGTAGTCCTAATGTTGCTAGGGTGGACCTGTCATTTGTTGTTGGTAACTTGGTTCCTATCTTGGCTGTTAAACAAAATTGTCAGGTGTTGGTTGACATAGAGTTAGGTGCTTGTGATGTTAATAATAGTGGTAATGAATTTTCTAATGATAATTCTTCTGCGGATGTTGAGGCTAATTCAGGTGTTAGGTCTAGGGATGGTTGCCCTTCTGGTGTGGATGTGGCTGTTGTTTTGCCAGGTTCTATTTATACTGTGAATTGTGTGGACATTTCTATTTCTATTATGCCTAACGTCGAATTAAAAGCTCATCTGGATTGGTCATCAAATAAATCGGTTTTGGCTCAAAATGATTGGTTGGATATGGATGAGGAAATCTCCACTTCTTGTGAGGTTGTTGCGAATGATTTGGGTGGCAACGTGGATGATGAATTTATTCTCTTTAGTGGTGGAAAAAAACGTAAAAGTAAATCTAATAAGAAATATATTTTGGGTTGCCTTCTTCGTTACATTTGCCATGGGTTTTCTTGCACTTTGGTCAATGATGAGCCAGCTCTCTGCTTACCACCTTGTTGGCCATGCTTATTGGCAACCTTGGTGGTAAGCCTTTGTTTGGTTGTTGCTTTGGCTGCTGATCTTCTGTGTTTGTCACCAATGGATGGCCCGTGCCTGGCTGCGTAGTCATTGCGGGGAGCTGCTAACCTGAGTCCGCGACTGGATCTCCTTCTGCATCCTTAACTATCTTTTCTTGTTCTGCTTTTGATTTCTAGGCCTTTATCTGATGTACCTTTATTTTCAAATCATCTTGTACTGCTTTCTGCCTTTTTTGGAATAAAAGTTTATTTGGTTAAAAAAATATGTATCTTGAGTTTTTGTAAATATTTATAATTTGATAATTAAAAAATAGCTCAATTTTCATTTGATTCATGTTTGAATGGCCTTTATAAAGCTCAAAATATAAATATCTTTCTAGTATTGTATTAATCTCAAGTGCTTGGATATTTTCTTTTGGGATAAAACTGACATAGGGGCCTACGCTTTAATTAAAATGTGGGGGGGGGGGGGGGGGGGGGGGGGGGTACAAGTCTTTAAAGGATTGACAGCTCCCTAAAAATACAACATTTAAAAAAAAAATCTATGAGCCATTAATCCAAACTATTGCAATAACTAATCAAAGGAAAACAAAGAGGCTAAAGCAGCTCAACAGAGGAATCCAAAGGGCCAAAAGGAGCAAACAAAGCCAAGAAAGCCAAAGCCATCCCAAAAGTAACCACCAAAGTTGCAAGACCATTGAGACGAAGACCAACAACAATTCAATCAACAACCAAATACCTGCAAGAGAAGAACCACTCCAAACAAAAACAAATGAGCACCTTTTCTAACTAATAAAAATTATAACCTAAGGATACAGGGTTTGTTTTTATTCTCTTTTTTTTTTTTCTTGCCAAGATTCATAGAGAACCTCATAGCATCCACTTGCACCACGTTTAAATTACAATCATTAGTCATACAATTAGATAGATCACCATAAGTCTCCTCATAACCTCAATCCTCGACCGATTGAGTACATATCCAATCAACTTGGCCAACAGGAATATCAACAAGCAAATTCCCATCACTCATGGAAGCAACCTCAATGTTAGAAATAGGTGAATCATGAATACTAATTAAGGGAAGTATATATATCAGGAACCACCAAACCATGAACAACGACAATAGCATTCACAACAACATGAGGGGAAGCATTCCCCAAAAGCCTACCATCCAAACCATTAGAGAGATCATTCATAATTTCGTGCTCAGCCTGAACAACTATAAAATCCAAATGAGGTGCCTTAACTAATTGATTATCAAAATTACAGGAAAAAGGAAATGCCAAAGCATTATCAACCATAGCATTGCTACCACCCCTACAAATCTTAGAGGCAGCAGCTATTAAAATAGGATTCAAAGAGTTGGTAGCCGTATTATTCAACTCTTTCATAGCAACAACAAGAGCATTGGTAACATCCCCACTAATCACCAAATCAGCAACCAGAATAATAGGAGTCAAAGTAGTAGTAACCATATTATTTAAAATTTCCACAACACCAGCTGCAGTCCCATCGGGGTTAACGGGATTAGTATCATTGAAAACAACAATCACTGGCTCAGATGATCACAAGGGACCCTCAGCTAAATGGGGATGAAGAACACGACAATCGCTTTTCAAATGCCAAAGGGATTTACAATGGACACAAAAGGGAGAAAAATCCTCTATTTCGACATGTTGTATGTAACCAAACTTTTCAGGACCTAGCCACACTCTATCGGAATAACATTTGATAATGTCTAGCTCAACCAAAACATGCTCAACAGAGGGATGTGAGCCAATAGATGTAGCATTGTCGATTTTTAATGGACAACCAAATAAGGATCCCATACCGTATAGAATATTGGGGGGGGGGGGGGGGGGGGGGGGGGTTGCAATTTTGGGAATGAAACCCAATTGGGAATAACAGGAGAATCCACACCAATGTCAAAAAATGCAGACCATTTGGTCAATTTCATATAACAATTATTAACAAAATAAGATATGTGAAAAAAAAACTCTACTATAGTCCAAATCATTAACTAATTTAATCAAAACATGTAAATGATTCAAAAGAGTAACGAAAAAAATTGCCAATGATCTTGAGATTGAAGAAGAATTTTTGAATAGAAACTAGGGCAGGACTGCGACTAAGAAATTTACTGACCAACACATATTTGAGAGGTGCCACAAGAGCAAAGATCACCTCCTCCGAGATCCACAATAACGGTAAACCATGGAAGGTAGTGGATTTAAGTTCAAGAAAAGTCACTATGGGGGAAACACCAGAGAGGGCATCAAGAAATGAGCGCGAACCATCCAAAAAGCCAGAGTCGTTTAAATGATTCACCGCCATTTCGGCCGAGAAGGGCCAAAGGTGGATAAATAAAAAAAATTGAATAGAAGGAGAGAAGGAAGCTTCCCTGAGAGCAAAACCGGCATCGAGAACGGCGGCCAACGCCGCCGAGATAAGAGCTAGGGCGAAGTGACTATATATTATCAAAAGAAAGAGGATTGCTTGGATATTCATTAATTCACTCATCATTATTTAGGGCTTGATTGCCAAAATTTTGTATAAGGATATTCTAATAAAAAAAATGATCATAATTTGGTTTAAAGCCCTTAAATCTATATTAAGATTTATGTGATATTAATTTTTTATATAATTCACTTATCTTAAAGCATATCCAAAAGCTCTAAGATTCGTCTTAACTAAAATTTTGTTTGACATATTTTGATAGGATTATTCCTCAATCTTGAAGGGCAATTAATTCCCCATTATTTGATTGACTTGTAAAATTAGAAAGCCATTTATTAAGAGATATTTAAGTCATGCATGAAGGATAATATAACTATATATATCTTCCTTGTATTAAAGACTCCTTTCATAGTAAATATGATTTGTACTATAATGCCCATTACCAATACATCTTTTTATAATTTTAAGAAAATAAAATTGTTGAAGCATTTAAAGGTCAGTTTGGGATAGTTTTCTTCGTGCTTTACTTTTTCAGTTTGAAATCACTTTCTCATCATTTTTTTAGAAATTTATGCACCACAAAATTACTTTTTATAACAAATTAAAAAAATTACTTTTCCCACAACAACTTATAACAACTTTTATAAAAATTTATTCCCTTCTCAAACTAACCTTTAATCATAAAAACATTCTTAGAAAATTATCTTACAACTGGACTATTTTTGTATGATTATTTGTTTATTTAAATAATTCAACATGAATAATTTTGATATATCAAATTAATCATTAAAAAAAGGTACAAAACCACAATAATTTACAACAGAGCCCACAACATTTATTTATTTTTTTATCATATAATCTACACTAAGCTTTTGAGGATGTCGCAATTATCGGAATTGATGTATCGATTGGGGAAGCAAATTTACACATGTAGTTGGCCGGTCATGTCTGAAATGTTAATTAAAAAAAAAAGGTACCAATCCATTTCCTTTTGGTTCTCAGAAAGATCGCCTTTTTACTTAAATAAAATAAAATAAAATCTTGTCCATAATTATAAAATAAAAGGTTATTTTTGTAAGAAAAAAAATTAAAGTTCTTAATCACTTTTGGTTGGGCAGAAATTATGTCCACTCTTTTCCCACTTGGTTTATTTTGGCGAATTTTTTTTCCCTCTTTTGTGGAAGATGTTGTGGCTGCCGACATGTTGCTCATTTTATTTTTTAATTGTAAACAAAAATAAAATTACCATAGACTTGATCAGGAAAATTAGCCATAGCTCTTTATGTCAGCTCAAAAGAAAAAGAAAAGAAAAGAAAAATTCTTAAAATCAACTGATATGTGCAACGCAACCCATTTTATGTGACTAATTAAGCATATTAATTAGTTTTTTAATGAGATTAATATAACTTTAAATTATATTTATTTAATCTTTAGTTTATAATTTAATAATAATTTCTTAATTACATTTTCAAAGCTTTAGACATAAAAAATTATATCAGAATATTCTGATGTACAATATATCAGGTCATTCTTGAAAGTTACTAGACTTGCTTTGATATTAATACAATTCTTTTAGCATTGATTGCTGGTCCAATTGCTTGTTTTGGAAGAATTGGTTTAGATATTTATAAATATAACTTATTAAGCTTGACATAGAATTTATAAATATAAGGATGACTAGCTACACTGTCTATTTCAATATATAAATGAAGATGCTTAGATTTTTATTTCTATTTATATATATGAAAAATAATTGGTTGTTCAATAAAGCCTTAATGGTTGAAGAGATCGTAAAATAATTTTGCATCCATCATATCATTATATATGATTCAAAGAGATCCAATGGGATTGCTTAAGCCCAAAGGCCTGAAACAATCATCGAGGATAGTGCCAATGGGCAATGACCATGAACATATTGCTTTCTCCTTTTCCAACTTAGCCTATTTGCTCAAAGATAACTACTCCAATATTATTGAGCTCCATATTCAAAAGAGCTAGATAATGATCTCGGTGATAACAACTTGAACATGTGATCTTAATAATTAAGGCTAATAAAGTTTAAGAGATAAAACTATGCAATGGTGAAGTCTTCTCACCATAAATGAATAAGGTAACCAAAAACATCATAATTATTAATCAGATGATCAAGTCTCTCATCCTAATGAATGTAAATATAAACTTCATGTATATATGATCCAACAATATTTAAACATGTCTTATATATATTCAGCAAAATTTTCAGGCTTCTGAGCCAACTCATCTTAGATAAATAAACAATTTATAAGCCGAGCTCGATGCGCTAACGAATTAAGCTTTATCTAGCATGATAGCTCGTCAACTCTCGAATTGAATCATTTAAAAATAATAAGAGAAAATATATTTAAAATTCAAAGGTAATTTAAGCCCAAATTACTAAGCAAAAATTATCAAAAATATATGAAAGAATTCATAGCCAAGGGCTAGTCGGTAGTTGGTTAGAAAATGTTACGTTTTTCGATGTCATATGTTAAAGCCAAATACTTTGCCATTTAAAAAAAATGTTATTAAAAATTTTAGCCAGTAAGAAAAGAAGGCGTCCACATTACTCCATGACGCACTTCTCACACTAATAATCCGAGTCAAATCTCCTAAAACAATTAAAAAAGTTGTCCATTTTTCTAACGTCATATAATCTTTTGCTTGAATCTTGGTCGTTATATATATCATCATTAGTCTTAATTAAAGTATATAAATAAACTTTGTTAATTATGCTTAATTATATAATTATTATGTACATGTATTAAATTAACTCATAAAAAATGATTAAATTATTTGCAATCATTTTAATAATAAATCTATCATACAAATTAAAATCTTAATACAAATAATGTTGGAATAAAATAAAAGTAAAATAGTATGGAAGAAAGAGAGAAAGCCGTCATTTTCCATTGTTGTTAGCTTTATTATGATTGTCAGCATCGGCAATATGAACAGATGCAAATGCCAGCTTGATTCCGTTCAGCAGAAAAGATGAACGCTGCAAATAAGATTTGACAGTGATCGATGGGGTTTTAATATAAATCACGCTTTAATAAAGAATCATATTTTTCAGGATTTTCATTGATCGATTAAATTACTTTTTTGATTTATAGGAGCAGCAATCTTATTAATTGGCCTTGCTTGAGAGTCATTGCTTACCATAGGATTATAGGAGTGATTAATTAATTGATTAATTAAGGATTAAAGTGGAAGCTAGGGTGTGAAAGCGAGATGTCTTAAAGTGATTAAGAGGGAAAAACCATGAGACTTGACTCAGTTTGAATGAATCTACTAGTCACTACAGAAAAATCACCAATTATCTGAGGAAATTGATCATTTTCCGACGAATTTGGCATTTACCGGCGTATTTCCGGCTGAAAAACCCACACAGGAAAAATTTTCTAGCGAAAAAACAACAGCCAGAAAAGTTTGTGTGTTCTTATGAAACATCTGTAGATATCTGTCCTCTTTTGATTCCTTATGTCCCACATGTCTACTCTGAGCATCACTCATAGCATGTGCAAGTATGCTGGCTAACTGCATCAAACTGTCATAAGCACTCTGTCCATTCTGTGTATCCTGATTAGTAGGGTCCATCTATCCATTGATAAAATTATCTTTTCTAATCAAGAGCACACAAACTCAACATGCAATTCAATCAATTAAATACAGAAATGAAAAATCTATACTTCCCAAATTCTACCCCACTCATCAATCAATTCCAATAGCTCTAGTTACAATCCAATTCTTCCAACAACCACTATGATACCAATTTATAACGTCTCGGAATTAAATTTAGAAGAATTATCTATTTTATCTTTTTAATTAATCAACCAGAGCTTCTAAATAATAAATAAATAAATTATACTATATTCATTCTTCTAAAATTAATATACAATAGCCAGGAGATCACTCTATCACTAATCTATCACAAACTGCTGACTACAAAAATAAAGAAAAATATAGAACAAAATCTAAGGAAAAAATTTGAGGATCCCTGTCAACCCCACTCCAACTAGTCTTGCCCCCTTCCCTAATCTGAAATCATTTAAACCACATATAATGAGCTAAAAGCCTAGTATGAAAATCAAAACTCTATCACTATTTTCAATGCAAGGAAAAAGAATTAATGTGTGTTTAGTTATAGTCAATATCAATCATCATTTAATATGGGCAATAAAATCTTAAAAATTAATAATAAAATCAATATGATTAGTGAAATCAAAAGAGATATATCAAACTATTAGACATACGGTAAATAGTATTATCATTCAATGAATCATGTAAGTATGCTATATCAATATTAATGCTAGAATGAGCAATCAATCTTTCAATTAGTTTAATGTATTATCACGTAAAAATCATCATGAGTATAATTAAAAAAAGAAAGCATGATTTTCAGCTTTAATGTGGTATTTTCAACATCTTTACCCCAATTGTTTCCCAGTTGGTCATCAGTCATATCAATTATCACATCCAATTAATCAATTATCATATTCAGGTGGCTTTCAATAATCATTAAGAGTCGTTACCCTCTACCCATCGGCATAATTCGATCAATCAGGTACATGCTATAACTAGAATTATACCACTAACCTTTTATTTAAAGGAAAACTCATCGGCCCACCCTCCTATGCAAGATATTATACTTTAAGAGCCAGCCCATATTCATTATAGTGTTAACAGCCAGCATTCATTGCTTACATGCAAATGCTATCTTTTTTTATATAATATAAGCCAATATCATGTACGAAATACACAAATGTATAAGTATATGAAAATATATCAAATTTATATACTATGTATTTACTTTAAAAAATTATATCTTCTAATTTAACTGATAAAAATTCAATATGCTACAGTCAAAATATTCATATTGACGAGATCTATCATATATACAAAGTTATACGGTGAAAGTTTTATTAATACAAAATTATCCTTATTTTTCGGTAATGGAAATACAAATTTGATCAGAAAAATATCAAAAATACAAAATTATTAGAATCAGAGATATTGTAATTATTTCTTACGGTGAGATGATCAATTTTCTCACAGGCACGACGGACAAAAATCGCACCGCGACCTCCAAAACCTACTTTTAATTTTCTCTCTCCTCAAAATTCTCTCTAAATATCACTAACCTAGTCTCTATTGCTGAAATGAACAAGGAAAAAAAATAAAAAGCTTATTTAATAAATTCTGTAAAGTGGTTTAAGATATTTCTAATAAAATAATAAAATAATATTATTTAATTATATAATTTAATCAATTATCAATATAAAATTCATATAAATTCTTTTATAGCTTCAAAAATTATAAAAAATATTCAAAAAATAAATCATTTTATTTAGAAAATATTGATGAAATCGGTTTGCAAAACAGATACTTGTCGGTCCCAAAATTTTCACTTGTACCGATATGTGTCAATTTCTTTAGAATTTGCACCAGTGCCAAAAAAATTATGAAAAAATTCATGTAATTAAAATATTACAATATAAATGCTATGACGAAGACTTTTTTCAAATTTGACTTAAAATAACTCCTAAAATTTTTTTTTGTTTAAAATATAGGGTATTACAGGAAGGACCGTAGTTGGCTGGCGACGGTGGTCGAAAAGATCGTAGTCAGGGACGGTGGTTAGAAGGATCGTAGTTAGTGGGCGATAGAGGTCAGAAAGACCATAGTTTGGCAACGGTCGGAAGGACCGTAGTTGGCGAGCGACAAAGGTTAGAAAGACTGTAGTATGGTGACGGAGGTCGGAAGGATAATAGTCGGCGGGTGACGAAGGTGAGAAAGATCATAGTCTGGCGTTGGAGGTCAGAAGAACCGTAGTCGGCGGGCGATAGAGGTCGAAAATGTCGTAGTCGGCAGGCGAAGGAGGTCGGAAAGATCGTAGTTGGCGGGCGACGGAGGTCGAAAGGACCGCATTCGGTGGGTGACGGTGGTCAGAAAGATTGTAGTCTGAAAACGGAGGTCGGAAGGACTGTAGTCAGTAGGCGATGGAGATCAAAAGGACTGTTATCTAACGACGGAGGTCCAAAAGGACTATAGTCGGTGATGTTGGTCGGAGAGGACTTAGTTGGCGATGAACGATGGTCGGGCAGGAGTCCGACAAAGTCCAGTGATTGTTGGTGATTGGGCAAAAGTCTGGTGAAGATCGGCGGCTGGGCGTAAGTCCGGCGATAGTTGGTAGCTGAGCTGAAGTCCGATGACACTCGGTGGTTGGGAGGAAGTCCGTCGAAAGTCTAGTGACAGTCGGTGGCCAGGCGTAAGTCCAGTGATAGTTTGTGGCCAGATGGAAGTTCGGTGATAGTCAGTGGTTGGGAGGAAGTCTGGCAATGATCGGTGGTCGAGGAGGAGCTTGGTGGCAAGAGATATCTCAAATTTCTCTTCCTCTTCTTTCCTGCTTTCTCTTCCTTGCTCCCGTGCTTGCTTCCTCCTCTCCCTCCTCTTCCTTGCTTAGGGTCCCCCTCACTGAAGAATAATGGGTCTATTTATAATTTTTTGGGAGTGGCATGGTGAGTAAATAGGAGGGAGATCAAAGGTATATTGGGAGTGGTTGAATGAACGGCCGATATTGATCCCCTTGATCGTGAATTGTTTACTGAGCATTTGAATATCTTAATGATATCAAAATTCAATGATCTTTAGCTCGTTGGATTTGTCTCGTCGATCCGCTCGATTCGACCACAAGCATGTCATGTTTGGAAATCGTTTGGTAATCCAAATTATAGTTTAAACCTTCCAAAGGCACTTTGAGGCTTTGATTTGGACCCATTTGGGCTCGTACTAGGTCAAATTTGATGTCGTTGGGTTTGCCTTTTTGAGACGTTTAGTTCAACTATAAGTGTTGAAATCGGAGTTTGGATGGTCCCGAATTTAATTTTAGAAGTTCTCAACTTCATTTTGCCTCGAGAATCGTGCTCGATCAAGATAAATTTTTTATGATAAATCAGTAATAATTAATTAAAATTTATATTTTATCTATCTTAAAATCTTAAAATGAATTACATGATTCTAAAATATATACTCATATTGATTACATTTGAATTATAATATTTTTATTAATATTTATTATGCATTTGATGTGTGAAACCCATAGTGCCCCTCTAAGTTATAAGTGTATTAACCAATTCTCGTTGTGTTTGCATATATGCAGATTTGTCAGGACTACTTCTATGTTGACTCGAATCAGTTTAATCAAATCATTGTGAAGATATGAAACACACTAAAAAATTCATTGATTAAGAATAAGATTGAATTGTCTATAGCTTGAAACTTACAAAGTCCCTTAAAATCTCAAAATGTCTAGAGCTGAAATTTAGATAAATAGCACATGAGTAAGCATTAATTCGAATTTTAATACTACGTTGTTCAATTCACTTGAATTACTCGTAAAATTGTTTATTTATAGAGGTTAGTGGTCCAAAAGAACTCTTCTACTTGCTCTATTTATGTAATTGCACAACGTTGCTATATTTGTAAAGTTAATCTTGTCCCTTACTAATAAATAGTGAACAAGTGGTTGAGCTTAAGTATGCTATAAATATAAGAAAAATCATAGGAAGAAATTATATAAAATTTCGCTAGAGTTAAGTGCAAAATATCTTTCTTCCTACTTTTTTTTTTTTCCTCACAACTCAATTTGATTCGTTATTTTCGACTTGAAGGAGTTAAGTTGAGTGCTTCTTGATTCATTTTTTTAAGAGATTCATTCAGAACTAATTATCTCTCGGTTTTACTCTATATATCTCGATCTCAGTACTGCTCATTTTTCTTTTAAAAGATTTTTATATTTTTCTATGAACTATATTGGATCTAATATATAAAAGTACTTTGGAGTTATTAGTGCCTAATATGCTAAATCTTTTCCAAAAAAAAGGTAAAAATTACACGTTAAGTTAGCATGTACCAACGACTTGAACCAATTTGGAAAGTCTGACTTAATTTTTTTTTTCAACCATAGATGTTGTTGATGTTGTCAAAGAATTTATGAACATCATGTGAAATGGTTGTGTTTGCTAGACCGTGGGCTAGAATTCACTGCAGAGTAAGATCCATCAAAGATAGAAATAGCTTACTCCAAATAGGGCTAAACTTCTTGGCAATTAAGGAGGGTGTACAATATAGTAGCCCTTATCTCCTTATTAGTTAGATATCGTGATGTGCAAATGCCTGATGGCTGACCCCATGCTTTAAACATTGATAATCTAGACATAGATTGACCCTCATTAACGATACCCAAACTTTGAGCATATGGTTCGAAATAGTAGGAACAAATTGGGTAGTTCGTAGGTGAGATATGCTTCGCATATTGATATTTCTAGCCAAGCCTTATTCTTAACTGTCTTCTTCAATTTGTTTAGAAACTGTAAATGCAAAATTCATGAAAATGAAGGGTACCTCTCAAATGAATTCATCCACTAATATTGTACCGGGCCACCTACTCTGTCCTCATAAAGTAAATGTACAGGCAGGCGCTCCATGGAGTTAAAAAAAAAAAAACTAGGAGGAATATCTTCTCAAGTTTGCATAAAATGAATGGAATATTATGCTCACAAAGAACTAATGCGTCCTCATTCAATCTGCATGAGCATGAGTCCTTTTAAAAAATATTGAGTTCAATTAATGGATTTAAAAGTGAATCCAATAGATAGTTGACTTTTCATTCCAAATAATTTCTCCGATCTCCTGTCGACACATCTACTGAGGTTTGAAGCATACTCATCGAGCATCTTTGGGATTTGGATCCATTGACAAACTAATCGTCTCTGTTCTAAATTGAGGGTGAATGAGGCTTTTGGCATTAGAAGTCTCCTATCTTACCATCCTTCAATTCTAGATGTCTTCTCCTACAGTATTCATTTAGGTCCATTCTAGCTTTTTAGTTATCTTTTGCTTTGCCCTTTATATCTATTGTGGACTAGAATATACGCAGTGATAGAGTTATAATTCTACGTCTTAGCGTTGCACGGATATCCAGCTCACACACAGAGAACACGATATTTTTTACGTGGAAAACTCGAGAAAGGGAAAAAACCATGGGGCCTAGCCCATGTGAAAAGATTTCACTAAACTTGAGTGAATTATAAATGTTGACCCGTCCATTGACTCAGAGGCGATCAAATTATAGTAGTTTGGAGAGTTAGGCAAATGTCTGGTGTCACTCCAACATCAGGCAGTAGTCGGACAGCACTCTGGTGTCAGGCGGTGGTCCGGTAGCGACACTTCAGCGTCATGAGGCACTCTGGCTTCGGGTGGCACTTCGGTGTCAGGTAGCACTCTGGCTTCAGGTGGCACTTCGACGTCCTTTGATGGTCTAGTGGTGGTTCGACAAAACTCCGGCGTCCCTTGGTGGTCCGGCGGTGGTGTGGCAGAACTCCGGCGGTGGTGCGACAGAACTCCGACGGTGGTCGAAGAGGAGCTAGGCGGCTGGAGCTTTCATCATTCTCTTCCTTCTTCTCTCTTGGTTTCGATCCCCTTTCAAGAGGAAATGAGGTTCTATTTATAGAATTCTTGAGTGGCATGACTTATAAATAAGTGGAAGATCAAGGATAAATTGGGAGTGGTTCGGATGGACAGCTGATCTTGATTCCTACGATCATGCACCATTTAATAGACTTTTGACTATCTTAATGATACCAGAATTTGATGATCTTGAGCTTGTTGGATTCGTCTCGTCGAGCCGCTCGATTCGACTATAAGCATGTCACGATTGGAGACCGTTTGGTAACCCAAATTGTGGTTTGATCCTTCCAAAAGTGCTTTGAGTCTTTGATTTGGACTCATTTGGGTTCGGATTGGGTCGATTTTGGTGTCGTTGGGTTCATATTTCTGAGACGATTAGTTCGACTGTAAGTTTACAAAAATCAGAGTTCGGATGGTCTCAATTTTAATTTTTGAAGCTTCCAACTTGATTTTGCCTCAAGATTCGTGCTTGATCAAGATAATTTTTTGATGATGTATCAATACCTATCATTGTGTTGAAGACATTATCAAAAACATTCTTTTCAATATGCAAGACATCTAAGTTATGTCTGATTAAGTTTGTTCTCCAATACGCAACGTCCAAAAAATACTCTTTTTTGTCTAATTATGGTTCACCGTGATTCTGTACTTGGCTAATGTTGGCGCATCAATGATTGTAGGTATCATTTTCACTATTTCAAAAGCTTGATCACCTGTTAATCTTGGTGGAGGTTGTGCCTTCTCAACCTTATTTTTCGTGAAAGTATCTTTGTTTCGCCTGAATGGATGGTTGGTAGGTAAAAATATATGGTGACAATCGAACCTAGTGTTCTTGCCTCCATGTTTCAATGTGAATAATTTACTAAATTTTATCCAATATGGGCAAACTAACTTCCTAGTAGTGCTCCAATCTGATAGCATAATATACGCTGGAAAGTTCCCGATTTTCCAAAGTGACACTACCCTTATTAAAAAAATTTGTTTAGTGGAAATATCATATGTTGTCACACCTCCTCACAAAAATTTGAGGTCATCGATCAAGGATTGTAAGAATATATCCATCTTTCCTTTTGAATTATGTGAACTAGGTATGATAAGTGTGAGAAACATGTATAGTGTAGTCATACACATCTCTAGTAGAAAATTATCGAGGGAGACTATTACTGGCCAACATGAGTAAGTTGAGGCTATATGGCTGAAAGAAGTAAAATCATCTATATATAAGCCCAATCTTACATTTCTTGGATATGCGACAAAACTAGGATGTGTTCGGTCTAAGAGCTTCCAGGCTTCAGCTTTTGATAAATGAGTTAGAACACTTGCTTAAGAAATATGCTTGTTATGTCATCTCGTGTGTGCAATGGAGCTTATGGATGCATATAGATGCTACCGTCTTGGAATAATGGGTAAGTAAAATAATTGACTAATTGGAACATCCTTTTGTTTTCATTATTTTTCAGATTGTGGTTTAAATCGTGGCGTGCTGCAGTGACGACATGTTGCATTTGACAAATCATTCTTGTATTACAACATACAACTGTTAACATAATGATCTATTTTTGTAACAGTCAAACTCAATATGGAAACTAGTTCTTAGTATTGTATAAATCTGCTCGAATTAGATTATCTGCAGGGTTGAATCTTCTTAAGCACCCCAACAAATTGATTAAAATACTATTGAGGAATGTTGTATTCAATCTGAATACTCAGCATCCTGACAACAATTGATAACTCGGAGTGCACCCATCCCAAATTGGTTGTTGGCTATTCATAAAAGTTTTGCGCTTTCATATTTAGTGACTCTTTTGTATGATTTCTAGATTATGAGCTAGTTGCATCATAAACCATAACTTCGTACGTCGTAATATTTTCTTCCTTAACTATCTTGGAACTTGTTGATGGACCACATTGAGATTCGAAATGTGACTTTTACTCTCCGTGTGAAGTCCAAAATCAATATTCTAACATGAATCCTCAACGATATAAATCAATGGTAACCTCATATGGTTTAAGGTATATTTGATTTTTGTGCTTTGAGCAAGAACAATTGAACTCCTATCAAATAAAGAAGAAGGTAGTTGACAAGCCACCTGGATGAAAAAATTGACTCCTTTATTGAATTCATCTATTAATGTCTTTCGTCTAGGCAACAACTGATTATACATCCAATTCCTTTAACTTTGGATATTCATATAAAATGTGATCTAGAAAATCCTGTACATGAACAATACTATAAAAATTAATTTAATTGCTCAAAATTAATACATAAATTTGTCGGAAAGACAATATGTTTTTCTTATTTCATTAACCTACCGGTCATTTTTGCTAACTTGGCGAATGTATTTTTACAGGCAAATAGGCAATAAAAAAAAAGGTAAAATCAATTAAAGTCTTCTTCTCAGTAAATTTTTATTTGATTTTGATAGTTTAGACCTAACAGGGACTAAAAAATAAAAGGAATTTCCATTTGGGTAAAATTGAATTCTCTTTAATTCTTCTAAGTTTTGATAATCTATACCAAGTCAACCTAGACTCAACTAGAAATAAAAGAGTTTTCCACTAGGATAAATTAAAGTTCGTGGCAATTTTTTAGATTTTAATAACTCAAGTTGAATAAGCGTAGATATACTAGAAATCTCATCTTAAATATGTATGTCATAAAAAGTTCCTTTTAGGGATTCTATGGCCTAAAGTAAATAATATACTAGTGAAAAAAAAATCACTTTTCATTTAATATAACAAATGGATAACATGTTTTTTAGACATGAATACTTCGAAGATAATTTTTATTTAAATAATTACATAAAACAATCAAGTGGTAAGAACCTCTTTCATACACTTTTGAATATTTGGACTTTCCTAGGTAGGCTCAATTTAAAGATACATATGAAATAACTCATTTAAGTGGATGTTCTTGAGAAGAACATGTACGGATGAACCACTAATGAAATAATATAGTTTAAGTGTTACAAAAATATAGTGTTGTTGTGACGACTTACGACTAGTGGAGGGGCTATTGTTTGCTCGAATATCGGTGGAGAGGATGTTGATCGATTGCAAATTCTCGAGGTGCTCAAGCAGCTGGACGACATAACGTCGGCATTCAATTGATGCTACGGTGGTGTGTGGACGAAGTGCAACCCTCGAGATCAAGGGGAGGGGGTGAAACTTCTGTTTGCGTGATAATTAGGGGGGGGGGGGGGGGGGGGGGTGCGGAAATAGGGCCCATTCTAGCGAAAAAAATCGTCGGTCTTAAGTGCAACCAGCTGCTCATGTTTGCCGGAAATTCGTCGGTAACATCTCTATTATTTCCAACAACAGTAATTCCGCTAGTCATTTCGTCGGCACACTTTTTGTCGGAAATAGCAATCCTGTACTGTAGTAATTTCAACACCTTAGATACATCAACTCATTCCATTTCGTGAATGGAACAATGGTTGGATTTTTTCCATGCGGGCGATGCATTTCAAATTGAATTTATGTGATGCATCATCTGTTTTCTATCATTTTCATCTTGTTTGAATTGATTGATTGTGGGATTAATATAGAGGTCAATACATCTCAATGACTTGCTTATTACCAATTCAGATAAGATTATCTTATTCAAAATGGAGATAAATTGTAATAGTAATTATTAAATTAAATATCCTCTTGTATATAACATTACTTATATATAATATTTAAGATCATATTGATAATCATGAAACTTTAATAACATTTATTTAAGTATCACATACGTGCATAGAAATATAAGAATAAAATAGCATAAGAATGAAAAACTATTTTATTTAATTAATCAACAATAAATTTTTCAGGGCACTATCATTAACATTTAATTATGCAATTCTTGTATACTAACCTTGGACTACGTTGATGAATACAGGGTTAAGGATACTTCTTGGCCAAAAAATCTACCTTGCCAAAATCTAAGTTTCTCTCTTTTAATCATCTTTTGGCTTTATTTGGCTCTTTCTATAAGGGAGTAACCAACTCCTTGTGCACTCTAATTAGTCACAGAGAATCTTTGAACCCAATTTCTTTTATGTTCTCTCTTTAGGCTCAATTCATGCCTCAAGTAAGGTCTTGATTTTTTTTCACAAAATTTTTGATCTAACACATACAACAATGAGAAAGGAGGGGTTTTGGTGTAAGTGTAGTTGGAAAGCAGTGGAATTTTCAATTTAGGAGCAAGAAGTTTCATTAAAGTTGAATATTTAATCACAACTATACTTGCAGTTGTGCTGCTACAAGCAACCTGATAAGTTGCTTAGTATTTCTAATTTGGTTTTGTTTCAGATTAAATTTGGACTTAGGGGCTATTTGGTTTCTCGCATTTAGCATATGCTGTAAAGTAAACTCGTGCGTTTATCGAATTTTGGTGTTTGGTTTGGCATAAAGTAAATGAACAGTAAATATGTAAAGCATTTAAAAGTCATTCCGCGATGTATTCAACGTGTATTCAGAATACCCTAAAATCGAGCGAACTCCAAAAACGTCACTCTAATGTGGCGTAAAACGAAGCGGAAACCCAACCACACGTCTGGCTCCTTGGGGTGTCAATTTTTGACATGACCCGAAAACTCGACCAGAAAATTCCGGGTTAGGGTTAACCTATTTTGTAAATGGGTCGGGTGTAGGTTCTAGGATTTGACCTGTTTGAAAAAATGGGTCGGGTCCGGTTCAACCCGCTAACTCGAAGTGGACATGGACTGAGGAGAATGACGGAACTACGAGAGGGAAGATTTGGAGTTGCGAGTGGGGCGGGGGGCGCCGAAGTCACAGTGGGTGGGGGGTTCGATTCAAAGTTGGCGCTTGCGACGGCAGCGCTCTGTTGCGACCTCTTCAAGAGAGGAGAAGGCGAAGTGGTGGCACATAAAGAAGAGGACGGCAGGCCCTGATTTGACGGATCTGGGGGTTTCAGCAACAGTGGAGTGAACCAAGTGGAGGAGAAGCTGATAGTAGAAGTGTATGATTAGAGCGTTAATGATGGTAATGGATGATTGTGAAATTCTTCTACAACCAACGCCTCCTTCAATGACGTTCCTTCCAGTCGGGTCGGCAACTTGCCGTTTTTTGTTGGATCGGAAGTAAATATGACAACGGGTTAGATCGTGTCGGGTTGATTCGAATCTGAAGCGGATAGGATTCGATATGAGAAAGTGACCCATTTAAAAAAAAACGGGTTGGGACCGAATCTGGTCGACACTGGGTCAGTTCTGGGTTGGCTCCCGCAGCGTCTTCCTTCCCCTCGCGAAGCCATCTCGTCGCCCTTCCGCGAAATCGAGCGCCTTGACGATCTTGGCAGCCCGTATCGAGCGCCTGTTGACGATCTTCACACCCGTAAGTGTCTCGCCCGCGACACTTCTTCTTCCTTACACTGCAGGTCACGATCTAGGTATTTCGCAAGTCTCGGCTTCGACACATATAACGGCCTTTTCAGGTTTCTTATTTGACGACAGCTGCCTTCCCAATATTTGAATAAATCTTTATGAACTTTGCATTTTCCGATTTGTTTGTTATTTTTTCCACATTCAGCCATGGCGATGAATATAAAGAGTGATCTGGATGATTATCTTGCTTTATTTGGCATTGTTTTGAGCATTCTAGCCTTCCAAGGAGCGAGAGAATCATGGATAGGGTTACTGAAATAGCATCGATTGCCCATGATGATTAATTGAGCCTGTTCGATTTTTGAATTCCATGGCGATAGATCCATTCGATTTTTGAATTCCATGGCGATATTATCTATTGTTCTTTGCGGTGCGGGTTAGTTTGGCTTCCCGGAGGTCAACTTTTAAAACTGGGCTAGAGAAACCATTTGTGGGACGGAGAATTCTATAGACACTGTTTGGTTTGAAGATATTGTTAGAATGTGAATGAAAGGGAAACGGTAATGGAAGTAGTAAAATCATATAATTTATAGTTGTTTAGCCTCAGTTGTTTGATTTATTGGAAATTTTGTTACAATAGAAATTTTGATTGATTTCTCACTCCTACAATGATAAAATCATTCCTCTCAAAACCTATGGAATCAAAGGCTACTATGTAAAGAGCTGAGAAAATGACTTATGTTGTGGAAAATCTTAGAACATTGAGTTGTAATAGCTAGATATTTTTGGAGTTGTTTTGTATTACATGTATAAAAATTTTTAGTTGTGGTGTCTTCAAATGTATTTTCGATTTATGAAACATTAATGATAATGTTGAGTATGTTTGTAGCAATATTAAATTTACTCTAGGTATAATTGCTCATTTTCAAGTGCTTGATTTCTATTTTGAAGTGCTTTAATATATGAAAGTTTCATATTGTTTAAATAATAAATATCTTATGTTAAAACATTGGATAGAATTGTTGTCATTCCATTTCAATAGTATATTGCACTTGATACTACTGCATATCATACCAAACAAAACAAAATGATTCAAAATACTCTGCTTTTACTTTACACTGCATATACCTCATCAAACAAGAAAAATAGTTCCCATGCATTTACTTTACAGACAACCAAACAGCTCTAAAGTATTCTGAATACAGTATTTACTTTACATTGCATTCTTTTTTCAGGCAACCAAACAGCTTCTTAGAGTATTTTAAGCTGTTTGAATGTGGGGGATTTAAGTGAAAGTAAGTGAAAAAGTGGTTGAAAAGTTCAAATTAGTCAATATAGATTCATAATCAACCAACAAACTGCTAGGATTTCATTTAAATATATTCATTCCTTCAATACAAACAAAGCAATAGAGTCATAGACTTACTGGCTATTTGATTAGTTCATTGATGGCTTGCCTCAGAAATTTAGAACTATTGTTGTTGGTTGCCTTAAGTTTGGGTTTATGTAATATTTTACTATCCCAGTGGTTAGATTTTAATGCTTGTCCTAGAAGCTAAGACCTCTGCGGCTCTGCTGATTTTTACGAGTAACTCAGAACTCAAGACATGTCTTAGCTATAGCTGTTTATGAGATCAATTGGTTGTAGAAAAAGAATGCGTTGCTTAAATTTCTGTATTTGTTTGAAATTTACCTTTCCCTTATTCCCTTATATGTATGGTAGCAGTTATTACCAATGCAAATAATAGATGTTAAAAATTGTCATGTTTTTTAAGGAAAAAGGCGCTGCATGCTCTGTAGTGACTGCAGATAGCGTTTAAGGTCATGAAAACCTATTATTAAAATCCATATTGATTTCATTTATATTTTGCTAATATAGAAATGGAGTCAGATTGGTCAACCTCGTCAGAATCTCGTCTGAATGACAAGAAATATATTAAGGAACTAGAAAAGGAGCTAAAGAACTGCTCTCTTGAAATAGGTAAAAGTCATGTTTGCTTTTCTTCCATCTGGCACAATGGCATTTTCATCTTTAATTCTTTATTACATTTTCTCCGTCCAAGCAATAATCTTATATCTCAACTTCTTTCTATGAAATCTTTTCATGAAAATTTTTTGTTCTGCACTATCCTTTTAGTACTTACTTCTATACTTTCTTCATGTCTTAGAGCTGCTCATATCTTCCATTGCAGGATACCTTCAGGATCAGTTAGGATTGCGTAGCATTGAGGCGAATTGTATGGGTGAGAATGTTCACAGTCTAGAACTGAAGCTTGCAGGGGTGGGAATGTTGAAGGAGAAACTAAGGCTATTGACTGAGGAACTTGTGCAGTCTGATGACAAATGCCTTCAATTGACACAGGAAATAAAAAGCAAAGATGATGATTTCAAAAATTATGCAATGCATCTGGAGGAGCTTGAAGCGGCCATATCATCCGCTGCTTTGGAATCTCAATGTGAGATAGAGAGTCTGCGACTTGATATGATAGATTTGGAGGAGAGATGCTTTCAAGCTGAAAGTTTGAGCCAGCAGATGGTTCAAGACAAAGCCAAGATGTATGAACTCTTGAAGGAATATGAAATTCAGCTGCATGAATCACAGGATACAATTAGCTTTCTTGAGATGGAAAATAATCAGTTAAAAATAAAATTAGAGGGATCTGAGAGAAAATTTAAAGGATTGCATTGTAAAGTTGAAGCGCACCTATATAACTGCTTCGAGGCAATTAGCAGGACAAGTTCTAGCATGCATGGAGAGTCTCATGGTAACTTATCTTCTGGACTAAAAGAGAAGCATTCTTCATTAAGTGGAATCTGGTAAGTTAACCGTTCTTCAAAATTTTCTAGTGCTGAGTCATGTCAGCTTCTCTTTCATTTGTTTACAGCATGGTTTACTTGTAGTCTACTAATGATAACCATAAATACTTCTCTTTTGGTTTCTACTAAGATTTCAGTTGACTGGAATGCTTTCATGTGGCCATTGATCTCGTCAAATATTACATAAACAAATTGGCGACATTTATGGAAGGGAGAATTTATGGATTAATGAGAAATTGCTTTGACAAACGGTTGAGATAGCAACATACTCTTGATTGGATCTTAATTAACAGCTTTAAAAAGCAGTGCAGGTTGAATCCTCTCTAAAATTTGACTGGGTTGGCACTAATGTTCTTATGAATGAGACCAGAGACCACATTGTTCTTAAGAGACTTATAGGCCACCGTCCAACCCGGCAAGTCAACCATGTTGTTATGATTATGAGTAGTCTTCTAAAGATAATTTCCTTAAAATCTAATGAAATTTAAAGTTGCCAAAAAAACCTTTCTGCCTTTTGCATTAAGGGGCTGTTTGGTTTGCTGCATTTAGAGTGTAAAGTAATCCAAATGCAGGGGTTTTGAGAATTTTGGTGTTTGATTGGATGGAAAGTAAATTCAACGTAAAGTAAAACAAATGCAGTGTATTCTGTTCTAGTTCATTTTTGGTGCATTTAGAATTTCTCTGATTTGGGCGACTTCTAAATACATTGCAAACTCAAGGGCATTGCAACCCCTTGCCGGCCACCACCGACTGCCGGCCACCACCTTCGCCACCACCGGCAACCACCTCTGACCACCGTCAACCACCACCTTTGACCACCACCGCCAGCCACCACCTCCGCCACCACCTCCGCCACCACCGGCAACCACCTCTGGCCACCGTCGACCATCACCTTTGACCGCCATTGCCGGCCACCACCTCCGCCACCACCGGCAACCACCTCTGGCCACCGCCGACCACCACCGCCGGCCACCACCTCCGCCACCACAGGCAACCACCTCTGGCCACCGTCGACCACCACCTTCGGCCACCACCGACAACCACCTCTGGCCACCGTGTACCACCACCTTTGACCGCCACCGCCGGCCGCCACCTCCCCCACCACCGGCAACCACCTATGGCCACCACCGTCGACCACCACCTTTGATCGCCACCGTCGGCCACCACCTCCGCCACCGCCGGCCACCACCGTCGGCTAAATTAATACACAGTAGAATATTATATCTTATAATCTCAAAAAAATTTATAATAAGATAGTGCAATAAATAAATACACTAGTTTTATTTTATAAAATCAAATAATACTAATTATTATAAATAACCTATTTTTATAAATACACTAGTTATAATGCCAAAAAAATTTATTACAAATATACCGCTTTACTTTACTCTGGATATACCTAACCAAACAAGGGATACAATTCTCCTGCGTTTACTTTACAGACAACCAAACAATCTCAAAGTATTCGAAATACACTGCATTTATTTTACATTGCATTTACTTTACACTGTATTTTCTTTTCCGGCAACCAAACAGCACCTAAATATTCAAGTTAAATGTGGATAAACAAGAATACTTCTATGTCCAAAAATTCCCATGTATTACCTCATTATTAATGATCTGCTAGCTTCAATTTGCAAAGAGTACGGTATATTCATTCGCTTAAGTGATGAGCATTATCTGAGAATTGTGAAATCACCCTACTACATGCAAAGTGAATTGTCATGTGGTTTTTATTGCTTTGAAGTGCAGTCTGAACTGTGATGCCTGTGATTCTGCCTCCCAAAATGAAATGCGAAAAATGAAACGTGTTTTAGACTAACCAATAAGCAATGGCTGCAGTACATTTTGAACGATTTCCAGGAAAGTAAAAAACTTGGGACTTGTTTGGCATCACTTTTTATTTTTGTTTTTAAAAACTTATTTGTTAGTGTTTTTGAAGCTCTTTTTGTTTTAGAATTTTATTTTGTTTTAAAAAAAATTAAATTATTCTTAAAACCAGTCAAAGCTACTTTTAGGTATTTTTGTTATTTTCAAAACATGAAGTCTCAACCATCCTGCGTCGCTCACCACCGTCACTTTGTTGCCTCCACCACCATTGGCCTCTGCTGCCACCAACAGTATCTGCATCCATCTTATCAATTGACCTGTCATGGTCTTGTTGGCCGTCTTGTTGCCATCATCACTGTCGGCCATCACAATTGTCGGCTGTTGACGCTTTGGTGGCTGTTACAATCGTTGGCTACCACCACTGCTGACCAGTGCCAACTATTGCTACCAGCCACCACTACAGCCATACATTACTTATACTTGAGAAGATGGTAGTTGGATAATATGTGTGGACAGTATAACAATTAATAAGATTATTATTAAATATTGATTTTCTATACCTAGATTGCATGATATGTCATATATGATGACTGGAGCTATTAAATTTTTTAAAATTAATCTAAGAAGGGAGTATCATCAATTAAAAATACTATAGGGAGATGATGTAAAGTTATATTCAAGACTAAATATGGATTATATGAATCTTTGGTTATGTCTTTTAGATTGACTAACATATGTAGAGTTTTTATTAGACTTATAAATCATATTCTTTGATTTTCTTTGGAAAGTTTTTAGTTGTGTACTTTGATTGTATTTTGATTCATAGAAGTCTTTGATGCATCTTAAGAGAATCTTTAAGTTATTGTAAATTGAAAAATTATATGAATGTAAAAAGCTATTGTTTTGTTACACCATCGATGGTATTTTGGGTTTTGTCTAAGTAATGTAATACTTATTAATTTTGATAAAGTTAAAGCAATTAATATTACCAATGCTTATCGATATTCATGAGATTCAAAGTTTTCATGCTATTTTTATATTTTATAGTTGAGTCATTGAGTGATTTAGTACTATAATGAAACCAATTATCAGCTGTCTTAAGAAGGGAGAATTTAATTGGATAAAATTTATTGGCTATACTTTTTTTTTAACTAATTGCCTATCAATTAATATTCCATTTAATAACTATTCTTGTCCCCTATTGTTAAATTATATTTTCATGAAGTAATTAAATTATATAGCTTACTTAAAATCTGGTGTGTTCTATAGGAGCTATTAAATTCATGGCTTATTTCATAACAATTCTATGAAAAAGCTCAATTAAAAATTTTAATTACTCATCATCCACAAATTGATAGGCAAATTAAAACAATTTATAAGAGTTTGAGTGATATTGGTTACGATGCTTGATTATGAGTATGCTTTTGATTAGGATGTAATATTGCCTATGACTGAGTTTATATATATAATTCATTTGCTAATATGTCTACAAGCATGAGTCCATTTAAAATACTTATAAAGTTTCAACCTAGTAAATATATAGATATGGTTAAGTTTCTTGTTGAGTCTAGGCCTAGTGAATTTGCATGATCATTTGCACAACATGTGCTTGGCTTACATGAAGATATTTGCAAAAAATTGATTGTTAATTATGTTAATTATGAGTCTATTGTCGATGAGAACAAATTATCTATGGAATTTTAAGCAGGTGATAAGATAATGGTCTATCAATATCTTGACGAGTTTAATGAAGGAGTCAGAGTTGGTTTGAATTAAAAGGCTAGGGCATATAATTATATAATGCATTGGGGTGAATGCTTACAAGTTGAATATTCTTATAAGTTTTGGTATTACTTTTAGTTTTCAATATATTTAATAAAACTTTATATTATATCATGGACTAACCACTAATGCTATAAATTCTTCTATTTCCATCTCCCAAGGAATACACATAAAACAGTTTGTTAAATAATTTTACACATCTTATTTCAGAAGCAATATTAAGTGATGAGATTGCTTTCACTTCTGATGGTGGATGATAAAAGCATTTTGAGTATCATATGTTGTGGGTGTTAGTAACTTTTCGCTCACAATATTCTTTTTGAGAATGCTTCTCAATGAAACTCTTGCTTCATGCTCCCTTGGCTTCTCGGTCTCTAGTTGGTCACTTAATCTCATGAGTATTTTTTATTTTTAAGTATTCTTTCATCACTTTATTATTCAAATCTTTGATTTTTTATGCTTTCGGATGTCTGAATGTATCATATATTGAAAATCATTATCTAATATGGTCACTAATTAAATGACTATTGTATGCATATATGATATGCAAATTATAAATGCTTTAGTTTATAAAGCGTCCTTTCATTTTGCCCATTTAGGCTATATATATATATATATATATATAAACACACATACACACACATAGATATATATATATATATACATACATACAACAACAACAATATCAAGCCTTTGTCTCACTACGTGGGGTCGACTACATGAATCCTTGTTCTCCATTGTGTCCTATTAAAAGTCAAATTCTCGTTTAAATCTAATAAAGAAAGATCATTTTTAATATTTTCTAACCAAATCTTTTTAGGTCTACATCTACCTTTCTTAACATAAGTCAAATCTAATACCTCTACTTTCCTAACCGAGTCATTGGAAGGCTGCCGTTTTATGTGACTAAACCATCTAAGGTGACTCTCTCTAATCTTATCTTCCACTGGAGCTACTCCAACCTTCTCACGTATATGCTCATTTCGTATCCTATCTCTAAGGGCAAAGCCACTCATCCACCTGAGCATCCTCATCTCTGCAACACTTAACTTAGTATTATGCTTCTCTTTTAATGGCCAACATTCGGCACCATAAAGCATTGCAGGTCTCACCACTATCTTATAGAATTTTCCCTTAAGTTTGAGGGGGACTTTTCTATCACACAACAAACCCGATGCATTCCTCCACTTTAGCCATCCAACTTGAATTCTGCTGATAATATCCCCATCTATTTCACCATTACTCTGAACAATAGATCCAAGATATCCAAAACGTGTACTCTTATTAATGACTTGATCGCCCAAAGTCACAATCCCCTCACTAGGTCTATTACTACTAACATTACACTTAATATATTCCGTTTTGGATCTACTCAAGCGAAAACCTTTAGACTCTAAGGTTGACCTCCATAATTCAAGTTTACCTTCAACTCCCTCTCTAGTCTTATCAACAAGAAGAATATCATCAGCAAAAAGCATACACCAAGGTACATCCTCTTGCAAATGTCTAGTGAGAACATCCATGACTAAAGCAAAAAGATATGGGCTTAAAGCTAATCCTTGGTGTAATCCAAACCGAAATAGAAAAATACTTGGTCAAACCACCTTGTGTTTGAACACAAGTCATAGCTCATGCATACATATCTTTAATGATTTGAATATAAGCGTTATTAACTCGTTTCTTTTCAAGAACTCTCCATAGCACTTCTCTTGGAACTTTATTATATGCTTTCTCTAAATCAGTAAATATCATATATATATCCTCCTTATTCTCTCTATATTTCTCCATCAAACCTCTCAATAAATGTATGACTTCCATAGTAGACCTACCCGTCATGAATCCAAATTGATTTTGAGAAATATTAGTATCACGCCGCAACCTACGCTCCATAACTCGCTCCCATAATTTTAAAGTATGACACATTAACTTAATTCCTCTATAATTCGTACAATCTTGTGCATCACCTTTATTCTTTAAAATATGAATTAACATACTCATTCTTCACTCATCTGACATCTTTTTAGTCTTCAAAATAGTATTAAAAAGTTTAGTAAGTCAAGAAATTCCTTCATCTCCTAAGCATTTCCACACCTTTATTGGAATATCATCATGTCAACAACTTTTCCCCCCTTCATTTTCTTTAAAGCCTCTCTAACTTCGGTTTTACTAATACGCCGATAAAAACATAAATCTTTATTTTCATTTAGGATGCTAAGGTCATTAAAGTTAATCGTATTTTCACATTCTTCATTAAAAAGTTTAGCAAAATATCTCATCCACCTTTATTGAATATCATCTTCTAAAAAAGGTACTTTTTGATCTTCATCCTTAATACACTTCACTTGAACTATATCCTTACTACTCCTATCTCTTTGTTTGGCTAACTTATACATATATCTTTCTCCCTCCTTAATATCTAATCTATTATATAAATTATTAAAAGCTAAGATCTTTGCATCGCATATTGCTTTCTTAGATTCCTTACGTGCCTCTTTATATTTTTCTCAATTATCAAAATTTTTACATTTAAGCAAATTTTTATAATAAATTTTTTTATTTTTTTATCTTTTCTTGTACATTTGGATTCCATCACTAACTATTTTTACTATTAAGAGCTTTTTTCTTTGATACTCTAAGCACATCTTTTGCAATATTCTTAATATCATTAGCCACTTTTTCCCACATAACATTAGCATCCTCATGCACAAACAAAATCTTAAGATCTAAAATTTTACTCTCAAAAATATTTTTGTTAATATTCTTTAAATGCCCCCTTCTAATCCTAAAATATCGTTTTACTCTATTTTTTATTTTCAGCCCCTTTATTTTAAAGTCTAAAACTAATAATCAATGTTGGAAACATAAATTTTCACTCGGAATAACTTTACAATCTTTGCAATCTAAACGATCTAGTTTTCTTATAAAAAAATAATCAATCTGAGTTGTACTATATCTATTTTTATAAGTGATGAGATGCTTATCTTTTTTCTTAAATAATATATTAGCAATTAAAAAATTATAAGCTAAAAAAAAATCCAATATGATCTTACCACCTTCATTTGTCGTTTCAAACCCATGGTCATTATAAATGCTTTTAAAATCTTCTACCTCTCTACCAACATGTTCATTTAAATATCCTCTAATAAAATTTTTTTCTTTAAGAGGTATCTTTTGTATTAATTCTTCTAAGTCATTCCAAAATTTTAATTTTGAACCCATATCCAAACCTACTTGAGGAGCATAAACACTTATAATATTAACATTCTTAGCATCAACAATAATCTTTAAAGCTATAATTCTATCTCTAATTCTATTAATTTTTATAACATTATCCTTTAAACTCTTATATATAATTACACCTACACCATTTCTAGTACGACTCCTACCCGAATATTATAGTTTAAATCCTAAACTATCAATCTCCTTAGCCTTCTCTCCAACCCATTTAGTTTCCTGAATGCATAGAATATTTATCTTCTTATGAATCATAATATCTATTAATTCCATTAATTTTTCTGTAAGACCATCTATATTCTAAGTTCCTATCCTAATTTTAGTTTCATGGACTAGCTTCTTTGCCCACACCCATCCTTGATGTTGGAACCATTGCTTATTTAACACTGCACTCGGGCGCTGGTGTAGTGGCTCTTGCACACTTGTCACTGTATTCAGGCTATACAGCGCGTCGCTTCCAGGAGACGCCATAGCATTAACACAATTTTTTAAAGGATTCATATCATGATAGTTCAACAAATTTTACACTATCTTTCAACTACCTAACTCAATCCTCCACTTTTCTCATCCATGACTTAGGACCTGACAACGACAGTGTTATATATATATATATATATATATATATATATATATATATAGGCATTACATTGTATTTAGCTTTGAAAACACTACTTAAGGGTAAGGTTTTGAAAATTTGGAGCGTATATATTTAATTGTAAGAAGAAAAGCTTCAATTGGAATTTTATAAGAGGTTGAACTTTGATAAATATTAAAATTATTTAGTTAATATTTAAATGTGATAATAATAATGCAAATATTTGATTAAAAAAAATTACATTATGAAATGTTGGACATATGCATAAAATATCTACTATAATTTTAAATTTAAACATCTTATATATTTAAATGACTAATAGACTGATATCTTCTTTTGTATAAGATAATCCATTGAAATATCAGAAAATTGATGCTTTAAAAATAAATTTAAAAATAGATGAAGTTAGTATCAAATAAAATAATATACAAATAAAAACAGGTTAAAATAAAATAGTGCTTGATGTTGAATTGCTTAAATATTTTGCAGTTGTTTTAGATATTATCACAATTTAACAAATTTAGGTTTTATGTTATTTACGCTATGATTAACTTTGAGCTGTCTGATAAAAATAAATGGTGATATTGAATAGAAAATTTTATAATAAAATAAACCAGACTATTCAACCAAGCCACGAATGGTTCACCGGTTCAATGATTTCATCATGTGTTTTCTTGGTTCGGCGTAAAACAATTTGATGTTGGATCAAATTGGTTAGGGAATTAGTTCATGGTTGGGTCTGTTAGACTAATTGATTTGATTTGGTTTTTAAACACTTGATCTAGGCAACTTAACCACTACTTTGCACTTACCCTCTTGTTAAGTGATATAACTATTTCTTTTTAATGTATGAATGTCTATCTATTTGAGTGAGGCAAGTTGATGCTATAGTTCCTTGCACATCTTCCAAGCGGGCGCCTTTACCTTATGTTTTGCTTAGACAAGCAACAATAAAGCATGCTTTTCCTTAATTGGTGAGATAGGGTGCCAACAGTTCAATTTTTGTAGAATAATTATTTTTATGGCACTGATAAGTTGAAATTTGTAAAGAGCATATTACGAGCTGGAGAAATTAGAATGCACTTTATTAAACAAGTTAGATTAAATGTAGGTATATGAGCTTCAAATTTTAGGAGTTTTAAACATCGAAGATGAAGAGAATGTCCGAGGAAACAAGAAGGTGAAGGGCTAGACATACGCTAATGGATGAGAAAGCATGGATGGTTATGAAGATGGAATAGATAGCAATAAAGATTTAGATTATTCCTTGGCTTTACATTGTAAAAATCTAAGTAATTTTGTTGTTTAAGCTATTTAAACATCTCTTTTGGGTGCTCATTTAAGATAATTTATTTGGCAAAATATTATAGCTGTAAGCTGGACCAACTTGCCTAGCAGGCAGTGGAGGGGGTGGAACCTGGAACCAAATCTAGGGAGATTTTGGCCCCCCTTGTGGGGCCCAACAAAGCAATGATTCATTATGTTAGGAGAGGAATTAAGGAGGGAATTAATTAGGGAAAGATCTCCTATTTGAATTTAAATAGGAGAGAGAAATTTATAAGGAAAGAAGGCTAATTTGGAGGGGATTAATTAGGAGATGTTTTTTAATTAAAGAGGGCAGATTTGGGAGCTAATTTGGAGGGGATTTATAGATGTTTCCTAATTGAAGAGGGTAGATTTGGGGGCTGATTTGGAGGAGATTAATTAGAAGATGTTTCCTAATTGAAGAGGGCATATTTGGGGGCAAATTTGGGGGCTGATTTGGGAGGGAATTGGGGGAGGGCTGTTTTGTTATTGTTGTTTATTGTTTGCTATAAGTAGTAGGGTTTATGTTATGTTTTGTATGGAGAATTTTATTTGAGAGTTGCTATAGTTTTCTTTTTGTGAAGGCTTCATAGCGGCGTCTAGGTTGTTTGGGAGAGCCGATCTATCTCTCGAATTGTAGATCACATGTATCTTGTTTTTCATATTGAAGTTATAATCCAAAATCAGACTTTGATATTAGTATTTATGTAGCTTTCCATTGTTTGTTTGTTGTTTTTATCTCCAAGGTGTATCACAATATTTCAAAATTAGAGTGCAATGGTAGTTGAAAATTCATTATCTTGCCAATAATAGCTTAATAAGATGGTTATTATTTTATACTATTCAAATATATTCCTCACGAATGGAGTAAGCTTATTAAGGATGCAACCATATATTTTAACCCTTATTTCAGTCAGTTAAGCGCCTGGAGTGGTTGCTTAGTACTTTAAATATTAGGCAATCATTATTTCCTTGAGGGAACCTAGTGCTTTTGATAACAGTGCATAGGGCTTTGGGCGTTTGGCAGTTATATTGCTTTTGAGTACACCGAGTGTTTGACAACAAACACATCAATTTAAAGTGTGATGAAAATGAGTAAGCTAGTATCAAATGTGTGATAAAACTAGAAATGGTGCTTTACGAAATGGTTGCATTGTGGGACTATAATAGTAGAACCTTTTAGAGAAAATACTTTTGGAAATAGACTTTGATGGATTAGATACATACAATGGGGAGCAGATGATGCACGAATAAAGTGTGGGCATTATGAAAAGCATAGGAAGAAAAAAAGGGTAGAGAGAACTTTTCGGGAAGTTATGAAAATGGATGTGTGAACACATAAGGCCTGTCACCAAATAGTTGGAAATAGGTTTATGATGATGGCGATGATGAGAGTTTGTTGACATGAGCACTGAAATGATTATGCCATCACCTTGAACCTTGATAATTTAGGCATAATTTAAGTGCATTCACTTGTTATCATTCTAAAGCATATTCTAGCTCCAGCAATGATTTTGTGAGTTCCATGCAAAAGATTGTTTGTACCGCAAAGCTAAATTCCACTCATAGGAATGCTTGAACAAGAAGAATGGTGTGCTTTCATATACGACAACCAGGGCCACTTTTAGGATAATAACCAAGTTTAAATGTAACTTCAGCGTGTAAATATTGAACACCTATTGTTGTATGGATGCTTGTGCTTCATTGTTTTTAAGCTATATGCATACCAGATCCTTTCTTTTTCATGTATGTTATGCTACGATGCCTTTAGTTGTGCGCCATTTAATCATAGTAATTATTATTTCCATTTCTGAAGCCCTTGTGAGGAGGTTTTGTGCCCATTGGTTTCAAAACTTACTCTCATAACAGCTTGGGACGAGAATGTGAAGGATGAGATGCGGAAGATGGCAAATGAAATACAGGAATCTGAGATTCTTGTTGAGAAGCTCAAGGTGTGATTCCAACTGTACTTGTTCAATAATTTGTGCGCTGCTCTTATTGCTTAGAGGTTGTTATTTGTTGTGTTAGGAAGAACTGAAGGAAGAAAAATTAAAGGCAAAGGAAGAAGCAGAAGATCTTATTCAAGCGATGGCTGAATTGAGGTATGAAATCACAGGCATGCTTGAGGATGAGTGTAAACGCCGGGCATCTATTGAACAAGCCTCTCTTAGACGAATCCAAGATTTAGAGGAGCAGGTCTATATTTTTCAAAAATTTGAATTCTTTTGTTTTATTATTTTGTTATAAATTTGGTTTATCGTACAGATGACTGCATTGTCAACTTAATCATCAATAGTGTAATGGTGTTTTTATAATTGGTTCATATCATATTGGCAACTTGGCACCCTTAAAACTAATTTCATTCTTCTTTTTGTAAATGCATTTGTACTTGGGCAAAAGGTACGGAAGGAGCGAAAACATTCTCTTTCAGTTATAAGTTTGCCAAGAGAAGTGCATAAATTATCTGAGACGCAATGCAATGAAGTTCAAGTATCTGAGACACGACAACGTGAATCTCAGCGCTTAAGAAGGTTACTAGAGGTACGGTTCTTCTTTATCTTGTATTTCTATGTTTATACATATTATGAGTTTATGCAATCTAATTAAAGAAAATGTGTTTTCTTTTCCTGCTGCCCTTACATTTAAGTCACCATTTATAGTCATCATTTATATGTTAACAATTTCTTGAACAGCATAAATTTTGCTACTTTTGAAAAACGATTCGATTATAATGGTATTTCTCAGTTAGATGATTGAATATTTTTTGCTGTTACCTTGAACACGTTCTATATACATGTCAAAAGCAGTTTTTCAATGCACAGATATGTTTTACTTAGAGCAAGTTGTATGATAATTTTAAAGACATCTTTGGAACCAAAAGCAACCAAAGTTATGCTAGGATCAGGGAGATGAATTACGGAACATGGGCTGTAGTTGTTTTTAACTATTAAGTCCCAGTTTGACCTCAAAACCAACCCTTTATAAGATTTATTTCCAACGAGGTAGGGTTAAGGGTAATCTTTTTAGTTAGTGATATATCATAAAAAATTTATCTTGATTGAGCACGAATCTCGAGGCAAAATTGAATTAAAAACTTTCAAAATTAAATTTGGAATCATATGAACTATGATTTCAGCAAACTTATAGTCGAACTGAACGTCTTGAAAAGACGAACCCAACGACACCAAATTTGACCCAATCCGAGCCCAAACATGACCAAATCGAAGACCCAAAGTGCATTTGGACGGTTCAAATTATAAAATGGATGACCAAACGGCTTCCAAACATGACATGCTTATAGTCGAATCGAGCGGCTCGACAATACGAATCCAACGAGACTAAGATCGTTGAATTCTAATATCATTAAGACATTAAATGCCCGGTAAACTATCCATGATCAAGGGAATCAACATCGACCGTCCATTCAAACCACTCCCAACTTACCCTTGATCTCCCTCCTATTTATTGGATATACCACTCTCAGAAAACTATAAATAGATCCCTCATTCCTCATGGAAAGGGCACCCCAAGCAAGGAAGAGAGGAAGAGAGAGAAACTAGAGTTCTCTTGCCACTAGACTCCTCGACCACCATCGGACCACCGACCATCGCCGGACTATCGCTGGGCTTCTACCCGGCCACCAACTGACACTGTGTGAAACCCCTTAAGTAAAAGAAGCTAAACTCTTAAACATCGAGGTGCCTTTTGGTGTAATGGTTGAAATTTCATCAAGAAACTCTGCAGTTAAGCGTGCTTATCCTGGAGTAATTATGGGATGGGTTACCTACTGGAATGTTATATTAACAGGACAAAATCGTGAGGCTCTTAGACCAAAGCGGATAATATCTCGATAGTTAAGAGTTTGGGCTGTTACACATTAGACTTCTGCCCTGCTATCAACTGATGCCGGACTTTTGCTCGGCCACAGACTAATGCCGGACTTTCACTCGGCCACCGATTATGGTCTTTTTTGACCTCCATCACCAGGCAACGATCCTTCTGATCTCCATCACCATACAACGGTCCTTCCGACCTCTATCTCCAGACTACGGTCTTTCCGACCTCCGTCACACGTCGACTATGATCCTTCCGACCTCCGTCACCAGACAATAATCTTTCTGACCACTGTCGTCTGCCGAATACGGTCTTTTCGACCTCCGTCGTCAGACAACAGTCTTTCTGACCACCATCGCCCGCCAACTATGGTCCTTCCGACATCCGTCGCTTGACAACGGCCTTTCTGACCTCCGTCTCCAGACTACGGTCCTTCCGACCTTTGTTGCTAGACAATGGTCTTTTCGACCTTCGTCGCTAGACAACGGTTCTTCCGACCTCCGTCACCAGACAACGATCTTTCTGACCACTGTCACCCACCGAATATGGTCTTTTCGACCTCCGTCGCCAGACAACGATCTTTCTGACCACTGTCACCCACCGACTACGGTCCTTTCGATCTCTTTCGCTAGACAACGGTCTTTCTGACCACTGTCGCTCGCCGACTACGGTCCTTCCGACCTCCATCTACAGACAACAGTCCTTCTGACCTCCGTCGCCATACAACGGTCTTTCTAACCTCCGTTGCCAGTCGACTACGGTCCTTCTGACCTCCATCGCTAGACAATGGTCTTTTCGACCTCCGTCGCCAGATAACGGTCCCTCCGATCTCCATCGCCCATTGACTACAGTCCTTCTGACCACTGTTACCCGACTGCGATCTTTCCGACCTTCGTCGCCTGCCAACTATGATCCTGCCGACTAAATGAATATGTTAATACTGATTCTTCCAATTCCCACAATGTAATGCATTTTATATGATGTATATTTGCTACATCAAACCAAGGCCTTCCTTTAAGGAAGGGCCTCATTTGTAATTGACTACAAACACTTGTGGATTCATTCAAACTGGGCTAGGCCCCGTGGTTTTTCCCCTTTTCAGGGGTTCTCACATAAAAACTCTGGTGTCTCTTATGAACGTTACACCCTCTCTTTTATCTGATTATGTACTGGATCTTCGTACAAAACTAAGACGTTAAACTTTATATTTCTCTATCGCTGCGAATATTCCAAGACGCAACAGTTAGCTAAAGAGGTTAAGGCTTAATTTTGCTGTCATTGGTTAATGATAAACTTCGATGCATGGATCAACAGGTGCATATTTGTGTATTTGGGTCTGTAGTTGTTTGAATTCAACAGGAAATGATTTTTTAGAATTAATTTGATAATCCAAAATTAATACTCGAGCATCTCTGCAAAAGATGATTCATTATTGTTTATCTTGGTTTGTATACGTTGCATGAAATCAACTGGATGAATTCTACAAGATAATGATACTTCAAAGCTGATGAGTTGTTATCTTTGCAATATGTGAATACCAGTCGTGATTGACTTGTGAAAGTTACCTACAAGCAAATCAAAGACTGCTTTGGCCATAGCAATTGTGATTTGTGTATATGCTTTTAGTTGGGTCAACCCAACCCTGATCTGCCCTTGGTCCTGTTGTGAACTCGTGATCAGCCTATGGTCCTTAACAACCCAGCCTTGATCAGTCCCTGTCCCTTTGGATAAAAGGGCCTCTCTTTTTTTTCTTTAGGCTACTCACATAGGCTAATTTGGGTGCGGTTATTAAAAGCAACCACAGCACAAGCCTTTAGATGCTATTAGAAGCATTTATATATATTAGAAAAAAAGAAGAAGAAGAAAGAAGACAGGACTGCACAGCTATTCAGATGTCATAAAAAGCATTTATAACACTAAATGTAAACTTAAATTTTACAAATATACCTCATAGATGGCTTTATAACACAATAACTGAGAAAAATGATTTTAAGAACTCTTAAAGATGATTTAATCATTAGTCAAGCTTTGTAAGTGTGACTATATGCCATTCAATCATCTTTCTTTTGGGTATGCTTCTTGAATGTTAAAAATTTCACAAATTTTATTGAAATTTGATCAATAAGTTGTTTTCTTATATAGATAATAGTTGACAATGTGATCATAAAGTTTTAAGATAGTATAAGATGGTAGATGCAACAATAAAATTATGCTCATCTTAGGAGTAAATTTCATCTCTCTCTCTCTCTCTCTCTCTCTCTCTCTCTCTCTATACACACACAAATATATAGTGCTAAATGAGATGTTAATTCTTCTCTATGAAAATTTATGCATAAATTTATTATTATCGATGTTATCTTTCATTTGCTCCTCTTTCTTCCTAATCTTCAATGATAATTTCATTTACCCATATGAATGCATTTTCTATCATTTGTTGCATATGTTTAAATCGCACGAGTCTATTTATATAAAGTTAGCAATCTTGACCATCCAATTCACAATGTATGGTTGAGATTAATTTTATTTTTTCCAAACTCAATTATAGTTTTGAAAAAAAATAATGCATGCCATACAAAGTGAATAGGATGAATGTGATTTGTTACCTCTCTCTCGAATTATCATAGTAATTAAAAATCGAACAAATAACTTTTAATATAATCATTTCTCTATCTAATCTTTTTTATTTTGTCATGTATTTATCTTAATATTTTTCTTGCTGTCACGATCAACTTGGCTATTAATAATTTCTAACTACTCTGCACTTAGATACAGCATATTATTGGTTTAAGTATAATTTCCCATTGTTGCTATCTTAAGCTCCATATTATTCTCTTACTATATAATAATATTTTAAATAATTCCGTATTTTAAATATCTAATATTAACTCAAAAAAATTAAAGGCTTTGATAAAAAATTAAATGCATTAGCAGTCATCAACTTAGATTTATTATTTGTGTTCGATTTAGAAATTAGAAGTTTAAATTCAAATTGCGAAGAACATAAAAAAGCTCAAATTGTAGTTAATGAGTCAAACAAAGCTAAAACCCTTTCCCTGACATATGCGTCCTTAAAATTTTACAAGTCACTTAACCCTTGAAAAGTTTGTGTTGTTGCATCAGAAAATAAGCTTACTGATAACACAAGAACTTCCTATTAAGCTCTCGCTAATTTTTACACTTTAAGGCTTCATTTCGTTTGGGACAGCTTTTTTCGTGCTTTTTAAAACAATTTTTTGATAAATTTTTTTTTTGAATCTACATTTCTATACTAAAAACTGCCTTATAAAGCATTAAGGAAGCTATTTCAAATGAAGCATAAGATGGCTTAATTAATTGTGTTTGCATTTTTTATGGCTTTGATTTGCTTAACATGTATAGCCATATTTTGAATATCCTTGATTGTTTTTCCTGCAGTAATACTTGCTTTATTCCCCCTTGTCCGTAACTGTTGAATTTGGTTTCAGGATTATCATCAGATAACAGACCTAGAAACAGCTCAGAAAATAGAATCACTTGGTTGCAGTGGCTGTGGCACTGCAGACAACGCATTGGATTATTCAACTAAATCAAGAATGGATCATTCTGATAGCACAAATAAAGGGCTTGCCTATTCAGCTTTGTTACAGTGGAATCCTGATTCAAGTTTACTGATTGATGCACAATGCAATGGTAAAAATATTAAATAGGAGCATTTAATTATACGCAAAATTAGAATTAGTTAATGGGCTGTGACAGGCTGCTGATGCAGCTTCTGCTATAGGTCATTTGCATAATCCTTACTGACCATGGAAAGCGCTGCTGTTAATAATAATTTGGCACCATATCAAGTCATGGACAACACATCAGATTTTTATGTGGGATTGCATTACAGTTTGCTTGCAGAAGGAAGATATTTAAGTAACTATTGAATAAAGAGAGTTCATTCAATGAAACAAGACTGCATTTCATAATCCTGATATAACTGCAAAGCAAAGTTCTTGATGTGCGTGCATAGGATCAGCTAAGCTTACGGGCCTCAATTAACATGCAATTTTGTATGAATTACAGAAGATGCATCTGATCCACCTGATCATAAGAGTTATTATAGTTATTATCAAAAGCTTATCTGCAGTGGGTAGTTGACGGAAGATTCTGATGGGTTTTGCATATGTGGCCCGATCAGCCCTTTATTCAGAACATTTAGCTGCTGCAAGTACCTATAGTATATGCAAGGAAATAGCTCATATTAATCTCTATGGAAGTGGGACAGGTTGTATGCTCCAAATGTCCCTGGCATATTCATGAATTGTCCGATCGCTGCTAAATTTGTGAGAACCTGCGGTATTTAAGATTGACATTCTTGTCCACCTCTGCTACATGTAAATCAAATAAATGATGTTAGAAGGAAATCAAAATGTATAAATTTTAGAGGTTTGCTTGTGTGAATCCATGTAAGTGCAACTATATCCTTTCTTTCATAGCAATTAATCGTGGAGGCAATTAGATGTATTGGATTATATCAGTGTTCCTTTTATATTATAAAACACATCAAACTGCTTGATGAATATTATGAGTATGTTTTGCGTTAATTGTTTTTAGTAGTTGCAAGTGAATGTATTCCTAATATTGCTCTAAAAGTTAAATACACACGAACCTCAAGGAATGATCAGTTAAATAAAGAATGAAAAAATAGGTGTCATGAACTCATGAGATTACTACACTATTACCTTGGAAGTTGGTGATAAGATCTCATGAAGGCTTAAACTTAAATTTTATTAAACATCTCAGGTCAATAATATTGTATGTATCTGAACGCTGGTATGATACAAATCATTCATATATAAGTTGATGTTTTGCAAAATAAGAAAGATAAATTACAAAATAATTATATGCGAGAAAATGTTGAAATAATGTCTATTGAAGGTAAGGTAAACAAATAGATTTGGCGGTTTGGTTGTGTATAATAAAGAGTAGAAAATGTATTCATTAAATGAGTTGATAAAATTAATGTCAAAAGATTAAGGAAAAAAAATTAAAGATAGTCTTACATTGATAGAAGTTCAAAATAATTTATAAAGGATATATTTAACACCATAGATGAAACTAAAAAAAAATGAATAAAAAATGAGGATTCATAGTATTAAACTCAAATAGTTGATATAAAAAGCTAACGATAATGATGATGATAGTATTGCACTATTGAAAAAAATAATAGCGGAAGAAGACTTCCATTAATGAAAGGTTGGTCCAATTTCCATGAGGTGCATATTAAAAATAGCAACACTAGTATAATCAATAACAACAACCTATTTCAATTATTTAAGATTGACTTTATGAGTCATAATCCTCCAAGAATTCATGTCGGGGGGTTACTTAAGCTATTAGGTATATTTTGTACTTCTATCCATATTATCTTAAGTGTACTCATATTTCTTGCTAATCCATTGACATTGACTTTACCTATCTATTTGTTAATTTTCTATCATTTATTGTACATATTTAAATCACTGACATCTATTTTTAACCACCCTATCTTCAATAAATATCACCCCAAATATTTTTTTTTTAATATAATCATTCTTAATTTATCCTTCATACGTCCATCTTAATATACTCATTTTGCTATGCTTAACTTGCATATTCATCATATGATCATCATCATTAATCTTATCCAATTATTTGAGTCAACTTTATAAATTCTTAGTTTTTTTTTCGTTTATATTAAGTATATTGCTAGAGGTATAAATTAATTCTTTTCAAATCATTTTGAGCAATTTCTAACCATTTATCTTAAATTTATCAATTCTCCTTGATGATCATCTGACACTAATTTTATCTATCTATCCAATAGATACATTTTTTAGCCCTTTAATGTACATGTTTAACCCACCTAAGTCTATTTCCAATCACTTTATCTTCAATGGATGTTACTCTTTAACTATTTTTCAAATATAATCATTCATTAATTTATCATTTCTAATTTAACACATCATCTTAGTATTCTCATTTTTGTCATGCACAACTTAGACACCAATATCATTTTACTACTTTAATCCTTAAATTCACATCCTCCATGAATTCTCGTCAGGGGGTTACTTAAGCTATTAGATATATTCTTTAGAAACCATTTTGCACTTCTATCCATATTATCTTTAGGTGTATTCATGTTTCTTGCTAATTCATTAACATTGATTTTATCTACTTATTTGTTAATTTTCTATCATTCATTGTATATGTTTAAATTGCCTAAATCTATTTTTAAACACCTTATCTTCAATAAATGTCACCTCAAATATTTTTTTAATAGAATCTTCTTATTGAGAAAATTTGCCATGCAACAACCTTGACTCGAGAAGTAAGACTCTCATCCATATCCTTTTTCTTTTGTATAATAAATTAAATATACTTAAACATGTCACCCATAGGCATCATTATATCTTCCAAAAATATTAGTTAATAATCATTAATATCACAACTAAAAATAAAAAGCACAGACTACTTTGTAATTCTCTTTTCAATGGAAGAACATTTCCTATTGCCTTTTTTATGATGGAAATGGGGTAACCGAGAATCCGCCGGAAAAGCTATTTACTGGAGGATATATCTACTTTTTCTGCAAGATTTAGCCATCGGCAATGGATGAATTTCCTATAATGTTTCCTTGGTATCTTCATCTTTAAGTAAGTTTTTATTATCTTTACTTATATTGCATCAAATTTGATCAAAGTCTCTACATTAGTTGTTATCTCTTGCCTCAAGCCCTCAACTATTTTATATATCTCTTTTTTTCATTACTCTTAACAACAAATTATAACTTTTGTTATGCTCACTACACTTTTTAGATGATTTTTAGCTTATTTATTATCAATATAAGCCTTTGTAGTATTCAATTTTTCACTTTTTAAAATTTAATTTATTTTCTTTTGTACCTCTTTACTCCATCACCAAGCCTTTTTACTAAGACTCTAAACCCTAAAACTTCTATAACAACCTTCTTATTTGAACTAATCATCTTATCCGACATCAGATTTGAATCAATTTCAAAAAATTCAATTTGTCTCCTTTAAAAACTTGAAAGACAATTTCTCACATTTCAAAATTTTACCATCTTATCTTAGGGCAGGACAATTATTTCTTTTAATTATTTTATTTACACTTTTAAAATAGATATACATAATTACTACTTTATGCTGTGTGTGAACAAACTCTCTTAGAATTATCTTATGATATTTGCAATCAGATTTTATTTTCTTCACGACAAAAAAAAAGTTTGTATGTGAGTTGGTGGTCAACTTTTTAAAATAATTTAAGTGTTGTGAATTAAGACCAGTTATGTGCCCAACTTTTAGGGGAAAATGCAGAGCTTATTTCTTCCAATAAAGGCGACTGACTCAAAACCTGAGACAATGATTTTGACAGCCAGGAAATAATGATTTCCTTAGGGTATATTTCTTTCATAAAGAATAACGAGAATGTAAATATGTAATGCGCATGGAAATATGTGTGAACTTGCAAGATGCTTAATGAGGATAAACTTGCCTTTTGATCTCTGTATGCTTCATCAACCTTATCCTGGCATTTGAGGTAATCGGGGAAATCCTTACCGACAAGAAAATAGTCTGCACGACCGTATCCTTCGTTGCCTTCCAAAGATCTCATCAACTCGTCATAGTTGTAAGGCCCAAAAACACCACTGCGAACATATTTCTTGACTTCCTCAAATCGTGGGTCTGGCACAAACTGCAGTCATATGGGGACAAGCAAGAGAATTAGATGGGTACAGTGGAGACAAATAAGGGATCTCATGCCCTAAAATTTAAATCAATAATTAAACAGCCTTAGTGGATGAAATTAATAATTATAGGTCAAAAGAGTTAAGGATTTTGAGTCATATCTAATGGTGATAGAATTAGATAATTGAGGCTATTATATAAAAGAATGAAAATAAATAAGAAAATTTATAGAGTTAAAATTAGATTATTAAAATGGGGTATCTAGTGATTACTACACAAGAGAATACTATGGAGACAAAAGGCCAATACTATAGATGCGCAACTAGACCAATTAGACTATTTAAATCAAATTGCCGAGCAAAAAAAGTATTAAGATGTGTGATAAAACAAAAAAAAAGATGAAAACTATGATTATATTATAGAATAATGCAGTAGTCCCTATTGAAAATTAAATCATGAAAAATAAATTTTGTTTATACAGGCCTGGACGATATAAGATAAAGAATGTAATAATAGGATGAGTAAATATAATTAGCGTGGTGGAAATAGGAAGAGAACGGTAAACTTAAGATAATATTTCTGCAAGTCAAGGAAAAACTTTTTGTATTAACTAGAGTTTAACACTTTCTGTAGCAGTCCAGAGGAACGAATAGAAAATGTGACAGTCATAATGCTGACTACAAATAATTAGGGGTAAAGCTAATGATGTGATTAAGTTCATCAACATCACACCTTATTCATATGACTCAAATGTTGTAACTGGTAAGTAAAGGAATCTATCTTTTTCGTATGTCATTTGTTTTCTTTGGTTGGTTATCCATACCTTTCCTTCAGCTCTTTCTTTTCTTAAATCTGCGATTTCATGAGCCTGAGCACCAAATAGGAAAAAGTTCTCTTCTCCAACCTCTTGTCTTATTTCAACATTGGCTCCATCCAAAGTTCCAATCAAAATGCAGCCATTCATTGCAAATTTCATGTTGCTGGTTCCACTGGCCTCCATTCCAGCCGTACTAGATTGAACAAGAAACATTGATCATGATCCCAATATACACACTTTTTTATGACAGCTCCGTCAACAGTCAATAAGATTTATAAAAGAAAGGCTACTAGCACATAGCAGCTCATTTGACTGAGTGCTATAGATTGTGGGATATGGAGCCTGTTTTATATCTGCTATACAACTGGTAGCCAAATTAACATAGTCTAGAAAGCATAACAACCTGAAGATAGAATTTCACACTTTCTAAATATGAGGTGAATTATTCAAAGAAATGTGGTACCTAGTCAGTTAGAAACTAAAAAAACACACTATCACATCCTAACAACCACATTTAGCCAGAAACATTGATTGGGAGGCTAACAGATTCAGCAATTAGCAACTATTAATACAAAATATCCACAATAACAGGTTATGTCCAAATAGAAGTATACCTGATATGCTGAGACAATTCACTAGCAGGAATGAGGATCTCTGCTATGCTAACGTTGTAATCAGGAACAAATACAACCTGGTGGGGACAAAATGATCAATATTTGATTAATTTCATAATACATCAACAGAAAATTTTGGTGCATGTATTTGTTGACCCCTAAGCTACAGCCAAAACAAAAGAAACAAAAAAATATAGTATACTTTTTGCCTAAATCATTACTTGTGGAAGCCCATACCAAAATCCTGCCCCAGCTACAGTACCTGCCCATTCCCTGCGATTCAGCGCAATTTACAGTCGCCTCACGCGTGCTTCGATCGAGCTTCTGCCCACCTTAATAAAAGGGAAGCGAAGTTTTCCTTCGTTCTGCTTACCCACACGAGAACTCCTCACAACCGATTCCTTCTTCCTCTTCCCTCATTCTTCCATCAACCGTTCCTTGCCGATCTCCATAGCCGCATACCCACTCAACCTCCTTCGTTGTTAGCCGACTTCGCTCCTTCGACGACGTCATTTTCCTGTCGGATCGAAGGTTACGACATTTTGAGCGGAAATAGCGATGGGAGCTCAATCGTTGTGAAAGTAACCTTCTCCCTGTCCCGTGCTTCTTCGGCCCCTTCGTTGTTGTTCGACTTCGCAGCTTCGACGACGTTCCCTTCCAGTCGAGCCGGAAGTTACGACATTTGATCGGAAGCAACGACCCGTGTTCGCTTGCTGTGAAGTAACTTTCTTCCTTTGGCGCGCTTCTCCGCCTTCTCCGTTGCTAGCTGACTTCACTCCCTCGACGACTTTCCACTCTAATCGGATCGGAAGTTACGACATTTCGGTCAGAAGCAACGACGATTTCCATCGCTACTTCCTTCCCTCTCGCAAGTAGCTTCCACTGCCGACTCCCTTCCCTCTTCCTTGTCGAACCAGCATCCACTCCAAGGCAGATCCACAGCAGGCCGACGAAGCTGTAGCTTCCGCCTCCTCCGACTTCGGGTAGATCCGACACAACCAGTCCCTATCCAGCCACAACCCCTCCTTGCATCTGACCTCACGCCTCCGATTCCCTCCAGCAACCCAACGCCAAGCTCGGACGCCAACCAACCCCGACCCTTCCTGCCCTCCAACCCCTTCAACCGGACCCAGCAGCCGCAAACCCACCGAACTCCAAAAGATATGCAGTGAACATAACAACCCATCAATGATCACATATGTGAAGAGTGAGGCACATCCATAAACGAAAAGGGAAGGTTATCATGGAAATAACCTACCTACACACATAAGGAAAAACATCTAGTGAACATGATTGATCCTCTATAAGCATAAATCAATGAATTTGTAATAGGGAGGCTTGTTCATGATGCAATGGATTGTGTAATGAATATGACAATTGACTTGCAAATACACACAATAGTCCATCCACAAGCAACTGCAAGAAACTTGTGAATGTCTGTGAACGACAGTGAGACATATACAAGTGAATGTGATAATGTTCTATGATCGACGTCAAGACACAAACAAAATGCATTCAAACCTGCAAGCAATGAAGATTGAAATTGACGGCAGTCTTCATGTCAATCTTACAAGAAAACATAGTAGTTCCTGCAAACAACGAATTCTCTTGCTAACATACAAATGAACTCAAGGGATATGCAATGAATATACGGTATCCCTCCAATCAATACTAGTGGGCTTGCAGATGTATGCAACAACCTCTTCCAAACATGAAACCAACATGCAAGTGAATAAAGCAAACTGCCAATCAATGTGCATGAAGGGGTTGGTGGCGAATGCGAACTCCTATGAATTACCGTAGGAGACCTGTCACATACACAAAGTGCCATTCACGAACAAATACAGAAGACCGTTGTCAAATGTAAACCCCTACGAGCTACTGTAGGAAACCCGTTATACATCCAATATATTGTCCACAAGCAAAATACAAAGTGACTACATCAAATGCAAATGCCCACTAGTAGCACTAGAAGATCGACATGTAATACAACTTGCCTACAGACAGCGATAGAAAGCTTGCGATGCATACAACGAACCTATCTACAAGCAATAATTGTGGATGTATCATCAATATGGTGGATCCCCTACAGGCATGAGGTAAAAGATTGTGGCAAGGATAGATGCCCGCTAGCGACAACAGAAGATTCTCCATATGTACAATGATATAACTACGGGTGATGATCAGTAGCATGCAATAGATGTTACATCACCCTTGCAGTCAACCCCTATACAATGTCAATCAAATATGCTGATTGTTTGCAAATAAAAGCGAATGGCATACAACAAATACAGGCCTCTACGCCATAGCAGGAGATTCATTAGTGCACTATAATCCACTTGCAAAAAGCAACAAGTAGTGCATGACAGTCTACCTGTATGTAATGGGCAAATGACCGCAGTGATACGCCAGGTTACCGGATTCGCAACTTGCATACAAGCGGACAGAAGGCGTGTACGAGCTTTCGAATAGAACGCTGCATTCAAATGGTGGTCGCCCGCACAACTGATCGGCATCAAAATATTTCAAAAATGCCCCCAGACATGCACTGTAATATGTATGCACATAAATACATAGAAATACATGTGTAACTATACACCTGCATGAGCCCCGGCGAGCATGTTGTATGAACACACGTGATATCTAGGGATGCAGCGCGGGTCAATAAATTTGAATATGATCCTCCTAAGACAGGTAAATATGAGTCGACAAGGTTCAACAAATAATTATAAAATGCTCCCAAATACCCGCATGGGCCCTGACAAGTGTGTTGTAGAACACAAATGACGTCTAGGGATGCTGCGCAGATCAATAAATTTGAACCTGATTCTCCTAAGGCAGGTAAATAGGAGTCGACAAGGTTCAACAAATAATTATAAAATGCCTCCAAATACCCGCATGGGCCCTGGCGAGGGTGTTGTAGGAACACACGTGACGTCTAGGGATACTATGCGGGTCAATAAATTTGTACCCGATCCTCCTAAGGCAGTTAAATAGGAGTCGACAAAGTTCAACAAATAATTATAAAATGCCCCCAAATACCCGCATGGGCCCCGGTGAGCGTGTTTTAGATACACACGTGACGTCTAGGAATGCTGTGCGGGTCAATAAACAAACTCAAGTTCGAGCCTGATCCTTCTACGTGGATAGATAGGAGTCAACACAGCTCGAACTATCAAACAGATATACGGTCAGGGTGTCGACCGTAATATTTATTTTATACGTTCATATTAGGCTTTCAAGGTCTATAACAAAAGAAAAGTTCACCAATAAAGATCTGAAGCCTACGAAACCTGATCCTTTGTCGACAGCTCGACAAAGTTGACAAGTTTCAATTCATGAATGGAATGCCCCATATACCTCGATGATGGCCGTGTTGAATGGAGATCTCAACCGGAGGTGTTAATTTCAAATATTTTAAAATGCCCTTAAACTTCCACAAAATTCAAATATTTTCAAGTGACTTCAAAGTTACCCCGATGATAGCCGTGTTGACAGAAGATTTCAACTGGAGGGGTTAACTCCAACCATTTCTAATGCCTCCAAACTTCCACAAAGTTCAAACTTTCATAAAATACAAACACTTTCAAATGATCCCATACACCCCGATGATGGCCGTGTTAAACGAATATCTCAACCGGAGGGGTTAATTCCAAATATCCAAAATACCACCCTAAAGCCCATAAAATTCAAAACTCCAAAAAAAAAAAATTTCAAAATCCAAAATGTTTAAAATTGAAGTAATCCATCAAATCACTTAAAGCAAAACTCATCCACCCTTCGCAACAGTTTGCTGAGACAGACAAATTGAAATTTACTTCAACTCACAAAGAGCTCATGTCTGGTCGAGAATATCACTAGGATTCATTCTCAAAATAGTATCCTGCCAGTAAGGATGTGGTACGTGTCCTCTAACCGACAGTTTCGCTGTCAAATGACACTACAAGTAAACAGGTATGACCCAAGGCCCTTTGAACTGAGTGGTTCTACCGCCAAATGACACAACGAGATAACGATTATGACCAAAGCCAATACGTTCCTTATTGGCATCAAATCCTTGAGATATGAATCAATAGGATATAATAATGTGGATTCAAATTTGTCCCCTTAGACAAACATCCACTCTAGGTCTACAAGGTACCCTTGGACGACGACCCATGGCTGCTGACAAGGATCCTTCTGTCAGGTTGGGTCGACTATCTCCTCTGACTAAGTAGACCAGGGACCATAATGGCCCGGGACGACGGAACCATGAGATTTTGATAGGGTCCATCATCCATTTCCCCACCATCCGCTTTAAGTGCAAGATGATGAAATTTTTAATTTTCAATATCAAATCTTCGAACTTCTAATACCTAAGCTCATGCTGCTACTATATGCCAGATAACACGTATCTCTACGTATCTGATTGACGACTAACCTTAATCGAAAGTTCTCTCTCATTATCAGGAGGGGTAATTAACTATAGGGGCTTGCGCCTAGAGGAAACCAGAACTCAGATCATAAAGTCCTCGCAAAATGAGGGTGAAATCTCTGGGTAGTGTCTTATCTACAAACTAATCTGCCTTCCAAAATTTACCCCGGAACTTAATCGTTAAAACTCCTCTGAAAAAGCGACGGGGGAGGCCGGGACCAAATTTTTGGAGCCCACAGTATTACTATAATTGCATCTGGATATTTGATATTGCCAAGAACCTCTTTAAACAGTAGCATGTTCAACAGCAACATTGAAAATTTTTTGCGAGGGAATTTTTAAAAATCATTATAACTTGGTGAAAACATAATGGTATTGAAAAGTACAATAAATCTTAAAAGAACCTTTAGTAGATCTCCAATGTCAGGATCATGATTTATGGTAGCCCCAACATCTGTGATGAGCTTTACAATCCTTTTTGCCTGAACGTATGTTGCAAATGCTTTTCCTCCAAATATGCATACCCTAGGAATAAAGCTTGAAATCCTCTCTTGAGCACTCATTTCTTTCATCTTCTTGTACCGATAAATAATTCCTAGTATGTTCAACAGTTGGCGTTTATATTCATGGATCCTCTTCACCTAAATCAAAGCAAATTTCCATATCCAACGTAAAATTTCCTGGAACCAATGCTAATAAGAAAACTCAAATGGGTGATGATAACCTGTATATCAAACATTGCATCTGGGCTAATGATATATCCCGTCTTCTCCCTGACTAACGAAACAACCTTCATTTTGTTGCTTGTTTTTGCAGCTCTCCATTCCATGTGCAAATCCTCATTATCAGCATGCTGTTCAATATATGCATTACTACAGCAACATTACAATGAAAGCATTATAAATTAGCTACATATTTTCTTCAGAGACTGACAGAGATAGCCAGGTCATAGAAAAAAAAAAAGATAAGAAATGTTAAGAATGACATTTCAGACCAATAGTGGATACATAGCATTTTTAACGAAAGTGAGATAATGAGCTAATTCATAAATAATTGGCCCAAGAAGCATGCAATTAAGATATCTTCCAGACTGAGCAGCTAAATTCTTATTGTTGCAGTTCAATGATCTCAAAGGAGAAACTATGATGCCAAAAGTACATAAAAGACTGCCCTTCTTTGTATAAACCTTTATCAATAATGCAATTTTAAGGACGGGAATCAACTATCATAATAAATCTACTTGTTAAATGATTGATTTAGTTCTTATTAGCGTACCTTCTTAAGTTCTTCCAGGTTCTCAGTTTTCACAACCCATTCTTCCGTACCAATCCACTTGGTTATTATTTTACTTAATTCAGGATTGCAGAATCGGATCCAACGTCTTGGAGTGACTCCATTTGTTTTATTTTGAAATTTGTCAGGCCACAGCTGTAACAAACAAAACAAAAGAGAGAATAATGATATGTATTTACGCCATTTGCAGCACGTTTATACAAAACAGGGCCTCCAGTAAAATACGGTTTAGGAAAAAAAAGTCTCACCCTATAAAAACTATTAAATACATCTTTTTTCACAATATCACTGTGAATTTCAGCAACACCGTTGACTGCATGTCCGCCAACAACACATAGATTGGCCATTCGTACCACCCTTTGCAATTTTGGACTAGACTTTAACCAAGATAAGTCTGCAGAGGTAGAATCCTCATCCTCTTCTAGTTGGCCTTCAGATTTAGCCACATCGCTTACTTCTTCAGCCACATCCATGGTTTCTGAATTTTCACTTGCTTCATCTGTAGTAAGCTCTAATGATTTGACTAAAAGCTTCTTTTTCGATTTAACTTCAGATATCGCTTTAGCTCTACTAAACAGCTCTACCACAGAATCAGGAAAATCAACATTGTCTAAAATCCTCATATCTCTCAGTTTTTGCTCCAGCATTGAAAGATCTTGAATGCCAAATTCTGAAATAATATTGTTTATTAACTGACACAAATACAAAAAAATCAGCGTGTTCTCATATCATAAGCATGAGATAAAAAACTTATAATAAGAATCTCCTCGTAGTATACCTCATGGTCTATTTCTTCTATAATCTCAACATGTCGAGGAAGCAGCTTCTGCAAAAGTTCCAAGTTCCACTTTTCTAAAGCTTCAGGAAGAACTGTGTGGTTTGTATATGCAACTGTACTGCAAGTACAGTCAAAGAATTAAATTAGCTTGATAGCCGTCATAAGTGTACATTTTTTGTGGTGGAAATTACTGAATTAGAGCTGTTATTATTTACTCAAGGAAATTGTTAGAAGGATCACATAGTCATCTCCAGCATCCCCTTCTACTCGTACCCCTCCAAAGAAAAGTAAAAAACCTCCGCACTTATCGTAGTTTGTGATAGAGCAAATCAAATTACGGGGGAGAATGAAAATCAAACTGGCTAAACTCCACAAGAATAATTCAATAGTTTCCTTAAAGTCCTATAAGAAAAAAGAAAATCCAAATAGCAGGAGGGAGGATACACCAATACAAAAACTGGGGGGGGGGGGGATGTGGAGGGGAGAGAGAGAGAGGTATTGCAATCTTACGTGCCCAAAATGATATTGAGCTAGTCGAGACTCTCAAAGGATACCTCCTAGAGAGCTTATTTGATTCCAAGACATAAAACCAAGGGAAAAGGATAAGTGGACCCAAGTGAGTGATTCCCTAGGAAGACACTCTAATGACTATGTTAGCAAGTGCACTTGAAGGCAAGATAAAGGAATGAAAATAACTCATCAGAGTACTCTTGAGAGCATGGGAGGTGAAAGATCACCCAAGAAGCTTGGGTGAGGATTCTTTGGGTACCTTGGAAATATATATGGTGAATAGACGAGCCACCTAATATTTGATATTTGTGTTGGACTAAAATATCCCTTGCTGTGGCCATTTTGATCCTCTCGTTCAATGAGGCATAGGTGTAAGGACCGAACTCTTCAGGTTCTCATCGTTTGTGATAATGAGAAAGCTAAGGAGGGAGGTGGGAGTGAGGCATCGGCGGAGGAGGAAAAGCTGCATTTAGACATGGTAGAGGCCTCCTTGAACTTAGTGGTGGTATTCACTCCGAATCACAATATGAAGGTTCTCACTGTCTGTGATGACTCTTAAAGATCCGTAAAGTGAAACCCTTAGTGTAACATCCAAAACAAATATTTGAAAATTTGCAGGGTCAACCAGCATGCAACAAATATGGTAACAAACGTGAATCGCTCTAGACGCGTACCACATTTGTTGGGGGGCATTTGTTGACCTCTAAACATATTCCACTATCAATTAGTGCATTCGGGAAGGCTACTAATAGATATGTCACTTATCAGAGATTCAGAACACCTCGATCGCCATCAAAATGGCTCAAAAGTTTATTCAATAATGAAATAGATCGCACTGATGCATCCAGGACACCGTATTTGCTAAGGAAGAGTCATTCATGTATAACTGTATTGAAAATGATGACGAGCATGACTGTTGGAAAGCACGACGCTAGCAAAAACTACTCAAATGACATCCGATTGTCAAACAGACTGCACCGATGCTTTACCTAAGGGGGACCCCTCGCAGTTGAATTGGGTGAAGGCGGTTGAAATTGACAGACTACGAACAAAACATTGTGTGACATTGCCCAAACATCGTCAGTTTGTAAAACAGACTTCTCCATTGTGTCTGAAATGTCAAATATATGGAAAAGGTTGTAATATTGCCATGATCTTGAGGGTGATCAAAATAGGCGGACAACAGATGAAATGTTGCTCGGCATTACCCAAACACCACCCGTTAGCAAAACGGAGATCGTCATTGTGTTCGGAACGTCCAAATCATATAAAAAAGGCTGTAATATTGCTCATGCCATCGAAGGTGATCAAAATTGACAGACTACGGATGAAATGTTGCACAGCGTTACCCGAACACCATCCGTTTGCAAAACAAACTTCACCGTTGCATGCATAATGTCAAAGATACCTAAAAATGGCTGTAATATTGCATGAGTCCTTGAACAAACAAAAATGTGAAATTAACATTAGTTTCAAGACGACGACACGTAAATCAAGGTGATGCGCGAATCTCGTGATGCATTTGAAATTAAATTGAGCGAGGTGTTAATCCTTATCTTTTATTAATACGAATTTAATTTTAATTAAATAATATTAATATATTAAAAAATTAATATCTTTCATCTAAATTTTGATCAAATATCTTCTCAAATCCTAGAGAAATTATTTTGTGCAGACTCCAAATGTAGCTCTACGTCCGAACTCCAATTAAATTAAGACACATGGATTTTTTATAACCCGACGACCCGAGCCAACCCATTTATGAAAAATTTTGAAATCGCGTCAGCCCACTCATTTTTTATGCTTTAAAAAAAATCCCACGAAAGCTCCCAAGTATTTAGGATTTTGCAAAATAAAACTTTTGGTACCTGTTGAGAAAGAAAAAACAAGGAAGAGCCAATGAAAATGAAGGCTGGTTTGGAGGAGGACATTGCATTCTTCGAGAAGATGATATGCCTTAGGATGTAGAGTCTGAAAGGCAGTATGCAAATGTCAATGAAGAGGAAGACTTAAAATTGAAAAAAACTACAGCTACGGGGGTCCAAGGGGGCAGCGCCCCTTGGCGGGGTTCGACTTAACGTGATTGTAAGAGTAATTTTTTATTCCTGCTTATTTTTAGAGTTTGTAAGTCGTTTGTACTCCGTGATTTGCAGATCGTTTGTGTTTTGAAGATCGTAGTAAAAGCGCAGTGTTGATATGCCCTGGCGAGAAAATGCATGCTTCTGTAAATCAACTATGTAAAATTTTCAGAGATATTTTTATTCATTTTAAAGCTTTCTCAGCTTTTTTACCGATGTGCATTACGAAAACTGTGGAAAATGAGTTTTTTTACTGTGTATTGTTGCTGTATACTGCTGTGTACTACTGTGTATTGTTACTGTACTGCTGTGTATTATTATTATGTACTGTTGTGTATTGCTGTGTATTATTGTGTATTGTTGTATATTACTGTGTATTATTGTCATGTATTGTTGTGTACTGTTGTGTATTATTGTGTATTGTTGTTATGTACTGTTGTGTACTGTTGTGTACTACTGTGTACTGCTGTGTATTGTTGTGTATTATTATTGTGTATTGTTGTGTATTGTTATTATGTACTGTTATGTACTGTTATGTACTGCTGTATATTGTTGTGTATTACTATGTACTGCTGTGTATTATTATTATGTATTACTGTATATTACAATGTATTAGTATATTGTTGTTGTGTACTATTGTGTATTGCTTCCCAAATCAAAACTCAATCTATCTCAGTCATGGAGAATAAGCAAAGCAAGATCAACTATAAATTTCTGTTTCATCAATCAATCTCTGATCTTGCTAACATAAACTCCGCGTTGGAGTAATTCGAGAAAGAGTGACGACTTCAGATTTGGGCATCTCCCCTCAAATCTTATCAATCCACCATTTTAGCTTTGCTTGTTAATGTGCTAAATTGAGAGTCATGGAGGATTTGGTTGTAACAGATCGATATGCATGTTCAAGTCTTCCTTCCAGTTCTTGGCTTCTATCTGTATTCGACTCGTTGCTGGATTTATCAACGAGCTAATAAGGGTTATATATGTATTTCAAGATTTTCAGTTTAGTAAGCGCAAAATTTGTTTGGTCTTATTGCCTTAATGATTAGAGATTTTTTGTATTATTCAATATTATTATTGTATAATTATTACAAAGTAATAGCAACCTAAATACTAATTAAATATGCATATTTTTTAATTACACTGTTTAAATTTATAATCAGTGGATGACGAGTAGAGTGAGCCCTCAAATCTGACCCACTATAATTTTAAAGTTATTTTTAATTAGCGGATGAAGAGTTTAAATATAATTAATAAAACAATTATCATAAAAATAAAATAAAATTTTCATAAAATATAAGTTTATTAAAATATTTATTAAGAATTTTATATAATATATTAATAAAAATATTAAAATAAATTATTATTTTTAGATATTTAATTGTACATATAATTTATTTTTATGCCACTTGAAAATATATTTCATATCATGTTATAGATATATTAATTTTATAGATATGAAAAACATCATATGCCTAAAATATTTGTATCTAACTTCGATCTGCATCATTATTATTATTTAAATGAATAGATTGGGTTGCCCAATCCGTTCTATACATGCAAATAAAATATTTAAGACTTAACGAGCAGTGCGAAAAGGCTCTCTCCAGCACTTGTGTGGAAGTTATTGGATGAAGCATTGAATGTGGAGAATGTGTGCTTTTAGATTATTTGAACAAAAAAAAGTTATGGTATTTATTTTGTATTTCTTGTTTGAACAATTATCTTCTCATGTCTGTTTTGCATCACCTAGCTATGTAAAATATATTCCAACAATTGTTCTAGGAATCATAGGTTAAATTCATGTGAAAAATAAATCATTATACACAACATTCATGCAGTACACAACAGTACACAACAACAATATATAGTAGCACACAACAATACATAACAGTATACATCAGTATATAGCAATAATACATAGCAGTACACAACAACAATACACAATGGTACACAGCAGTACACAAAAGTACACAACATTAAAATGAACAAAATATTACATAACGAAAGAGAAAAAATGCATAATAATTACATCTAAGTGAATAAATGAACGTCCAAAAAATTGTAATTTTACATAAAATTTTACATAGTTGATTTATAGAAGCATGCGTTTTCGTGGCATTTAACATATAAATTTTTTAAGAATACATTCTAAGTGAATGTGTGTGAAACATCACAAAAAACACATAAACCATTGCTGCCCAATTTATAAATTCCTCGTTGAAGTATTTGGACTTGTTTGAGAACTTGATATGCCTTGAAGGTGAACACAGTTCTGTTGTATTTGCCTTTACGACAGATTTATCTGTTGAAAAACTAAGCTCAGCAAAACGTACAGTGCCTCATAATATACATTGGAAAGAAATTTATTAGGCAAGTAAATACACCTTACTCTTAAACTTTTTCTTCTTTTCCAATGGCTCTGCAGAGAATGTGAAGTCCTCCAAACCAATCTCCATCTTTATCGTCTGTTTCTCATTTTTTTTCGCAATAGACACCAAAAGTTTTATTCTTAAAAAACCCTAAATATTTGAGAGCTTTCGCGGATTTCTTTTTTAAAAACATAAAAAATGAATGGGCTGCCGTGATTTCAAAATTTTCATAGCTGGGCTGGGTCGGGTTGTCAAGTTTTAATAAATCCACGTGTCTTAATTTAATAGGAGTCCGGACGTAGAGCTATGTCCGAAGTCCGCACAGAATAATTCCCCCAAATCCTATCCCGCTGCTATTATCCTGACACAGCTGCTCGAATCCCTGCAGTTCGGCACCACCCATTCCCTTGTCGTGTGGGTTCAACAATAATAATATTAAAAAAAAATCCTAAACTATTCTATGCTACTTACTCCCTCATAGGCACGGCTCTTAGAGCAACCCGTCTTATATATATCCCGTTCTCCCCTCTGCCCGAGATTTCTCTGCTCCTTCTCTGCTGCAAGTCTCCCATCCCTCTTCAAACCTTCCTTTTGCCCTTTCCACTCCAAAGACAACTCCACCTCTATCACATGCACAACCTGCTGTCTACTTGCACTCCCAACAGCCTGCAAGCTCCACCCGAACTCCCTTCCAACTCACGGCCAACACTACCACTCCTGCCTCCTCTCTATTCATATAAAGCAACCAACAACCTTAACTCAACCAGCACCTCCACCAAATCCCGCAGCAACTATAGCCCCACACCTTTTCAACCTGCTCAACACTTCTCCCTCATGTGAATAACACAGCAAACCTCCTGCTGTTGTAGCTCCCAACAAAACAGCCTCCTGCTCCTTCCTGCACTTCCTCTTTTCCAAACAACAGCTGCTACCAACTATAGTAGTAGGCCTCAGCCATCTACTCTCCATTTCCTCACAAAGAGCACCACCTCCAGCGGCAAATCCCCTCTGCCCACTACCTCTCTAATCAACCAAACCTCACTACCAACAGCAGCCATCATTACCTTCTCCAAGCTCTCAACCCAGCAGCACCTCCCACTCCTCCCTTCCAACCACCCAAGCAGCTCCACACAGTTCTGCCTACAACATGTCTTCAAGCTCCCTTCCCTCACATCTCCCTCTCGACCTCAGCCTTCTACCCGAGCTCCCAAAACCGAACTCCACCTCACAAATAGCTACATCAGCTCCTTCGCCTGCTCCTCCATTCAACTTTCACATGAAAACCCAGCCAACTCCACTTCACAACAACTCCTTCCACACTCTAGCTACATCTACACTACCAAATCAACATTCCTTTCATCTTGCCGGCTCAGAAAACCAATGATCTCCAATACCTGCACAAAAAACCAAACACTTACTTCTCTACACTTCCACCTACACCCTCACCTACCTAACCCAAAACCAACAAACAGCAGCTCTTCAACAACCACCTCCACTCCCTCTTCTATAACCCACTACAATCAGCCCACGACAAATCCAACAGCAACTGTCTTCCACCACTGCAACTGAACTCCAACAGCCCACTTCAACTCAGCCCAACGCTTCCCCAACTCCTCTACCAACTCAGCCCAACAGCCCTTTCACACCCAAATCCAACCCAAACAGCCCTCCAAACAGCCCTCTCCACCTACACAGCCCTTTCTCCCTACAAACAGAAAACATTCCCTCTGCTTTCTCTCCTTAATATTATTATTAGTAGTAGTATTAGTCTTAAAAAAAAGGAGGATTAAAAAAAAGGAAAAGAGAGATTGTGCGTCTGTCCCTCACCGATTTCCTTGTCATCGTCGTTGTCGCCTCACTTACTAAGGTATAATGTCCACTAAACATAAAAATCCTCAAATCCTATTTTCGGCACTCGCAGCATGCCGGGGGACCACCTATGCACGCTTTTATTAGCGTGGTGTAAGGGAGTCCGATGCGACGCTTGCGATGAGGCGGGTGAGCCTTGTGCATGCTTTTGTTAGTGTAGCGGAGTAAAACCTAAGTACCCGTGTACAAGCTTCTATGCTTGAGTGGAAAAATTGCAAAATTTCTCACAGATACCCCTAAAGACCCATGCACGTCTTTCTTGGCGTGGTGGGATTGAAAACCACGGCCGCAGTGTCGCCTGACACCTACCATGCATGTCTTTCTTAACGTGGTGGGCAGGCTAAGACTCTAAAAAATTCCCCTAAATAGAGGAGGCACTAGGAGGCTACCGAAATTTCATCTGAATAATGATTGGACTTAGAAATCTTAAAAAAAAACTAATATGCACAATGAACAATGCAACGAAATTCATACTTGAATGAACTAACAGGGAACCAAACTTTTCAGCAAACAGAGGACTTGATTTCAACAGGACTATAGGGAACTGGACTTGAATGAATACCTAAAATAAAATTGTAATTTACAAAAGAACAAAAAAATCAAACATAAATAACAAGCAAAGGACTTGTGGTTTTCAATATTATTCGCTTGCGAGCAATGAAATTGAAGGGAATGTATAATTTGATTGCAAACAGATATGCAAAGTCCTTAAACAATACTGCAAATCACCTACGAATGATAACCGTTGATGTGTAATATTCACATCAGTCATACAAGCAAATACAGTAATCCCTTGCAAGCAAACATCAACAAGCAGCACAAGCAAATATGCACAGTACAACATACGATGAATGCAAACATCCAATGACGGTTCACAAATGGGCGAGAATCAAGAACCTGTTATGCACACAATATCTCACCTACAAGTAGAGGAAGAAGATTTATAGTGCAAACGTTATAGCTCGTCAAAGGGCAAGAGCAATAAACTTCGAAGAAAGTATCAATGTTACCATACAACAACAAACAACAATCATCTGGTGGGCCACAAGGGACCCTGAACTTATGTTCGACAGTTTCCTATGAACATAAAGGCAATGTGCAAAGAACATGACAACTTGTTAGCCAACATGCATGAAAAACTCAACGATGAATGTAGCTCATTCGATAGTCAACATCAACTTACAAATGAACACACTGATTTGCATGCAAGCAATGATAGGGGATATGTTGCAAGTATGATGTATCCTCTGTGAACATAGACATGCAATATGCTATCTATAAGCAAATATAGAAGAGCTTTAGTAAATGCAAATACTTACGAGCAGCACTAGAAGATTTGCATTCAATGCAACTTGCCCGCAGGCAACAACAGAAGACCCGTAATGCATACAGCGGTCCTACCTACAAGCAACAATAGTGGATGTATTGTAAGTATGATGGATCCTCTACAAGCATGAGTAAGGAGATTGCAACGAGTGCGACACATTGCCTGCAGGAAAAAGCAACAAACCTGTGATAAATACAAGCGTCTACGAGCCACTGTAGGAGATTTATTATGCACACAATGGTTTGCCTACGAGCTAGACTGGTGATGTCTGAATGTCCACTGACGACCTACAAGCAAATTCAACAAAGCTTGCATGGCACGACAGCTTGCTTGCTGTTGGAGAATTTTTGCTATCCTCAAACGGATTGTATATTTTATGATCGAGTACGGCATAAAAAAATGATATATTACCCCGAAGGATAAAAATATCTTTTTTTTATACTCAATAATAAAATTTATAATTTTAACAGAGATTCCCCCATTCAGTATTTAATTGAATAGAGTTTATTTCATTCTGGGGTACATATGCTTTATAAGGGTAAGCCCCTATGATTAATTACATCTCAAGCTTTTGGCACTTGAGAACACTTTTAATTAAACTAATGATTTTCTTTTCTTTTAAAAATCACTCAAATATTGGCTAAAGTTTGATTTTAAAATCCATGAAAATCTTGTTTAAAGAGTTTTGGCCTTTAGGAATTTCAAGGAAAAGTGGGGATCAACATGAAATCAGATTTTGGAATGAGAGTCAAAGGAGGTGAAGTAGGAGCACTTTGATTCTGAGAAATCTTAGAGGTACTCGGACTATCCTATATTAGGCTTTACATTTTAGGAATCTAATTTTTATTTAAGTTGATATTTTCATTAGAATGTTGGGGCTTACATTCCATCAATATATGTTGGAGGAATTGCCCAGAAGGTGATGGCTTACATGGTGATTAGAATCAACTATTATCTCGGATCCTAAAACTAAAGTGAGGACTACCGAGAGGTAGTACATCGAACATAAGTATAACGGAATGCAAAGGGACTTACAAACTACACCTCACATGAGGCATAGCCAGCCCGACCTCTAGATTTATTGCCATGCCTGAAAAGGGCTACCAACTAAACCCACCTAATCGCTTTTAAAACCATATTGTCCGGTCTCAATGCATATGAAGAGTAAGGAGGCTAATTTGTTTAGGAAGTAGGGCTTATAATTTGGTTTTGAGGCTAAGATGTCTGACTATGAGTGGTATGCAGAATGCTGACTCATAAATACAATTTTTTTTTTGTTATCGGATCCTAAATGAAGGCTTTTCTACACCTGACTCACTGGGCTATGCATAATCATTTTTATTTTGAAAAACTTGGCTCCTTGAAAGGAGCCATGCAAATTTTTCTTCCTTATTTGAAAATCATGGAGCCTAATTTCATTTTTAGATTGCTTACATTTTAATGGGTAGAAAGTTTATTTTTGTCCTGAGAGCCTACCGTATCAAAAGTCCAGGCCACCCCCAAGGAAAACAAGAGAAAAAACCTAAAAAAAACATGTATTTCCATTGCGCACAATCAGGTAAGCAAATCAAAACATGCTTGAATGTATAAATCAAACAAACTGAATGTAAATTATACAATCCAAGTTATTACAACCAGATTTGACAGCTGAGTTGTCTGCCGTTATACAACCCAGTCAAATATTTGTTTACAGACTCTACTTGTGGGGATCTTCAAGCTTCAACTTCTAGGTAGATCTTTAGGCTTCACCTTCCACAGGTACATCCTTCTTGATCCACCTCTTCTTTTAATCCAAGCCCCACAAGTTTAATACAACTCCTAATTCTATCAAATACATATCAAAATGTAAAAGACAAAACCTTTATAACAGGGTAGAGATTAGAAGTAGTTTATATTTCATGAAAGAACATCCAAAATTGCTTAGCACTTGAAGTGCTAAGCACCTGCTTCTACCCCATTGGCCACATCACTTGGCAGGTTTTAAGCGACACCTGTCATGCAAGCATTTTTATATTTATGATTTATTTGCACCCCTCTTTAGACATGACCACATGCAAGAAAATCATTTATATTTCTACACTAACCACTTAAGGGCAAGTGCCCACAACGCAGACAATCCAATAGAAAATCACACCACAACATCAAATACATGCGCAGAAAAAGAAAAATCCTAATCCTAGCATGCCTAGGGGGCTGTGCGCCTAAGTGTGTGAGGCTTGTGTGACATATCACACTAAGGATGTTTGGTTTTATTTTGGAATGAAGATGTTTGATCTTTATCCAAGGGTGGTTTCACTTTTAAGTTGTTTGTGACTTAAAGATTTTATTTGATTTTCAAATGTTTCATATTTATGAGGGTTATGAAGAACCTATAAAGTAACCACTGCTTGCTTTTAGGCAAGCATGTTACTTATAAATCCTAAGACACAATGATGTAGGCATCCCATCTTTTGAAAGAGATGATTGATCATTGTATCAAAAGAAACCTAAATAATTTTTACGTATTTTGGAGTTCTCTTAATATTTGGATAAGAGAAGTGTTTATCTAATAGGGTAAGATAGACATGCCCAAGGGTTGCACTTAGGACTTAGTGAAATTCAACCAATAGAGTATGATGAACTTCAACAGACAGGATAACTCCTAAGGGACATTTATGTGTTTAGCATTTTAAACATCATAAGAGAGCTCACTTGATTTGGTTAAATGAAAATGATTACTTAGATTTTGGGTCTAAGAAAGGTGTCCAACATATAACTTTTGGGCTACGTGTTGGAGAATTCTCCTTAGCTTTTGGAGCTAGGGAGAAGGAGTATAGGAATCTAACATTTGGCTTTTGAGCTGAATGTTGGAGAACTCCACTTAGCTTTTGGAGCCAAAGAGAGGGGAAATCTCCTACAACTTTGGGGTTGGAGAGGGAAGATGGGTCACTTATTGATTTTGAATCAATAGGTGAGGCAACTTTAAGGCTACAAATCAAGAGGAATTATCATTGAACTTTATGTTCAATGATGGGTATTTAGTTTGCTAAATTTAGATAAAGCAAACATAAGAGAATGATGTGTAGGTTTGGGCTACACATCAAGGATTCTTTGGACTTTCGAGTATCCAAAGGGAGGAACTCATTCACCTAATTTGGATTAGGAGAATGAAAGAAAGCTAGGATTTTGACTCCTTTGCTTGACATGGAATTATTTGTTGAGTTTGATTCAATAAATAAATGATTTGGATTGAATTACTTGTTGATTTTGATTCAACAAATAGGTGATTTGGTATAAGTTTAATTCACTCAATATGGGATAAATGAATGAGAGTTTCATACAACTTTTGGGCTGTAGAGAGAGATTTCCTACAATTTTGTGGGTTGTAGAAAAGGGAGAAGAAGTGTGTAATTTTGGATTGCAAACTTATGAATGCTCTTTGAACATTTGGTGTTCAAAGAGAAGAGATACACTCTCCCAATTTGGGTTTAGGAGAGTGGAAGAAGATTTGAATGTTCTCCTATAACTTTGGCTTATAGGAGATGCTAGGGCAAATGCAACTTAGATGTTGCAACTCATGGAAATCTCTTGAACGTTTGGTGTTCAAAGAGAGGAGATTCATTCCTCCAATTTGGGTTGGAGGGATGGAAGAGAAGAAGATGCAACTTAGGAGTTGCAAACTCTTAAAAGTTCTTTGAACATTTTAGTGTTCAAAGAGAGGGTGCACACTCTCCTAATTTAGGTTAGAAGAATAAGAAGACCTTCCTACAACCTTTGAGTTGTGGAAAGAGATGAAGAATATACAATTTATAGGTTGTATATGAGAGGATAAATCATTGAATCTTGTGTTCAATGATACATAATCATTTACCAAATTTGTGTTAGGCAAATGAGGGAAGAGACATGCAACTTGCGGGTTGCGGGAGAAGGGGGACTAGGATTTAGGTCCTAAGTCTAAGAGATTATTCATTGGTTTTGTGTTCCAATGAATAAGTTATTTGATAAACTCCCTACAACTTTGGGGTTGAAGGAAGGAGATGTAACTTGAGAGTTACAAAATTTCATGAATGTTCTTTGAATATTTGGTATTCAAAGAGAGAGGATCATTCACCTTGTTTAGGTTATGTGAATGGAGAAGGAAGACTAGGATTTAGGTCCTAAGTCTAAGCAGGATGTTCAATTGCTAACCTTAGGTTCAAACAAATTGAAAGAAGGAACTTAAGAGTTTGGTTCCAAGTTCAACAACCTCATGTAATAATAAGTAGAAGTTTTGGAGAAACTTCAAGTTACTATTCATGAAGAGAGAAATGACGTTTGTTTGTTGACTTTGTGTTTCAACAAACAAAGAAGGAGAAAGAACCTAGGATTTGGTCCTAAGATTAAAGGATTCATGTAACAATATGTTTAAAGGCTTGAGGAACCTCGGAACACCGTGCATGAGAAGATATTTGTTGGCTTTATGTTCCAACAAATGGGGTTGAAGAACTTGAAAGTTGGTTCTAAGTTGCAAATGATTCATGCAATCTAACACTTGGAGCTTTGAGAATGCTCCAAGCATTATGCATGAAAAGGGATTGTTCATTTGTTAATTTTATGTCTTAACAAATGAAAGGATAGACTTAGGATTTGGTCCTAAGGCCTTGAAGATTCATATGATAGAATATTTTGAGCTTTGAGGGTGCTCCAAAATATCACACATGAAGGGGATATTTGTTGGTTTTTATGTTCCAACAAACAAGGTGGAAAAACTTGGAAGTTGGTTCCAAGTTTCATCCAATTCATAGAATGATGTGTTTGGAGCTTTGAGGAAGTTCCAAATGTCATGAATAAGAGATACAACTTGTAGTTTTGGAACTACGAGTTGAGAGGCGATCATCAAATTTTGTACTCAATGATGCAAGATCATCTGCCTATATAGGTTAGGCAAATGAGATAGGCTAGAATTAGAATCCTAAGCCTAAGGAGGACATTCATTCATTGATCTTGTGTCTCAACGAATGAAAGAGGGAGCTTAAAATTCGGCTTTAAGCTCCAAGATCTTTATATAATGATATGATGGAACTTTGGAGAATTCCAAATCATCATATAAGAAAGGGGAAACGTGTTCATTTGCTATTTTTGTGTTATTAGCAAATGAAAGGAAGATTTAGGATTTGTTCCTAAAGCCTTAATGATTCATGTAGTGGAATACTTGGAGCTTGGAGAGGCTCCAAAATATCACACATGGAGGTGTATATGTTTGTTGATTTTTTGTCTCAACAAAAGGGGAGTGACTTAGGATTTGGTCCTAAAGTCTTAATGTTTCATGTAATGCAATATTTAGAGCCCTGAGGAGGCTCCAAAGTATTACACATGAAGGGAAAAGAGTGCTTGAAAGCAAGCTCGTCATATTCGTTAGAACTCATGCAACATAAAATTTGGAGCTTTAAGGGAGCTCGAAACACCAAATTTGAAGGAGGATATGCATGAGAAAGAGAATTCCCCAATTCTTCATGAATGTTTTGGACTCATGGAAAGAGGAGATGCACACTTAAAAGAAATTTCCTTACATCTTTTAGAGTGTTTTGGACTCAATTTGGGGAGGGAAGATTGGTTCCTTAAGGCTTTGGAGAGATTTCTAAACAAATTTTGGCATGATTTAGAAAATTGGATAGGAGAGATTCATCCCTATGACTTTTAAGAGATTTAAGATCAAATTTGGTATGATCTAAGAAGAACCTAGGAGTGCATGCATGTGATGGTTTTCCAAATTCAGGAATTTTAGCAATCTCACCTCAAACATTCAATTTGAAAGTTACAAAATAGGGTTAGATAATCTCAAAACATGAGGGCTCATGGGCCTTGAGGGCCCATAATACATCTCAAGTTCTTTTGTTTTGAATTAAATAAACCTATTTAGTTATCTTCCAAACTTGTACAAGTTCAGGATTGCAATTCAAATCATGCAAACTAATTTAGTTAAGTATGCAAATATTTGGCTTGGAGATTTTCATTATTTGTCTTTCACTCTAAATTTGAGGAAGTATCAAAAGTGAATTCAAAATAATTTCTTTTATCATGGGATTTGAAACATGAAAGACCCCACTATTTGTTTGCAAGCTTTCAAAATCGATTGAATTCATTTTCTTGACATTCAACAAATTCAGACGAAATAACAAATGCTAACGATGCAATTTCCCAAATCTCTAAGTTAATTTTGTCATAACTTATGATTTGCTAAAAGTGACGTACATGCTACAAGATGTGAAAGCCCCTACACATTGTCATTCAAGGTATGGTTGAGTGACAATGCTTAGCCTAAGGTTTGGTTGTAGGCGAAGGTATTAGACACAAAATGAATGCTTTTACATGCATTTGAGGAGTTATCGGACACAAATCCGACCACCCTACGCGTATGGCATGCCTCTTTGGCTCTCACAAGAGAGCAAATAAATGAAAATCACTAGATTTCCGCTGTTTTGCGGAGAGGACAGCGAGCATGGATTTTTGGGAAGCAAAAAAATTTAAATTTCTAAAGGGCCTAAGGCTTGGGGACATCAACCACACATCCAAGACTCTGGGTAGTCAAGAATTTTACCTCACCCGGGCTGTCCAAGCGCTCCAAGTTGCTGTCCAAGCTCCAAGTGCTGTCCAAGTTGCTATCCAAGTCTCCAAATCGTTGTTTGGAAGCTTCCAAAAGCCTCCAAACGGCTATCCTCGCTGTTTGAGTGCTCCTGGAAGTGGATTTTGCTGTCCAAGCTCCTCCGGGAGTTGCCTTTGCTGTCCAAGGCACTCCAAATTCCCTCTTTTGGTCCAAGGAAGAAGAGAACAACAACAAGGGAGCACATGCAGGCTCGGCCGGCCCTCCCTCTCAGCTAGGTCGCACGCAAGAGGCCCCTCGCCTCTTCTTCTCACCTGGACGGGTGCCTGCCTTCCGCCTGGCTTGAGACTGACGGACAGCACACAAGAGAGCCGAACGGCTCTCCCTCTCATCCGCTCAGCTAGGGATGGACGCAAGCAAAGGCTACAAAGCCGCACGACCCCCGCCTCTCTCCCGCTACCGCTCTGTCTGGGGCCGCCCAAATGCTCCAATCCCGCTTCTTTGCGTGAAACGAAGGAATTGACATGAAATTGGGTGGTATTTGAGATGAAATCTGAGCCCAAGATTGAGAAATTTGATTTGCAAAGCCAAATGTAGCCCAAATTGATCAATTAGGGCTGAAATTGAGCTCGAATCAAACTCGACTCAAACCGATTTGGGTCGGTTTGGGTTCGATTGGGTCCAATCAAGTCAATTTTGTGAAATTGGACTTCAATCGGCGCCGAATTGTGTCAAATTTGGTTCGACGAGGCTCGATTGGATTCAATTCAAATTGATTTGATTTTAATTAAATTTAATTAAATTTAATTTAATTAAATTTGGGTCCAATTTGAGTTAATTGACGCTCGACGACGATCGATTGAGTTGATCGAGCACGATCGAGTCCAGTCAGGCTCGAATCGACTTGATCCGGGCTTAAATTGCCTCGATGCGAAAATATGTCAACACCTGCAAGAAGTAATGAGCAACCCGTAGTGCAGCGCCACAACCCGCCTACAAGCAATGTTATAGAAGATTCGCGCTGAAAATAGTTCACCAACATGCAACAACTGGCAATGCCTAAGTACCTAGTGCTAGACTACATGCGGTGTTAAATGAAGCTTGCAGTACGCGACAACCTACCTGTGCGAAGCAATAAAAGACCTGTAGCGCAACGCTATAATTCACCTGGAAGTAGAAGCAATGAATTTGTAACAAAAACCACAGATCACTGGTAGAGGGCTCCTGATGCATTGCACAGCATACTTGCAGGCAAAAGTACACTCCTATGGGTTGAACACTGAAAAAATAATAGCTCACAGAAGATGAAATGAGCTAAACCACGCCATCGGATTCACAACATTCGTACAAGCGGACAGAAGATGTTTACAAGCACACAAATGAAAACGTGCATTTTTCAAATGATCATCATCTGCACAATTGAACACATTTGAATATTACAAAAATACCTCCTCATGCATTGAAATGCGCACTGATGCATTCACAGCATGAATATGCATTTTCCAAATGTTTTGAAAGGTATGTAAAGCATACACATACATTGTAGTACGCAGGGTATACTGTGCAAGTATATCATTCAATATGCAAAATATGCTGCACTGCAGTAGTGCGTTATATTGACACACCATTATATTGTGCATATACACGACACAACATACAAAGTGCTTTGCACAAACAAGCTGTCCAATATGTAAAAGTGCATCATACACTGTCAGTGCCCTTAGCCACCACACAAATGCATTATGCAAATGAATGAGTAACATATAAATGTATTATACACACATGAGTAACATGCAAATATATATATAAATGCATAAATATGCATACAAGTGTGAAAGTACATATGTAAACATGCAAATATATAAGTACTCGTGCAAATGTGCATATACACATGCATATATATCATACATATTCACAGCATATGTATGACTACCATATAAATGCATCACGTAAAAATGCATTCAAAAGCATACACCTGCATGGGCCCCGACAAGCGTGATGTATGCACACATGTGACGTCAGAGGATGTTGTGCGGGTCATTGTTATCGTGAAATTTTTAAATAACCAATTCACCCCCCTCTCTTGGTTAGCCTCGGGACTAGTTCACTAGGGCTTAACATCCCTATCGAACTTTCAAAATGAACTTAAGTTCAAGCTTGATCCTCTGTCGACAAATAGGTAGAGTCGACACGGCCTGAATCATCAAACAAATACACGGTCCTAGCACCGAACGAAGTATTTGATTTTATACATTCATATTAAGCATTCAAGGTCTCTTACAAAGAAAATTTACACATCAAAATGAATATCCCGGGTTTGATATCCGTACAATAATTCCATAAAATCCCGATGATGGTCGTGTTGAGATAAAATCTTAATCGGATGGGATTCTACCTTTCCAAACATTTAAAATGCCTCCAAATTCCCATAAAATACATTCAATCTACTTTAACATATTCATAAACAATATTAATGTTTAAAATTGAAATAAAATACCAAAATACTTAAAGCAAAATACCCATTCACCTTCACAACAATTTGCCGAGGTGGACAAGTTTAAAAAATACTTCAGCTCACAAAGAGCAAATGTCTAGTCGAGAATATCACTAGGATTTATTCTCAAATCATCTCTTGCCAGTAAGGATGTGGTACTTGTCGTCTAACTGATTGTTTCGCCGCAAAATGGCACCACAGGTAAACGGTTATGACCGGGACCCTCTGACTGGGTGGTTTTGCCACTAAATGGCACCATTAAATTACGGTCATGGTCAGAGCCCGTATGTTTTCCAACAACATTAAATCTTTAAGTAATTAATCAATAGGATATAACCGATAAGGCACAAAGCCCTCTGTTGACTAAGGTGAGCTCAAATCTGTCCCCTCAAGTAAATATCCATCCCAAGTATATAAGATACCCTTGTACGAAGCAACTCATGGCTGCCGATAAGGATATTTTGGTTAGGTTGGTCGACTATCTCCTCTGACTAAGCAGACTAGAAACCACAATGACCCAGGAGGATGGAACTATGGGATCTTGATCGGGTCTATCATCATTTCCCCCACCATCCGCTTTAAGTGCAAGGTGGTGAATTTCTAAGTTTAAATGTTAAATTTTAAATACCTAAACATGCTGCTACTATACACCTGATACTATATATCTATTTGACGACTAGCCTTAATCGAAATTTCTCTCGCTATTGGGAGAGGTAATTAACTATAGGGGAAACCTAAACTCAAATCATAAAGTCCCGCAAAATGAGGGTGAAATCTCTTGGTAATGCCTTATTCAAAACCCAATCTGTCTTTTGAAAATTTGTCTCGAAACTTCAACGTTAAAACTCTCCTCGACGACACGAAAAAAGAAAGGGGCCACGGAGAGGCTGGGGCGCGAATTTTTGAAGCCCACAAGGATGAGAGTAGCCACCCTGGCTATTCTCTAGAAGGGGAGAGACTGTTGTACCATGGGAGGTTTGTGCTGCCACGAGCCTATATTCTTTACCTGCTGCAGGAGTTCCATGGGAGCATTGTTAGGGGCCATTCTGATGTGCAAGACATATAGGAGACTGACAACAGAATTGTATTGGAAGGGGATGCATAGAGAAGTGGATAAAATGGTGTCTAGGTGTGAGATATGCCAGATAAACAAGTACATGGTTATGGCTCCAGAGAGATTACTTCAACCCCTGGCTCTTCCAGACAAAGTGTAGGAGGAGGTCATCATATATTTCTTAGATGGGCTACCCTGATCTGAGGGGTTTACAATGATTCTAGTGGTGGTTGACAGGTTGAGCAAATATGCTCATTTCATTCCTTTACGACACCCTTACACGACAGTGACAGTGACGGTAACATTCATCATAGAGATAGTCATATTGCATGGGATCCCAGAGTCGATAGTTTTTTACCGGGATAAAGTGTTCTTCAGTCATTTCTGGAGAGAATTGTTCAGGCTGCAAGGAATAGTTTTAAAGAGGAGCAACGCTTACCACTCTCAAACAGACGGACAAATGGAGATAGTAAATAAGAGCCTAGAGACTTACCTGTGGTGTTTTGCTACAGAAATATCTTGGTTGTGGGCCAAGTGGCTAGTATGGGCAGAATACTGGTACAACACTTTATATCATTCGGCTTCCCAGATGGCTCCTTTCAAAGTGTTGTACGGAAGAGACCCTTCACACTTGGTGCATTTTGGGTGGAGGAGCACACCACTCTTCAGTAGATCAGTACTTGAAGGAAAGAGATAGGGTGTTGGAAGAATTAAAGAGGCACCTATTGAGGGCACAACAAATTATGAAGAAGTAGGCGGATGGACACAAGAAGGACATCCAGTTCGAAGTAGAGGATAGGGTGTTCTTAAACCTGTAGCCCTACAGATAAAGGACGGTCGCCAACAGGCAAAATGAGAAGCTGATACAAAGGTACTTTGACCCATATGAGGTATTGGAAAGGATTAGAGTAATGGTGTACTGCTTGAGATTACCATCTACCGCTACTATACATCCAGTGTTCCACATGTCACAACTGAGGAGAGCTATTAAGGATTATGTAGTTAGTTCAGAGTTACCTGTAATACTGACAGAGGATTTAGAGGTGTTATTAGAATCACTGGAGATGAGAGGAGTTCAACAGGGAGAAGGGACCAAGGAGGTTCTTATAACATGGAAGAACTTACCAGACTATGATGCCACCTGGGAGCCATACGAGAGGATGAAACATCAGTTTCCATCCTTTCATCTTGAGGATAAGGTGATTCTTTAGGAGGAGGCTATTGTTAGACCGGTCCAGCCGGCCTAGCACCAAGGCCGACCCTTGGTTTACTCCAAGCGAACCAAATAGCCGTCGACCCCCCTTATGAGGCCCATTATTTGAATACAAAATTAAAGAGGGGGAGTTTAGTAGGGAATTAAATTTGGGAGAGGCTGTTTAGTAATTATAATTATAATTATATTCTTTAATTAGATGGGAAGGCAAGGTTAGGGTTAGGGTTATTTTTATTTTTGTTGAATTTGGGATTTCTCCTAGGTTTGCTTGGGCTCTAGCCACCGGCTAGGGATTGAGAGAGCCAGAACTTTCTCTCGAATTGAATATCCATTGTATCATGTTTGTTTTCTTCCATTTTTCATCAATTATCAACTTTCCCTAGTGTTTTTCCACGGGATTTATCTCAAATTTTGCTTGAACTTTGCTGAAATTCTAAATTTCAGCCAAGCTCTTTTTGATTTCTGCACTTTTTTCCTAACAGATCTCTTGGGATTCTACCCCTTGAGATCTTAGGGGGATTAGACCAGATGATAAGGATCCCAACAAATGCATTCTTCTACATTTAGTTTCATCATGTTGAAGGTTGTTGATGGACAAAAACACGGTTTGCTACCTTGCCAGATTTTATTAAATACAAGACAAAACATCAAAATTTTGGTAAAATTACAACAATTTGATACAACCCTTGTAAGAGTAATCCTAGTAAGCTAACTAGGGTTCACAAAACATTGCAGAAACCGCCTTTCAACGCAGATAAACCGGAGGACTGCTATACTTAAACAAACAAATTTATAAATCTTAATAAAATTATCAAGATTTGACAAAATGTTAGTAAATTTGGATTTTAGATTTTTATGTGCCTATGGTTACTTGAAAACTTGGGTACTAATAGTTTAAGAAAAAGAAAATAAATTTATAATTCACAAAATAGTTAAACTATAAACATATTTTAAATTATATGCAAACAAAAGTGCTTCAACAAGGTTGAGGCGTGTATAGCATTAAGCAAGAAGAAAAGGGAAGAGGACCATCCGAACTCAGAAGACTAGGCAAGTTGCATAGATGCCAAAAAAGCCTGCACTTATTATCAAGGAATGCAAAGGAAGCATTGAGGGTGGATTAGATAGATCTACGGAGCTAGGCCTATTAATGGACCAAGTTTGAATAAGGTTGATGTAAAACCCAAATTCAATATGAAAAGTTTTTTGTTCAGATTGAAATTTAGAATAGGCCATAGTTGACCAAGATCCGATGCATAACCCATGTCAAGACAATTTTGGAATAAAGTTTCAAGTAGGCCAAAAAACTTAGAAATAAACTTGAGAGGCAAATTTAAATACTTGTGTATTGAGCTATTAAGAAAATAAATGGGGATTGTGAAGACGGTGAGAAGGGGTGCGTGTGTGTATGTTATATATATATATATATATATATATATATATATATATATATATATATAGAGAGAGAGATAGAGAGAGAGAGAGAGAGAGAGATACATTAAAAGAATTGGGAAAATGTATGATTGTGTCACATAGTCACAACATTCCTAAAGGGCATAAACATGATTTTAAAAGTCAATAGACCAACAAGAATAATCTCTAAAATATGGACCTAAATAAATATTTAAGATTTATTATTTAATTTACCTGCTAAAAATTATACACAAGCCACATGACTAAATTTGGAATCAGCAATCAATTGAAGAACTCTTTTTACATATCAGAATTACAATTCACATGTTTAGAGAGCCAAAAGCTTAATTTAAATTTGGCCTGCCCATAATAAGTACGATAAGATAGTTTATGTATTAAATCTATTTTCAATTTCCTACCCATACCAGATGCGTACAGAATATTTAAAAATTGGCTTTTTGTTCCGATAGATGCATACTTATCGAAATACTATCCACTTCAAGTTGATTCAGTGATAAACAACAGTTTCAACCAAATCTAATAGATTAATAGGTATTGAGATTGCTCCATATATGCCTGGATTCATAAATGTTTACCATGTGTTTGCTTCAAATATCCAAGAAATTTTAGAACAACTGGAAAATAATTATGTAACACCTAAGCATAATATTTAATAAACTCATCTTAAAAATGGGAAACCATACCTCTGAGTAATGCTCCAAGCCTCCTTCCAGCTCAAGCCCTTCAAGTCAATTAATATCCGCATCAGTTCAGGAATGCACAGCGTAGGATGAGTATCATTCATCTGAACAGCTATTTTACTTGGAAATTCTTTCCAATTGACCGAATTACCCGATCTCCTCTCAAAAGAAGCAATAATATCTTGCAGAGAAGCAGAGCACAAGGTGTACTGCTGTTTTAAACGAAGAATTTTACCCTCCGCTGATTCATCTCCAGGATATAATACATAGCAAATCTGAGGTTCAAAAATAAAAAGAGTACATGATGATAGAGTCCCATCCACATTGAGGAAACATAAAGCTACATATGAAAGTGTACAAACAACAAAACCTTATTTCTTATAAGAAATCAATACTATCAACCTTGTCATATGAATCAGACATCAGCATTGAGTATAGTAGCCTTATGAAGCATCCTTAATTAGTAGGAAGGCATACTCAAATTTTACTTTCTTTTGATATTCATCCCTTAAATGATTTGAAAATTCAAAGCTTAACAATCGTGCCTTATTACTTTTGTAGCATGCTGAAGCAAAACAGAAATGGTTTCAGTTTGCACAAGTCTTGATCTCAAATTTAACAAGGCTCAAAAAACATTTCAGGTAAGTTTGTATGGATCCAAACAATTATGTAGTTGTTTCAATAGATACAAGATAAAAGGGAACTAAAGACAGATAATGTAGACAACACAAAGCAGAAGTTGATGCAGTTAAGACTTAAGACATGACACAGAGTGATGGAAACCTTCTCAGCATTTGCATGGGCTTCATTTGCTTGGTTATGTTTCCCAGCATTAAAAGCTTCCAGATCAAAATCTTTTGCAGGAACTTTTGTTGACCATAGACGAAGGTTAAGAGTAGTTTTTGTTTTAAAGCCCGGTATTGGAACGTCATATGCAATTGCCTTTATGTTCTCCCCACCGATCCAATGCTTTCTTCCATCTGAACCTAAAACTACCTTTCCATAGAATCTCACAGGATATGAGACATCATGTCTGACAACTTCCCAGGGATTTCCAATCTGCAAGCATAACCCAGATTCTGCGGATAAACTAAAGAAAAACAAAAATCAATGTCAACGTGCCAGAAACAAAAGCAGGTAAGTAAACCTCGAGCCAACTTTCTGCAACCTCCTCTTGACCATCTTTTGTAATAGTTTGTTGGAACAAACCATACTTGTATCTAAGCCCGTAACCCCATGCCGGGTAATTCAAGGTAGCAAGAGAATCCAAAAAGCATGAAGCAAGCCGTCCAAGCCCACCATTCCCCAAGGCAGCATCTGGTTCCTGAAAGTGCAAGTAAAAGGCAACTAGTAAGATTAAGGAGCCATAAAGCTACCACTGGTCAAGTGACCAAGTGTTATCCTTCGAAAAAAAAAAGGAACACGATGCTTAAGAATGGCTGCTTCCACTACATGGACACCACTACCACTAAGGGTTAGTTTGTTTTATTTTGTGTCTGGAAGTGATTTCAAGTGTTTGTTTGGTTGAAACCAAGAGTAGTCGTTTTTTTAAATTCACCTTCAAAAAGGTGAGAAGCGAATTTCACTCTTTAGAGACCAATATATTTCATTATAAGTATTTGGATCTCCATTTGGAAGTGAGTTACAATGATATCGGTTGGTTTTGCTGGAACTCACTTCTTGGAACTCATGCAATTGATGAGTACCAGTTTGTACCTATATAACTCATCCAATATGTAAGGCTAACTAATAGCTCGGAATCCATATAGATTTACTAAACGCATGCCCTTACCTAGCCTCAAAAACATAATTTTTTAGCTCTATTACCTTCGATAATGCATGAAACATGTTTTAATTCACCATATAAAATTTCAATGGAACAATACAAATATGTTCTAACCTGTCCAGCCAAATTCTCAAGTTTGTGCCCAAGCTTTCTCAGTGCCTCAGCATATTGGCCAGTTAGATCCAAATTACCAATTGCATTCAAGAGAGCTCTACCCTGCATCTTATATTGAGTATGAGACTGACATCAATCTATAAAGGAATAGTACAGCCGAAGTGTCTATTGATTAATCAAACCTGCAGGAACTCCATGGACAAGTAGTATGCTTGCTTCATATTTAACTTTTCATAGTAACTACTTGTTGCATTCCAGTTTTTCATCAATTCATCACGAACGCTCTCAGCAGTGGCGAAGTAAGCCTTGGGCAGATGCAAATGCCCAGCAGAAAATGAGGGTGTAAGCTCGGCATGATACAGGATGTTTGATGCAATTGTAGAGGCATCATACACAGTAGAGCCTAAAGCATCTTGACAACCTGTATAGTAGTCTTAAGCAGAACGAGTAAATTCATTGAAATGAAAAATCACAGTACATCAACATAGAATCAAAACATAGGAAGTGCTTACTTCTTAATTACAGAAAGCAGCTTAACATTAATTTCATCTATGAAGTTCATTTTAACTTAGAACCATCAAAATGAGCTTCTGTGGGAGAACTTACACTTAAACATGGCTTTAGTCGAAATCAAAAGTTACAATTAGTTTTAGTTGTCACAATAAAAAAGCTTTGGTTTGTCACGTTAAACATTTGCCATAAAAAATCATATGAAATATCTATAAAACTTGTGTAGATATAATCTATTATAGATACGGCCTAAAATCTAAATTAGTTCCCTATAATCCTATGTTAGCTGTATTTTTCTTCGAAGTACATTGAAACTAGTTTTGCTTAAAAGATTGTATTTGTATGGATGAATCTCAATTAAAAGATATAGTAATGAAATTTTGGAGATTCAATATGACTATTAGCAACATGTGAGCCTTTTTTGTGTAAAAAATGTCCTCACATAAAAGGTTGTAATGCAAGGATGTTTTTTCCTTGAACAGCCATTTGGGACACTGTTAGAACGGTCGAGCTGGTCCATCCTGGACTGGCCTTGGTGTATAAGAGGCGGAACAGAAGTTCTGCCTAGTAACTTCCGCCCCCCTTTGGGGTGGGGTCCAACAGCCAATTGAAGAAGGAAATTAAGGCTTGGTTAGAAGGGAAAATTCAAATGAGGGGCTGTTTTAGGATTACATCACTATTTTATGCTTTAAGTAGGTTGTTTCCCGAGGGTTAGGCTTATGTCTTGTTTGCTGAATTTAGATTATTCTTAGGTTGATTGGGCTCTAGTCGGCAGCTAGGAATTTGGGAGAGTTGGATCTTCCTCTCCAATTGAAGATCCATTGTATCTTGTCTGTTTTTCTTCCATATATCATCAATTAAAAAGGTTTACTCTTGTTATTCTTCATAGTTCTTCTTGTGGATTGTGTTTGGGATTGTTGAAATTCAAATTCAGCCACGGGTTCTTTGATTTCTACAAGCACTTCCTAACAAACACCTTTACATCATAACTTATGATGTTCACAATTAGGCATAAGGATTTTCCATCGTTGCATGAACAAATGCAATTGGATATTCATTCACTTCCCTCATCATCATTAACCCTACCCCATTTATTTCGGTTAGATTAGTGAATTCGCATTTTCCATTAGTTCATGTTAAGTGTTATCAAAAGTGTTAAATATAAATATATTCTTTGCAAATCATTTTGCACAATTTTCATCCATGCAACTTTAGGTCTGCATCTTAATCATTTGATACTAATTTTATTTATTCTTCTAATAAGGGCATTGTCTATCATTCTTTTTATATGTTCAAAACACTTGGGTCTATTTCAATTTTTTTTATCTTTAACAAAAGTCACTCTAACCCTCCCTCTTATATAATCACTCCTAAATTTATCTTTCTTAATTTCTTCGTATATACATCTTAGCATTCTCTTTTTTATCATAAACTTAAATATCAATGATTTTTATCACCCAATAATCAAATCCATACAACTATCTCTGCCTAATTACTATTTTAAAAAATTTACCTTTAAGTCTCTATGATATCATATTATCACACAAAACTCGCGTAACAATTCTTCATTTCAATCATCCAACTTCATCTCTAAAAGTTCTATCCTCATCTAAATATCCATTATTCTCTATAATTGATCCAAGATACTTAAATCTATCACATATATATACTATCTTATCTTCTAATAATATTAAATGATGATAAATAATAACTAGTATCACACCCATTAATATATCACATCATAAACTCAATTCTTATTATACTACTTTGAAGTCCTTTTTATTCTAAATACTTCCTTCATTGTTCCAATATATTAAATCTTTCAATGGATGTCTCATCAATTAGAACAAAAAAAATGCAAATAGCATACACCAATACAGCTTGCTTTTAATATCATTCGTAAGCATCTTCATAGACAACACCAAAAAAAAAGGACTCAGTACTTATCCTTGACAAATACATCAAGATATTTGTCCGTTTCTTGCTCAATATTGGTGTGTGGGGCCACTAGTATGCCATTTTCGCCACTATTTTGTATTAAAGCGACCTACAATGGGAGAGGCCGGGTTTTAATAAGCTCAAATTAAGCATCACTGTTAGAAACTTATCCTAAAGCGAATGAAGTAGAGAGGGAGATAGTTGAAGAACTGTATATATTTTCTACTGCTATTTGTGAGTACAATAACAGTACTTATAGAAGAAGAAAACAGAGTGCTAGCTGAAGCGAAGTGTATCTGACGGTTACAATGAAAACAGAGTATGCTAAGGAATGGCGGTGAAGATGTACTAGCACGTCAACGCCAGGCAAACGTTCTCTGAGCTTGAACGTTCTCTAAGCTTGAGAGAGATGTGTTATCATGAAGCTTAGTGGTTGGCATAGATCGAGGACCACTTCCTGTAACAGGCCCCTGCAAATTGATGTCAACTGGTCGAAGCGTCAATTTGTCTCGAAGATGAGCAAAACGCGTATGCGGAAGACCTTTAGTGAAAATGTCAGCAGTTTGATCGGTAGAAGATATATGCTACACACTAAGTGTTTGAGATTTGATGCAATCGCGTATGAAATGATGATCTATTTCTATATGCTTTGTTTTCGGATGGAAAACAGGATTGTTGGCCAAGGAGATTGCAGAAATGTTATCACAATATACAGGAGTGGGCAAAGGAAGCTGAAGTTGAAATTCAGTAAGCAGCCGATGAATCCAGATGATTTCTGTTGCGGCTGTACCAAGTGCTCTATATTCTGCTTTCGTGGAAGAGCGCGCCACAGTAGATTGCTTCTTTTCTCCCCAAGCAATAAGTGTTGAACCAAGAAATATACAAAAACCGGACGTTGATTTCCTATCCTGTTTATCACTGGCCCAATCAGCATCCACAAAGGCAGAGAGCTGTAAGTTACCGGGTTGAATAGGCAAACCGAAATGGCTAGTGCCTTTAAGGTAACGAAGAATGCGTTTCAACATATTGAAGTGTTGAATTTGAGGAGAATGCATGTGTTGACAAATTTGATTAACAGCAAAGGATAGATCTGGTCTTGTTACCGTTAGATATTGTAAGGAGCCGGCTAAGTGGCGATAAAGACTAGGATCTGTAAATGGTAATGTATCATCTACTTTGGCAAGCTGTTTACTAGCAACTGGATTGAGAAGTGGTTTACACTCGGACATTCCTGAACGCTGGAGAATAGCATTAGCATAATTGTATTGATGGAGTAGAAGACCGGAAGTAGTGTTTGTAACTTGAATTCCGAGAAACGTAGTTGGATGGCCAAGATTTTTAAGTTTGAACTGCTAATGAAGATCTGATATCAATATAGAAATGGATGCCGTCGTATTTCCCATCAGAAGAATGTCATCTACATATACTAGTAAAAAGAGTAATGTAGAATTTTGATTAAAGATAAATAACGACGGATCAGCTGTGCTAGTTGTAAAACCCCATTGTAGAAGGTAATTTGTAAATGTCGAAAACCACTGACGGGGAGATTGCTTTAAACCATATATGGCTTTGTGTAATTTGCAAACATATGTAGGATGAATGGGGTCTTTAAATCCAGTTGGTTGAGCCATATAGATTGTTTTCGTTAAATGGCCATGAAGAAATGCATTGGAAATATCTAGTTGGTTTATAGGCCAGTTATTGTGAGTAGCTATGGATAAAAATATTCTGATTGTTTGTAATTTGGCAACAGGACTGAAAGTCTCCATATAGTCTAATCCATATTGTTGTTGATACCCTTGAGCTACCAAACGTGCCTTATAGCGAGCAATTGAGCCATTGGAATGTAATTTGGTACGAAATATCCATTTGCAACCAAGAATGTTCTGATTTGAGGGAGGTGGAACTAACGTCCAAGTACCTTGCATTTGGAGTGCCTGAAATTCTTCTGACATGGCACGGCGCCAATGTTCATGCTTGACTGCGGAAGTATAACAAGTGGGATCTTCCGGTAAGCTGCTAGAATGAAAAAGATTAAAGATTTTGCGTGGTTTAAGGGTACCAGTTTTAAGTCTGGTAATCATAGGGTGAGTTGGTTGTAATGTAGAAGAAGGAGTTGTATGAGGTGGAGTATTGGTAGTAGAATTTGTGAGGGACGAAGGGGATGCAGAGCGTGAAGAGGTGGAAGAAGGAATAGCTTGTAGAGGGGTTGATGGGGTGGACGGTATTGGTTTGTGAGAAGCGGGTACTAATGTTAGTGGAGGTTGATATAAAGGTTGAAGGGATGATGGAGGATGAGATGGGGTTGTAGAAGATTGCTGAAATGGGAATATATGTTCATTGAAGTTGACATGAATTGAAGTACATATTTTCCCTGTGAGAGGTGTGAAACAGAGGTAACCTTTGCTGTGAGGAGCGTATCCTAGGAAGATAGAAGGAAGGGCTTTAGGTTCTAATTTATTTCTAGAGTGAGGAGGAAGCAAAGGAAAACACTGACAGCCAAAAGTTCGAAGATGCATGTAATTGGGTGGTTTATTGTGAAGCAATTCGTAAGGTGAGCAGTTTGATGTATTGGGAGAAGGAAGTAAGTTAATTAGATAAGTAGCTGTGAGAACTGCATAAACCCAGAAATGAAGGGGTAGTGCAGCATCAAGAAGAAGAGTTCGAGTAGTTTCAAGTATGTGTCTATGTTTTCGTTCAGCAATTCCATTTTGCTGTGGAGTATAAGGGCAACTGATTTGATGTTATATACCTGCTTGAATCAGAAATTTTCTGAAAGACGTGTTAATGTATTCAGTCCCGCCATCAGTTCTAAAGGTAAGAATGGGTGATGCAAATTGTTTTTCTGTTAATAGTTTAAATTGTTTAAATTTATTGAACGTTTCTGATTTGTTATGCATAGGATAAATCCAAGAATATCTAGAAAAATCATCCACAAAAAGTACATAATAACGATATCCATTAAGAGAAGAAATAGGGGCAGGACCCCAAACATCACTATGAATTAATTGTAAAGGTTTGGTAGAAACAGAAGTAGAGGGAAGAAAACTTGTTCTATGAATTTTTGCTGTAGAACAAGAAGTACACGTAAGAAGAGAAGGTGAATGAGGTAAAATCTGCTTGGTTTTGACAATGGATGAGAAAACTGCATCATTTGGATGTCCAAGTCTCTTGTGCCAAGTAGACTGATTTGTTGAAGAGGAGAAGAGAGCTGATTTTGTACTGAGTGCGGTTGGTGAAGCTGGAATGGAGTAAAGACCATTATGGCTGAGACCTTGGAGAATGAGAGCATTGTTCTTCAAGTCCTTAATTTGAAAACCATGAGGATCAAATGAGATAGAACAATGATTGTTAGAAGTGAGTTGTTTAACAGATAAAAGATTATGAGTGATATTAGGGACATGATATAATGGCTGAAGAAGCAGCTTACGGGATGGAGTAGGTAGTAATCCTTTTCCTGCGGCAGCTATAGGTAGTGTTTGGCCATTTCCCACAGTTACTTGCTGCAGTCCTTCATATGGTTGAGCAGATTGTAATAAGGTCGGGTCTGACGTTAAGTGCGATGAAGCTCCAGTATCCAGAAACCATTCAGGCATTGTGGACAGAGTTTGAGCTATGAATGCTGAAGGATTCTGAGGTTGGTAAGACAAGTCTGAACGATACCAACAAGATGCAGCAGTATGACCTCTTTTAAAGCAAATTTGACATTCAATGAAACGGTTGTTGCGAGCTCCACGTGCAAAAGTATTTCGGCTTCCACGAGCATAAGGACGTCCACGAAAAAATGAAGTGCTTCGTCCTCTTCCACGAGTCTTGGATGCAGTAAGAGCAATAGTTGGTTCTGCATTTTCAGAGATATTTGCTTCACGTAAGGCATCAGCTGCCAAATTAATCTCTTCACTACATAATAGTGAATAGAGATCATCTAGATGGAGAGGTTGAAGCTTAGTTCTTATTGCTGTTTTGAATGCATTATAAGATGAAGGTAATCCATTTAGGGTATATAGTATTATATCTTCTGTATCTAGAGAACTGCCGGCGGCGTTGATAGCATCAACTTTTGATTTTATCAAGGACAAGTATTCAGTCATGGTCATGTCTTTCATAGTAACATGATGTAGTTCATTCTTGAGCTGAAGAATTCTGGACCGATTGGTAGATTGCAACCTTTTGTCAATAGTTGTCCATACTTCGTGAGTGGTTGCCGCATTCAGCACATAAGGCAGCAGCGGTGAGGATATGACCGAATACAGGGCTGCTGTTAAATTTTGATCAATTAGTATCCACTGATGATAATGTGAATTTGGCGAAGGTACTCCATCTGTGTTAATAATGTATTTGCTTGGCTGAACAGTTGTGCCATCAAGATACCCTTCAAATCCGTTTGCTTTAAACAGCTTGAGTATTTGAGCTCTCCAAGTAGGATGATTCTCTGTGGTTAATTGAGAATGAACAATAGACTTTATATTGTTCATAAGGAACTTCAGCTGAGAAGGGATGTGAAAGTCTGCCATATTCGAGTTGTTGATTTGTGTTACCGGAGAAGCTGCAGATGTCGCTGAAGAATCCATAAACATCGGCTGGGTATTTGCTTGAAGAGTTGTAGCAGACTGAGAAGAGAAGAGAAGCCTTAAGGCAGCGGCTCTGATACCATGTTAGAAACTTATCCTAAAGCGAATGAAGTAGAGAGGGAGATAGTTGAAGAACTGTATATATTTTCTACTGCTATTTGTGAGTACAGTAACAGTACTTATAGAAGAAGAAAACAGAGTGCTAGCTGAAGCGAAGTGTATCTGACGGTTACAATGAAAACAGAGTATGCTAAGGAATGGCGGTGAAGATGTACTAGCACGTCAACGTCAGGCAAACGTTCTCTGAGCTTGAACGTTCTCTGAGCTTGAGAGAGATGTGTTATCATGAAGCTTAGTGGTTGGCATAGATCGAGGACCACTTCCTGTAACAATCACAAACACGCTGACACGCTACATCCCACAATGCAAGAACACCACACTCTCTCAAAAGAAATTGGGTGAATGAATATGTCTTGACCTAACAAGATCGATGTTCATTATAAAAGATTCTGAATACATTTTTGATGATCGAATCATAACCACTGATACAAAATGGTACAGATGGAATAACACTTGCAATCAGTTTCAAGTTAAAGGATGTCAAAATTCCAAGTCGGCTAAGGAAAACTACTTTAAAATCAGCATCCGCTAACTCTTCAGATTTATTTTTCTCTTTTCACAACCTGAACCAAATAAGCGCATAAAAGATACTCGAATACAACAAACTCAGTACATAAAAAAACAGGTGTTTTCTCCAGTAAGCCTCGTAATTGCATATCTATCATTTTTAAGCTTGCACATCTATAATTAAGAACTGAGGCTGGGCGACTTTACCTACTTTCCTGATAATGCAACAGAGAAGTGATGATGCCCAGATTCTCATTTGCATTGTCAAAATGACAAGTTAATGACCCAGCTTTAACTCCCGATTATAGATATTTAAAATTTTAAGAACATGTTAACAAATGCATTTGAGATACTCATAACTAAAAGCGTGATGCAAAGAACAAATTAATAATTCAGATGGTCAAAGTGCTAAAAATGGATGGAAAATTACTTAAAGAGGATCCAAGTCATAACTAATTGAATTTTCACCGAAAAGATACCTTCTTCGGATACCGGATCTTTGATCTGCCGCTCGCTGGCGACGCTTGGGAGTCGATAAGGAAGTCGGAAAGGGTGGAAGAAGCGATTGGGGCCCCCTATGCTCTTCGGCCCGAAGCCGGCAGGACTGTAGATGAGCCTTCGATGGCCAGAGAAGGAGAAAGGAATAGAACGAGTTGCCAATGCCGGAGGTAAGGCAGTAGAGGCCATGGAAGATAACCTCCGATTAGAGACCGGACTGTAGAGTGGACTGAAGAAATATCTGGCTTACCATCATCGCCAAGATCGTCGAGGCGCCTTTTAGTCATTTTTCTGTTTTCTGTCTATATTACAAAATTTTAGATTGAGATTATATATATTTAAATATTAAAAAAATTAGAATAGTAAAACAAACCAAATTGGCATGACCACTTGTCTCTCACATAGATAAGTCTAGGGGTGTAAAAAAGCCTTGTGTTATCACTAATTTAAGTTTAAGCTTAAATTTGTTTAATTAATTGAGTTCGATCTCAAATTTGAGCTTTATATTCTATGAGTTCTGACTTGTTTATTATAAAAAAAGAGAAAATAATTATGACTTAATCAATTAATATAACAAAATAAAAAAAAGAATGATAAATTATAAGAAAAAAATAAAGAACCATTAAATATAAAATAATGACATGTAATTTTTAAATATTATTAACAATATGTACGTAAAATCTTGATTTTTAATATGTTTTAAGTATATTTTATATTAATAGTTTTTAAACTAGTGGGCTCACAAGCTAACGAGTCAAATCAGGGTTGGCTCAAACTCGACTCGTTAGCTCATCAATCTTGTCTCATGAGCCATTGATTGAGCCGAGCTCGAACCGGCTCACGAGTCGACATGACTCATTTACACCGCTAAATAAGTCTCCTAAGTCTATTTATAGGTTTTTAGGAGTGGCATGGCAAGTAAATAGGGAGAAGATTAGGGGCATATTGGGAGTGTTCTGAATGGATGACAGATATCGACTCCCTTGATCATGGACCATTTATTGAGCATTTGAGTATTTTAATGATATCAAAATTTGGTGATTTTAGGCTCGTTGGATTCGTCTCGTTGAGCCTCTCAATTTGACTATAAGCATAACACATTTGGAAATCGTTTGGTCGTCCAATTTATAGTTAAAACCTCCCAAATGCGCTTTGGGTCTTTGATTTGGAACTATTTGGGCTCGGATTGAGTCGAATTTGGTGTTGTTGGGTTCTTTTATTTTTTGAGATGTTCATTTTGACGATAAGTTTACTGAAATTGGAGTTTGGATAGTCCCAAATTTAATTTTGAAAGTTTCCAATATATTTTGCTCAAGATTCGTGCTCGATCATAAAAGCTATTTGACAATCCTCTCGTTCAGCCTCTAGACATCCTTGATATTCCTTAAGAGCAACATATCTCTTAGTGCCTTGATCTTTTTCGAATTGGCCTCAATCCTCGGTGGGTTACCATGAAACCCAAGAACTTTCCCGAAGCCACTCTAAAAGCACACTTGGCAGGATTGAGTTGCATGTTGTAACATCGTAGAAGATGGAAGCATTGTTCCAAGTCAAAGATATATTGTGATTTTTTAGACTTTTTACCAACAAATCATTGACATATACTTTCATAGTGCACCCAATAAAGTCTTTGAAACCTTATTCATGAGGCATTGAGATGTAGCTCCAACATTCTTAAGCCCGAATGACATGATCAATAATAATACAACCATTTATCTATTCAAAAAGTCATTTCCTCCTCATCTGTATGATCCATCTTTATTTGATTGTAAACAGAGTAAGCAACCATGAAGCTCAGCATCTAATGTTCGGATATGGTATAAACCAATTGGTCAATACGATGAAGCAGAAAACTATCATTCACGCATGTTTTATTGAGGTCCATATAGTCTACACACATTCTCCAAATTTCACTAGCTTTTCACACCATAATGATATTTGCCAGCCAAGTGGGATAGTGTACTTCCCATATAAACTCAGCTTCCAAGAGTTTATTAATCTCCTGCTTGATTACTTTCGGTCGATTTGGTGCAACATTTTATTTCGGATAACCAGCTTGCAAGTTGTACTTATTTGAGAGAGTGCATAATTACTTCAAGGTCGATTCCAAGCATGTCGCCTTTGACTCCATACAAAAACATCTTGATTTCTACGTAGAAAATCTATGTACTTTTCCTTCTCTTCATCTAAGAGAAGAGACCCGATCTACACAATTCTTGAGGGATGCTTGTATGATATAGATACATGAGTACGGTGTTCTATGGGGAGAAATTATTAGAGGGATATCTTCATTCTGGAGGTCAAAGTCCTCAATGCTTAGAGTATTTGAAGGGCGTGGTTATGCCTATCTAATATAATAGAATTGCATCACTTGTTGGTCCCCTTGACCATATCAATCCCATTAGGGGTAAAAAGTTTTACTTTAAGACTCGAAATAGATGCGATAATCCCAAAAATCGACTGGAGAGGTATTCTAAAGATAGCATTATAAGCTAACTATGATTTTATCACAATAAATTAAATTGTGTTAGTAGCTTGTTGAGAAAACTTTTTGAGTACAATCAGGAGGCCGATTGTTCCTTGTACTTATACTAGTCGATTATCAAACCCATATAGTGGTATTACGGTGGGTTGAAATTTTTCTCTGGTGAGTCCCATGTTGAGAAAAGTAAAGTAGAATAAGACATCCACGGAGCTCCCATTGTCCACTAAAATCCTTTTGAATTTTAATGCGGGTCCCCAATCCCCATATTAATCATGTGTGGATCTTGATGAGGGGTTTTAACTCCCTCCAGATCAGAGTCGTCAAAAGTAATGGAGCAATCAGTTTGAGAATTCTTTGGTGTCAGCACTTTATTTGCAGCAAATAAGATTTGATTAGGCAGTAAGGGGCCTCCGACGATGGTTTCAATCTTGTCAACCATTTGATGATTATTCTATGGTTGCTTTTGTGCAGGTTGCCCCCTAGTAGGAGGAGTATCCTTATGAGCAGGTGGATTTTAAATGAATCGTAGAAGATAGCCTTATCGAATAAGTCTCTTAATTTCATCCTTGAGCTACTTATAGGCCTCAGTGGTGTGTCCACGACTATTATGGAAATGGTAATATTGTTCCTGATTTTTTGTATTCAGTTTCAAAGGATTAGACCACTTAATATTTTCTTTGTCTTCGATGGTTAACATTACATTTACTTGAGATGCATTGAGTGGCATATATTCCTTCTTTTGTCGAGGTTCACGTCATGGTAGTGGAGGTTAAGAAGGTAAATTATTGTTCCATTATTTCTTTCGTTGTGAGGATGAGTTATCCATCATAGGCACATTCTTATATTTTTTAAAAGTTTGCCCAAATTATTTTTTATAAGTATCGATGGTTTCATCTAAGGGTGTCAAAAATGGGTCAATGGGTTAGGTTCGGGTCCAACCCGGTCTGACCCAGGTCCAAAATGGTCAACCTGAACATGACCCAATTTTACAAACGGGTCAAGTTTCCCAACTCGAACCTGACCCGCGCAAGTTGTCAGGTTGATCCGACCCAACCTGCTAAAATTTTAATTATCTACGCGTGAGAGGGAATCTAGGAGAGGGCCGAGCTGCTTGGAGAGATCAGAGAGAGCTCCTACCACCTGCCAGCCTGTGTGTCTGCGCCTAGCTCGAGAGAGATATGAGAGAGCTCCAACGTACGGCTTGGAGAGATCTGAGAGAGCGTCTGCCGCCTATATTTGTGCGATCGATCTTCTTCTCATTTTTGCATGTGAGTGTGAGAGGGAAACTAGGAGAGGGCTGAGTGTCTTTGATAGATCTTAGAGATTTGGCGGCTTTGAGAGATCAGTCTTCTTCTCATTTTTGTGTGTGAAGGAGCAACAGTCAAAGCCCGAAGGAGCAGCAACGTTCGGCTTGGTTGTGAGCAAATTTGCTTGTGTGAGACCAGAAGACGAACAAGAGGAGTTCAGCACTTCAGCTTGGTCTTCAGAGCTCATTCATGCACCTATGCCTCCTTGACCATCTCCGTCTGTAATGGATTGGACATTCGCACTCACCACGGGAGGCAAAGCCACAAAGACGACGAAGCCTTTTTAGAGTTCGGGTCAAAGTCGGGTTAGCAGGATGACCCGAATCTGACCCGATTTTTCAAACAGGTCAAAAATTACAACTCGAACCCAACCCGTTTGTTAAACGAGTCGACCTGAACCCAAATTTTTCAGGTCAAGTTTGGGTCGGGTTATCGGGTTGTTTCAATGATTGACACCCTTAGTTTTATCTGTTGATATCTGCGTCTTCACACAATATATTAAGTTAGCATATGAATGAACTGTGTCTCACATAAGAACTGAATAAAAGGGACTAAGATGGATTCCTCCTAGGAAAACTCCTCTTAACAACTCGGGATCTACCCTTGAAATTTATTGAGTCTCAGTGGAGAATTGTTGAAAGTACTCCTTAAGAGATTCTCCTTCATTCTGACTAATCCTAGGGAGGTAGAAAGAATCCTTAATAATTCTTCGATTAACAATAAATTGTTCGACGAATATTTTGGCCAACTTGAAAAATGTGGGGCTAGTTTCGACTGAAAGCGAACAGAACCATATTCGAGCTTGCCCTTTGAGTGTAACTAGAAATACTTGGTAGATGAGCGTATCTAAGGCTCACTAGATATGCATGATAGTTCTATAGTGATCGATATGCTCATAAGGATTATAACATCCATCATAAATATTTATTCTTGGCAACTTGAAACCCATAGGTACGAGATTTTTAAGGATGTTTTTAGTTAGAGGAGATGATTCTTAAAAGTCTTGAGGATGAAGGGATTGCCTTACACCTTTTAAAGGAAACTCTTCCCTAACTAATCATCGCAGTTCAGCTCATAGAGCATTGTGCGAGATTTCATTAATATGATGTTGGACTGACCCTCCAATAACAATTGGAGGTCTACGAGTTGGTCTTCATACATGAGAGAGATGTGTAGAGCTTGCCGTATCGACGAGATCGTTGTCTTGATGTGATGGGGGATGAATCCTTAATTAAGGGAGGGGGTACTGCTTGAAGTTATTCAGGTTGGATGTCCCCAGTCAGTGGCAGATCCCGATGGAGATGAATCTCTTCTTGTTATGCTAACACTGGCTATCGAGCCCCTCATATAAGTTGAAGGATCTTATTTTGATATTCTTCTATTTTTCAAATATGGTCTTCTAGGGATGATCTCAAAGTCCCTTCTCCAGCAGGGTTTTGTCCACCAAGATAAAAAGAGGCTGATGCCTGGCATCCATGATTCATATATTGATTTCTGTATTGGTGTAAATTGGAGCGGGAGGCTCCAATATTACGATTTCTACGCCTGTTGACCATTGAAGTAGTGCTTCAGATAGTGGGATTGATTTCCCATAGATGGTGCCACACTATTGCGAGCTAGAATATTCACGACGTAAATCTTGTGTTAGTTGGTGATCGAGCGAAAGTCTAGGGACAATCGGAGGCCAGGCATAAGTTCAGTGAAAGTCCAATGACTGTCGGTGGCCTGGCAGTGGTCAAGGAGGAGTCTGGTGGTAAGAGAGCTATCATATTTCTCTTTCTCCCCTTCCTTCCTTCTCTTCCTTCCTTGGTCCTCCTTCAACGAAGAATGAGGGGTCTATTTATAGTATTTTAGGAGTGGCATGTCCAATAAATAGAGAGAAGATCAGGGGCATGTTGGGAGTGTTTCAATGGATGGTCGCTATCGACTCCTTTAATCATAGATCATTTATCGAGTATTTGAGCGTCTTAATGATATCGTAATTCGACAATTTTGGGCTTGTTGGATTCGTCTCGTCGAGCCGCTCTATTTGACTATAAGCATGACACATTTGCAAATCGTTTGGTCATCCAATTTATGGTTAAAACCTCCCAAATGAGCTTTGGGTCTTCGATTTGGAACTATTTGGGCTCGGATTGAGTTGAATTTGGTGTTGTTGGGTTCGTCTTTTCGAGACGTTCATTTCAACTATAAGTTTGATAAAATTGGAGTTCGGATGGTCCCAGATTTAATTTTGAAAGTTTCCAATATAAATTTGGCTCGAGATTTATGCTCGATCATAAAAATTATTTGACAATGTATCAATCTTAAATTAAAATTTGGTCATTATGGCACGAAAGACTTCAAAAAAATTTATATTTTGTTCTCAAAATAATTATCAATGTCTATTTATATAAAATTTAAATTGTAATAAATTAATGAGGCAAGTGCTTTAGATTTATAAATGTCCTCCAAAATTTCAAAAGTTATATAAGGGACCAAATGTTCTCCAAAATTTATTTGCGTATAGTTGAAGTAGCTTAATGAGATGAATCCGGCTATTTTGAGGCAGCTCAAAATTTGAATTCATAAAGATAATGAAATGTCCAAAAAGACCATAAAATTATCGAGATACCTATTTAGGCAATCCAATATAGTGTTCATGATTTTTTATAAGAATCATCAAAGTACCATTCTTACACGTTGAAGCATAATTATTATTAGAGAAATTTTACAAATTTAGGTATTTTAGAGCTCCAACCATCATTTGAAACCCCAATTGGTTGATTGTCTTTGGGATTCTTCTATCGATACCTCTCCATCTTTCATAGTCATCCAATTTCCCCTTCGGCTAAAAGGACAATTGCACTAATCACTTTTCACCACCTAACTTTTGATGCTTTCATATGTCATCTTGTGTGACCACCCTCCACTAAATAATGCCACCTACCAAAATTATTTATCCTCTAATAATCATTACTATCCACCCTCTAATGATCGTCATAGCTCTTGATTTATTGACGCTAACAAATCAATCACTGACTAGCATCAATACCTGTCATCACAACCATCTGATGTCTATTAGGCATCAATGACTATGTATCAAAGTAAAAAATCAATGTTTTAAAAATCGGTCCAATTTAACCGTGAACCGGTCTGCCAGCTGGTCTGGTTCATTACCAAAATCGGTTTTGCAATGAACCGATCAAAACCGTCGGTTTTCCAAAACCGGTTTGCTTATTTTATATGAAATAATTTGTTTTTAAATCAAGTTAGTATATAATTAAATTAATTAATTTAATATAAAGTACTTAAATTAATAAATTAGAGTCGTCTTAGATGATTTGGTCACATAAAACGACGGCCTTCCGATAACCCGGTTAGGAAAGTAGAGGTATTAGATTTGACATATATTAAAAAAGGTAGAGGTAGACCTAAAAAGACTTGGTTAGAAAATATTAGAAAATATCTTTCTTTATTAGATTTAAATGAGAATTTGACTTTTAACATGACACAATGAAGAAAAAGGATTCATGTAGCCAAACTTAACTTTAAATTAATTTAAATTATTATTTTAAAATTCATATTAGTTTTTATAATATTTTTTTATTAAGTACTAACTATGTTTTGTCACATGGCTCCATCACTCTATGGCTTTTTTTCTCATGTGAACCCAAAAAATAATATAAACAACACAAAGATATAGAGCCTAGGTGATGTGTGGCTAGAAAATAAAAGATGAAGTTCTCATTGTTCACTATTACTATATATTTTTGCACATATTTATTAATTAAATTTTATTGTGTGAATGATATTTAATTTTTAATTGATAATATTTAAGTTTTTTATCTCTTTAATTAATTATTTGTTTATTTTTTTTAATATAAATTAAGTTTTTATTAATTTTTGAATGATAAATTATATAACATGAATTTATAGATGAAATTTTATAAGGTAATTTTTGTATATAATTTATAGGTATAAATTGTATCTGAATATATAACATAAATTAAAAATTATTCATATTAAATTTATAAATTTATATTTAAAGTAATTTTATAATAAAGATGAATTAAATTTAAAGATAAAATATGTTTAAATTTAAAATTATTGGATATATTATTTATATATGAATATTATCTATTTTTTAGTCCCAAATATATATTATTTCATAATTATTATATACTTATTATGCTATTTAGATGACATTTAAAAATTTTGATATTTATTAAGTTATCTAGTTGAACCCCGATTTGACCCCTGTTGAGCCATCAAACTGTAAATCTCTCCTTTTTTTTGATTCATTGTCCGATCCAACTTTTACAATCTTGATAATAGCATGCTGCCAATGATATTGTGCACTAAAATTGTGTGAATTTATTACAACTTAAAAGATGAGCTCATAATGGATAGTACATGAAGAATCATGGCTGCAGTTGAAGATATTAGGACGAATAACTTAAGGGTTATTTGCGGCCACCTTTTTCTTCTTCTTTTAATTTTCTTACATAAATAAAATATATTTGATATCCTAAATATAGTTTTGTTATTATTTGTATTAATATTGCATAATTCGATTATGTAATCGCACCAATCTTGACAATGATGGTTGACAGTGACAGTGATGTAATTGTAACGAGTTAATAGGATTTAATCTTGATGAAATCACAAATCTCTTCCTAATAGTAGTACATAGTAGATGTATAGATTTAATTTAAGGAAAATTATTTTGAAGAAAAATAAGTAGAGGCTTTATTGAATGACAAGTTAATGATGGGTCCGAATAAGTAGGGGTGTCAAAATTTGACTTGATTGGAAATACGGCTTGTAAAATTTTAGGTTCGGGTCAACCTATTTGCCTTACGAGTCGGGTTCAGGTTGACCCAGAAACTTGAGATCTACCCGAAATGACCCGAAATCCTGACTTTGTGGCGCTTTATCCCGGCTTTGTCGTGTCCGCACCAGTCTTGCTCGCAGGCCCGCACCCGCTGGCTGCTTGAACAGGGCCTAATCTCAAGGTCCCGCGAGCCGTGCGCTCGATCCATAGACTCGCAGTCCCACCATCCTCCTGCGCTTGCGTCTACAGTGCACCCGAACTGCGTCATGGGCCGAACCCACTCCCGCAGATCCATCAAGCCCTCTCATGCGCCCAAACGTGCTCACAGCTGCGGACCACATTCGATCAGCCAATCTCATTCCCGTATTCCAAGTTAGCGGGTTGGGTCCAAGTTGGACTTCCTGACCCATTTGCAAAATCAGGTCGGGTTATGGTCAACTCGTTTGGACTGGGGTTAATTCAAGTTGGACCCGAACTCGACCTGTTCACCTGTTTTGACATCCCTACAAATAAGGGAAATGTTTTGGTACTCTTAGGCTTCGTTTGCGACAATTTTTTTTATTGTTTTATGAAGCAGCTTTTTAATACAAAAATTTCAAATTAAAAAAAAAATTGAACTAAAAAAATTGCTTCATAAAGTAGTAAGAAAGCTGTCCCAAACGAAACCTTTTTTTTACCAAAAAGGATAAAATTCTATTAATAAAAGAAAGATACAAGCAAGACCAATCAAGAATAAAGCAAAAATTACAGTGCTAAAAACATAAAAGAAGAGACAACAAACAGTGATGAAGGCAAAAGCCAGCCGGGTCAGTCATTGGCAAGAAGCTTTCTGCAACCACCTAGAAGCTAGGTAAGGACCATCTAGAGGAGGAAGCAAGCAACATCCCACAAGGATGAATATGCAAAATGGACAAACATAATCTCACATCCCACAAAATTGCCACCAATCATAATAAGAGGAAGCATCACCAATGGTTGCCATCAAACCACAATTGTCCAGGCGGTGAACAGAAAGCCACCACATCATTGCCTGTGCGACCAACAACCGCGAAGGTAAGACCCCAACAACACCAACCAAACCAATCCCCCAAAACAGCCTTACCAACAAAACAGAGAGCAATACCCACAAAGATCCAACGAAACAAGACAACCCCAACAAAGTAGACCCCAAGAACAAAAAGAAGTCCAAATCCAAAAAGAAAAATCATATTTTTTGGGATTTACGACGTCTACGCTTACCAATCTTTTTAAAAAGAGTATCATCAGCAACTTAAAGGTGAGCTAACAAAGCATCATTAAAAATAACGGATATAGCCTCAGGTTCATCACCATCAGGAAAAGAAACACTAAAATGAGCGGGAGAATCCAAAGCAACCTCACCGCTCTCAATAGGCAGAAGCCGACCCACAGGGCTAACAATCTGACACCTTAATTGACATTTTAAAGAGAATTAGGGTTGTTGGTGATTAATTAATTATTAGATTTGACCTCATCATACTTATATTTATACGAAATATTCTTACGCGTGCTCATGCAGATGAAAGAGAACAAGATTGCCAACCAACTATGAGAGTGAACAGTTTGTTCAAGCAATATTTTTTAAAAAAAATCATTTTTTAAACAATAAGAAAGCTAATGATTAGAAAAGTTTAAAATAAATTTCTAAAAATTTAATGATAGTATATGATATTTAAAATGTTTTAGACATCCCAACTTTATCCTCTCAATTGAATTTTATGATATGGTGATTGCAAAGTATATGATAGGGCTAATTAATTTCTTAAACCTGATTATGATAATACAATGTGTTCAAATTTAATACAACATTTCTATTTTCTAAATAACATTACGTCAACATCTCACGTTTGATCGGTTTGAATCTATCTATGAATTATTAATTATATTTGTTGCATCCTGAAAAAGTCATGGTGGTAGAGAGAGATAATTTAGCGTCTTAGTTTTACACGAAGATCCAGCGCAAACAGATAAGAGAGTAGGGGTGTAGCAATCATAAGAGACACCAAAATTTTTATAAAAAAAATCCTGAAAAGGGGAAACACCACGGGGCTTGGCCCAGTTTAAATGAATCTACTAGTATTGATGATTGAGTACAAATGAGGCCTTTCCTTGGGGGGAAGACTTTATGTAACAAATACACATTGTATAGATTTCGTTACATGATAGCTATTCTTAAAAGAGTGTTGACATATATATTTGGTTAGTAGGAATGTATTTGGGTGATCGAGGTCTAAAAGACCATAACTGGCAGGCAACAGTGGTCGGAGTGGATCGTAGTTGGCAGGCGACAGTGGTAATAGGGATCGTAGTCGACAAGCGATGATGGTCTGAAGGATCATAGTTAGTGGGAGACGATAGTCAGAATGGATCGTAGCCGGCGGGTAGTAGTGGCATGTGTTGACTGCAGTCGACGAGCGATGGTAGTCAAAAATAGCGTAGTAGGAGGGCAACGATATTTAGAGTGGACCGTAGTTGGTGGGCGACAGTGGTCGGAGTGGACCGTAGTCGACGTACGATGGTGATCTGAGTGGACCTTAGTCGGTGAGTGACGGTGGTAGGAAAGATCATAGTCGGAGGGTAACAGTAGTTAGAGTGGATTGTAGTCGGTAGGCAACGGTGGTCGGAGTGGATCGTAATCGGTGTGCGATGTTAGTCGAAGTGGACTATAGTCGGCGGGTGGTGGTGGTCGGAGTGGACAATAGTCGGCGGGCGACGGTGATTGGAATGGACCGTAGTCGGCGGGTGATGGTGTTCGAAAAGATCGTAGTCGGAGGGCGACAGTGGTCAGAGTGGATTATAGTTGGTGGGTGATGGTGGTCGGAGTGGACCATAGTAGATGTGCAACTGTGGTCAGAGAGGACCATAGTCGGCAGGCAATAGTGGTCGAGTGGATTGTAGTCGGTGGGCGACGATGGTAGGAGGGATTGTAGTCGAAGGGCGACGGTGGTCATAGTGGACAGTAGTCGGTGGGCGATTGTGGTCGGAGTGGATCGTAGTCGGCGTGCGATGGTGGTTGGAGTGGACTGAAATGTAGCGACAGTAGATGGCCATGCGTAAGTCCGACGAGAATTGGTGGTTGGGTGGAAGTCCGACGAAAGTCCGACGACAGTCGGTAGCCAGGCGGTGGTCGAGGAGGAGTCTAGTAGCAAGAGAGCTCTCAAATTTCTCTTCCTCTCCTCTCTTTCTTTCCCTCCTTGCTTGGTCCCTCTTCAGTGAAGAATGAGAGGTATATTTATAGTTTTTCAGAGTGGCATGACTAGTAAATAGGGAGAAGATCAAGGGCATGTTGGGAGGGGTTCGAATGGATGGCTAATATTGATTCCCTTGATCATGGATCATTTATCGAGTATTTGAGTACCTTAATGATGTCAAAATTCAATGATCTTGGGCTCGTTGGATTTGTCTCGGCGAGCCGTTCGATTTGAAAATAAACATGCAATATTAGAATATCATTTGATCATTCAATTTATTCTTTGAAGCTCTCAAACATACTTTGATCCCTCGATTTGGACCCATTTGGGCTCGGACTGGGTTGGATTTGGTGTCGTTGGGTTCGGCTTTTTGAGATGTTCAATTCGACTATAAGTTTGCTGAAATCGGAGTTCTGATGGTCTAGAATTTAATTTCGAAATTTCTCCACTAAAATTTTCCTTGAGATTTGTGCCTAATCAAGATAATTTTTTGATGATATATCAATATTAATTAACATTCCTACATTCTTATTTTTCGGCCAGTTTATGGGATTCGAGCGTGGGTAAGTGGAAGGAATAAGCTTCTATCAACCAATGGCCCAAACACTCGCTCCCAACATTACAAGCTAAGTCAGAATTGTACTTATTATTAATTTTGTTAATATTTTATCAAATTCCAAATAATTAGTCATGGCACATGCGAAATAAAAAACTTAATGGTTCATTCTTTTAGATTGCCATACATAATCATCTTCACTTGCACATATCATTTTTTTCATCTAAAATTGGCCACACTTGTGACTAGCTTCAATCTTTATTTACATAGATATTCAAGAATTATTCTCTCTAATATAGAAGAAATTATTAGGTGTGATTGATGGACTCACAAATTCATCCGTCATAGGTGTCTAATGTCCAAAAAAAAAAGTTTCATTATTATAGGATTTCGTTTGTGACAATTTTAGGCCATTATTTTCCCCCCTATTTTCAAGAGATTTTTATATTAAAAAGCAGCTTTATGAAGCGATAAAAATAATAAGAAAATCATCCCAGATGAAGCCTAAACTTAATCAAAATATACATCTCACTCCCCTACGTCTACCTGTTATCTTTCAATTGGATGATGTTAGCGTCCACATCTAATAATTTCTCCACTCGCAGACCATCATGCATATTCACTTGAATATCAAGCACGGGTCATGTAAATAAGAACACCACCTAAATTAGTTCACCACTTGGGTTGTGGCCTCTCCAATTTAGAAGCCTGATATCGTAGAAGCATGCAAGGGATCAGTATTTGACAGACTCTCTGCCCTGGCTATCGCTCTTCCTAATGATTATTTTACCAAACAATCAGAAGTCAGCTACAAAACATTAGACACTTCACACATGGCAACACCCTACCAATCACATTTACTTTACTGCCTAACTTAGCCTAATTAAGGAGTGAGAACAACATTAGCTTGAAAGCTTTCATGATAAGAACTCTCAACACAAGATGGGCCTTTTGGCACTTTGTACCATGATCCACTACTTGGCATCTAGGTCACGTTCTATTTTTCCATTAGATCCAAAATTTACCTTACGAATTATAGTTATGCAGACAAAATCGAAGTCGACCATAAGCTTCATGACATAAAATTACTTGATCCATCATCTACTTTCTCTTGCTCGATAAACTTTTACTTAGTCAATCGTTCATCCGAGAAGCATAGAGCGCCTTAAAGCTACTCGGCGTCACAACTAGCAATTGCTGAATTCGTAAAATGCTTGGCTTCACTCATTGGACATGTAAAACCTACAAAAATAGTGCACCGTTTTAGCTGTACTGATTCAGTTTGTAAAGATATAACTCATTTAATTTTTATAATTGAACCCATTTGCATGTATCTGAGAATATTCTATTTGCACATGAATATTTAAATATATTTCAGAACATGTCATAGGGGTCGATGTGCATGATTAAGTAATCTGAAATTTTTTTTATAGGGTGTCGTGTCGTTGGGGTAGGCGGCGCTGCGATTTTGAGCTCTCTCTCTCTTTTAGCCAAATTAATTCGAGTACTACGACGTTGGTTGCGGCGTTGGTTGCGGCATTGCGGCGCAGTGTGCTTCTAAGAGGAGGGCTGAGCGTGAGATTCGGTGCTGCGGCGCCAGGCTTATTTTTAATAAATATCCATTTCCACTATTTTAAAATTCATTTCACATTTCAAGTTAGCCAGCTTGAGAGAGAGAGAGGAGGTGGAATCTAGTGAGAGAAAGCTATGATTTGGGCGAATCCAATCTATTTTTTGCAGTCAGCCCAATTCTGAAAGTAGCTTGGATCGATGTAGGTTATGCTCTGTCTATCTCAGTTTTCAAAACTACAGAAATTTTGAGATTTTTTTTATTTAATTTATAAATTCATATTGCAAAAATGTGGATAACTTTATACCCGTAAAAAAGTTTACAGTGTAACTTTCTCTATATCATAGAGCTAATCATTCTGGACATTTAGATATTTTTCTGGAAAATTTCTCTTGGAAATTTGAAAAGTGAGCCATTTTATTCAACTAAAAAATAATATTCATATCAGAAAATAACATTAATGTAGTACAATTAAAGTTTCGAAATAATGTCCCGATCAATCTCTACTAATCTAGTGATATTCTAAATCCGTGAAATTCTGTCAGCAATTAAATTTGTTGCTTACCGATAAAACTTCTGTGAAAATTCTAAAATTCAATTTATTTACATTTCATTACTGCAATGCTATGTAATACGTGCTTTTCTATTTGAAATGTGTGTTTTTGAGGAGATATACTATGTGGTATAAGTTCTATTTTGGTGTTAAATGCAGAGAGAATTATAATAAAGTTTGAATATCTGAATATCTGATATATGCTAGGCATTGAGAGTCATAATTGTATGCTTTCTTATATGTCAGCACAGGGAGTTATAATGGTATGAATTCTGATATATGTTTCTAATGAGAGGTATAAGAGCCTTAGAGAAATTCATTATTTTTTGCTCTGATATATAACGTATTTATTTATTTATTTTCATTACATAATCTGCTGTATTTTAATAGCAGCAATTTATCTAAATTTTTTTTCTATAATCCATCCTTAATTAATTACATAATGATCAAATTATTGAAAAATTAGATGATCAATGGGTGCGATCGATTGCGTTGTGTTGGCTCACACTCGTTCTACCTTCTATTTCAGGTCAGGGGAAAGGTAAAGAACTCGTTGAGTAGTTGAGTTCAGGATCGATCTAATCTGTTTGAGTATGTATAAGTATTTTTTCTTATTTTTGTACTATAACAACCTGAAATTTTTTTAAATAATTTTAAAATAAAATTTTGAAAAATTCTAAAAATTTTGAACTGGAGCGTTACAGCGCTATGCTTGCGAGCGCAGCTAGCTAGGAGGCACTAGGAAAGCATCTCAGTGGCATTGAGCTCTCTGAAATTTCTAAAAATAATTCAACACAGTGACACTGAGGTGGCATTGCAGGGCAGTATTGTTTTACATGCAATGCTGCAACATTGGGTCATAGGAGTGCCGCGATGCTAGGCACTAAAAAATACTTTTATATAAAATTTTCCTCCACTCAACCATCCTCCCATTCCAGCTATTAGACTTGCCGGGGAAGGAAAGGAAGAGAGGAGGAGGAGTAGAGGACGAAAGGGGTTCGAAGCATTTTCGTCCGTCGATTCTGTTTGGAGATTTTTTCTATTCGTGGTAGGTAACTTGAATCATACACTGGTTTCAATAATTTTGAGTTTGATGAATTTAATTTTTTCTAAAACGATAAAAATATATTTTCTCCCAATTTACTGTATTTTTACTGTGTAACTTTTTGTATATGATAAATATAAATAATAAGAGCATTTTGATTGTAATATAATTGAATTTCATTTAGTGGATCAATATTAATGATTTTATGAAGTAAATAAATAGTGTTTAGATTTTTTGCATTTCCTAAATTAGTTCATTCTATATAGGATATTGACTTATATTACATAAAAAAATGACATGACTAATTTGAAATAAACAAGGCATTTGCATGTAAATAAGAAAGAATAACTGTTAATAGGGGTGTCAATATTGGACCCGACCCGAAAACCTGACCCGAAAATTTCGGGTTTGGGTTGACCCGAACCCGAAACGGGTCGGGTTCGGGTTCAACAATTCGACCCGTTTCAAAAATCGGGTCGGTTTCGGGTTGACCCATTGACCCGAAAATGACCCGTTTCTGACCCGAAAACCCATTTTTGACCCGTCAACTCGAGATTGACCCGTTTCTGACCCGATTTTGACCCGAAAAGTGGAGATTGACCCGTTTCTGACCCGAAAAAATAGCAGTTTTCTTGTTGGAACCGGGTCATTCGGGTCGGGTCGGGTTGACCCGGACCCGAAGCGGGTCGGGTTCGGGTCATGAAAACCGACCCGTTTGCAAAAACGGGTCGGGTTCGGGTTGACCCGAATAGTGCCGGGTCAGTTTCGGGTTTGACTCGAACCCGACCCGTAACCCGAAATTGACACCCCTAACTGTTAACACTATAATTAAAATGAGTTAGCTTTTAAAACATAATAACCTGCATAGAAGGGTGGGTCGATGTGCTTTCCTTAAATAAAATATTTATGGTATAATCTTAGATGTTAGTATGTATTGATTAAACAAATTATGCCGATGGACAGAGGGTGATGACTCTTTATAGATAATTGAATGCCAGCTATAATAATGATGCAATCATGATGAATTAATCATAAAATGAATAATTGATATGACTCATTAATGACAGATACACCTATAAACATAATAGACATATTGATATAGTACACTAGTATGACATATTGATAGATATGTACACTTGGCACATCATTGGTAGGAATATATGATATAATCATTAGCATGAATATAATTGATAGATAATCAACGAATGCTTTATTGTTCGACACCTCATATTTCCTTATAAACTTTTATTGAATGTATAATGGATTCTTATGCTTCTTGAGATGCTTTTGTTTCACCGATCATATAAATTTTTATTGATGAATTGATATTGATATTTGATTTCATATATGTTAGCATCTTGAATGAGGAAGAGGATTCTTGGATGTGTGTGTGTGAGTGAGAGAGAGAGAGAGAGAGAGAGGCAGGGAAAAGAAGAGAATAAGAATTGGATCTTATTTCTTTGTTTTCTCCTCTCAAAGCCAATTACAACCTCTTAATAAAGAGGAATAAGACTACTAGATAACATGTTCATAAGAAACAATCTAACATAAAATTGGACCAATACCTAACAATATCCACCTCAGTCTGATTTTACAAAGTAAGAAAAGATATATGTTGTCCACAAAGAACAGCCCCCTACTAGTCTTCCTCGCTGATAAGCCAAGTAATAAACATTAGTTCTTGTTTCTTCCCTCTCTCTCTCTCTCTCTCTCTCTCTCTCTCTCTCTTCCAAGAAGCTCAAGAGGAGCTTTGTCTTCCTCCCAAAAAATCCAACAAGCAAGGTCCTAATAATATCGATGATCACTTATTTTATATTGATTAAGTTGAGTATTCATATTGATTCTGAAGGCCTTACATTGAATACAATGGTGGGTTTTGGTTGCTTGTTGGGTTGTGTGTTTATTATGTGAATTTAATTGATTTCTAGCTAGGGAAGCGATCAGAACCCTATGGAGTGAGGCTATCGGGATCTTCAGGTTTATCTTTTAATTTTTATATTTTACGTTATTCTTTTGTAGTTAGGAGCTTGTTGAGATAGATCGATTATAAGTGTTCTTATGGCTATTCTAAATCATATTTTGATTAATGAATATAATGAAAGATTTTTTATGTATATGATTTATATAGTTGCTTTCACTGGACTGATTTATATTAATGATTTTATAAAAACTCTGGTGGACTTAATAAGAGATTAAAGATACAATTCTTTCGATTTTATTTATGGGCATCATATGTATAGTCAAACTATTTATTTTATTTTTTTATTTTGGGCCTGTGCAATCATACACTGTAGTGTAAATATTATATATACATTTTGATAATAAATGAAATGAAAAAAAATTATGGATGAGTTTAATTTTATTTTATTTATTGAAGTTAATTAGAAGCTTTGTGATCTGTGTAATTTATTAGAAGATGATCCAAAAAGCCCCCAAACCTTTGATCTCGGGGCTGGCTTGCCACAAGCCAATATGATATGACCTATATATATGTGGGTCTTATTAGGTTAGATTGTGAGAGGACACTCAACCAACAAATGAAGTAACTGATGTGATTGATAGTAACATATGATTATTGTACATAATTTTTGAATACAATAGATATTCAAATGCATATGTTCTGATGCCTATGCAAAGTTATTTCCATTGTATTATTTTGTACATGGATATTATTAGTGGCTATGGCATGTAATTAGATAATAAAAGATATGCACTGTAGGAAAATGATTGATTTTTTGCAGCCTTTTCCATCGAAATTCTGCCAATTTCCAACGAAATAATATATTATTGATGGATTTCTGATGTAAAAATTTTCGTCGATAAAACACGCATCGAAAAATAATTATCGACGAAAAAAATTCGTTGGAAAACTTTTTAGCGGAATTTGTCGCCGGAAGAATTAAAAGAAATTCTGGTAAAACTCTTTTTTTTTTCTTTGCACAGATTCTGCAGTTGCTCGCGTGTGTTTTCCCGCCCGCCCCTCAGCTGCCCGCTAACCCTGGCCCACGCTTGCCCGCCAACCCGCTGCCTGTGATTGCATGAGGGTTCAAATCTTGCTCATTCTGGAGGATATCTAGTGCCCAACCACTCGGCCGCGAAGCAAAATTTGTTAAAATTGTTATGACTTTTTATTTAAATTATAACTCATAGAATATTAAAATTAATAATTAATAAAAAATGATATTAGTTAATTAGTTAGTTTAAATTAGTTAATATTATTATTTTATTTAAATTAGTTAATTAGTTCATTTGCTTAGTTAGTTAGTTGATTCTTTTTTAAAAATTATAAATACATGATTATTTCCAAGAAATTTTTAAAATCCGCCGGAAATCTGTTGAAAACATTTCATAAAAAATCCATAGGAAATATTCCATCGAAAATCCGTAGGAAATCCATAGGAAAATCCACCGGAATTTTTGGCGTAGAACTTCCTCCGAAAATTTCACTGATAATTAGTATTTTTCTTGTAGTGACAATTCAGTCACATTAGGTATTAGGGCATCACAAAATTGTCTAATACTAATTGATTATGTCACTTGGCTACCTTATTAATTATTAATGTTCTCATTCAATTGATGTGAAAATCATTGTACTAAAGGATCTCATTTATTAGACGAATATTGTGAGTTGTTATATATAAAAATTCTAAGAATCTTATATGCAAACTATGATTGTTGAACCAAAATGTATTGATACAATATTGCTTAAATGCTTGAAAAAAAGGTCAAGGATTAAAAAAAAAAAAATCATCTTGTTTCACATGCAAATTGAACTTTAAATTTAGTACAGAGGTGAGCAAACGGTCAACACGTTATAATTGGTGATATCCAAATGTTTATAATATAAATTCAAATTAACTCGAAATAATTTATTGAGAGCTAGCCCAGGCTAACTCAAAATTGACTCGATTCCAACATCTAAATAGAAAAACTTAATATGAACTAAATTAAAACGATTTAATTCCATTCAATAAATTATCATTTTCAACAACTTTTTATCACCCCTATATATTTTTAATTATAAAAACAATACTAGAATTGCCATATTGAAGAAATGCAAAGTGGCAACACATAGGACATTAGTGTTATAATGTTTGAAGAGCAAATAAGAAACTGGTTTAGAGAAAAAACAACAAGCGTGACTAATTAAGAAGCAAATAATATCATTTTATATTATTGAAAGTTTAGATATAAGTTGACATATTCAACATAAAAATTTTCACACAAATGTTTCTAATACACTAAAATTTTATTTGGCCACAATATTTTTCCTGCTTTTAAGAGATTTTTGTACTAATTAAAAAATAGCTTTACAAAACAATAAAAAAGCCGTTCCAAATGAAACCTAAATGATTAAAAAAATCAACTAATTATCCACTAATTTGATCTTTTTTATAATACATGTCGCTATCATGTTGAAACTTTCATATAATTTTGAATATAGGGCGGACTGTGTGAATGAAAAAATAAAATAACAAGCACCGTGTGTGTGTGTGTGTGTATATATATATATATATATATATATATATATATATATATATATATATATATATATATACTTTATTTATATATGATTAGAACCTTTTACTTAACCACAATTTTAATGGATAATCTGAAGGGAAGTTATCAATTCCAAAAATAAAAAGTGATTATTCTAAAACTATTATAAACTTATAAACATCATCCTCATGAGAGTTGAAAAAAAATTAAATTCAAATTTAAAATAAATCCAATGGAGATGAATGAAGATAATAATAGACATGATGATATAGAAATTAATTATTATAACTATTTCGACTATTATTTAAGTGAATTATTATCTTCACATGATACTTAATTACTTTTTTTTAATATAACAAAGATGAGATTATGCAATTTTTTCTTTACAAATGGCACCTTTATAAAACTAATTATTATTTATGCCTATTTATTAAAAATAAATTTGAGAATTTGATGGGTTGAATTTCTAAAAAAAAAAAAGCAGCTCAGCATGTCCATTCAAAAGCTTGTGCTGTAATATAAAAATTATCATCACACGGGCTTCCAATCCTTTTTAGACTCAAATTTAATACTATATTTCAATTTTCTAAAGTAAGATTGTGTCTCTGTCTTGGATTTGATCAAAAGTTTGAATCGATCGGTAAATTATTGTTGATATTGAGTATTTCTGCATTGCAAATTGGCACCGAAATAAAGCAACCTGCTTTTATTTCTAATATTTTATGAATTTTTTATAATTTAGTTGTAGAACGTGCAAAAGATTAATTGTACTGGTTCTTTTTTATTTTTTTGTTTGGATGATAATTTAATAAAGAAGTTTTATTTCGCTAGGGTGGTATTTTTTTATTCCCTTATTAAAAAATAAAAAAATTTGTTAATTTGTATTTGAAAGATCTGCAAAAGGATTACAGTGGTTGAAAATTGAATATATTCCAATTCAATCTTATAGTTTATATATTAACAAATAGTTTTGATAGGCCACCAAAAATTGCCTTGATCGGACATAAATCTCGATGGAAAATTTAATTGAAAATTTTTAGAATTAAATTCAGGACCATTCAAACTCTAATTTCAACAAGCTTATAACCAAATCAAACATCTCAAGGAGACGAACCCGATGACACCAAATTCAGTCTAATTCGAGCTCAAATGGGCCAAAATCAAGGGCCAAAGCCTATTTGAAAGCTTCAAAACATTAATTGGAAGATCAAATGATATTCAAATACGACATGCTTATAGTCGAATTGAGGGGCTCTACGAGACAAATCCAACAAGCCCAAGATCACTTAATTCTAACATCTCGAAGGCACTTAAATGTTTAATAAACGCTCTATGATCAAGGGAGCTAATACCGTTCGTCCAATAGAACACTCCCAAAATGCTCTTGATCTTCTCTATATTTACTAGTCATGCCACTAAAAAAAACTATAAATAGATCCCACATTCTTCACATGGGGGGAGGGAGGAGGAGGAAGAAGAGAAAAGCTCTGAGGCCTGAAGAATCTTGGAGCTTCACCTTGGCACCACCACTGACAAATCCGAGCCATTAGGTCGCCGCTTTTGAACCTCTGACTGACCATCACCGTCAGACCTCTATATGGAAGCCATTAACGAGCCTCCCTCCAACTATTGTCGCCCGTCGATTATGGTCCTTCTGACCATCGTCGCCAGACTGCGGTCCTTCCTACCACTGTTGCCCACTGACCACGGTCCCTCCGACCACCGTCACCCAATTAAAGATTCTTCCATCCTCTGTCACTTGTCGACTGTGGTTCTTTCGACCTCTGTTGCCCAAATAAAGTCCTACCAATTTAATGAACGGGCCAACACTCTCTTGAGGACAACTCCCATGACATTGAATTCTTTCAGTCATTTAATTAAAGTGTTCTATATGATGTATATTTGTTACATTGAGTCAACGCCTTCACCTGATGAAGGACATCATCTGTAATCAATTACAAATATTAATAGATTCATTAAAATTGAGTCAGACCCCGTGTTTTTCCCTTTTTCAGGATTTCTACATAAAAATTTTTGTTTCACTTATAAATGTTGCATCCTACTCTTTTATCTATTTATGTGCTGGATCTTCGTACAAAGTTATGACACTAAACTTTATATCTCTCTACTGTTGCGAATATTTCAGGACATAACAAGTTAGATAATAAGTAATTATAAATGAGAACTTAAACTTAGGGGTTATTTGATTTAATGAAACAAGAATGTAAGTGAAAGGAACATAATATAGTTGAAATAATTTAGAGTTATCTAATTGAGTATAAAATAAATGTAAGAGATTATTTTTTTGTGTTTAATTCAGAAGTAAAATGAATTAAGTGTAAAACTTGGTGGTGGTAATTAGCATCGTTAGAGTGATGATGGTGGTGGGTGGACGACAGGGATAGTGTTGGTGACAATAAGCAATTGTCGACAACAAGTGGTGAGCGATGGTTGACAGTGAGAGGCGATGGTTGGCGGCAAGCACGGGTGGCAATGACGGATTGTGAATATAGCATTCATTCAAGACTTTTATTTTAAGGTAAGAAATGAGCCAGCATTTTCAATAAGTAGGATTATGCAAGGAGAAAACAAGGACAGCAAAAAAATAAAAAAAATGGAAAAAAAAATTAGATAAAAGAAGTATCCTAAGAATATAGTTTTAACACCCGACAGGATAAAAATTTTAAAATTTTTTAATAAAAAGGTATTAAAATTTTAGAATCTAAGGATAAATTTTGAAATAATGAATTTATTTTTATTCAGACAAAATTTGAATGAGCAAGCTTGTGTAACTCATCCAAATTATCTTCAACGTTTTAAATATTATGCAGCTTCTGAATGAAAACTGAACCCCAAATTTCATTTACCATGAAAATACCATATGACTCTAAAAGTCTTTAAAAGCAAACATCAAAAATAAATAAAAATCGTATTCTTTGAGATTATGATATCAAAGTCAAACCAAATTTTTTCCGGAAGGCTAACCTGACTCCCACTAGTCAAACAATGATAGAAGTTTAAAAAGAGAAATGAGGCCCACACGCAGAGGAGACCGATTACTACTACTACAACGGTCCAATTTTTTGCCGATAAATAGTTTCACCGTTGCCGTTCCGTATCCGTTGTTTGATCCATTTAAAGCGAAAGCTTCGGCCTATTTTGCTTTCTTTGATGTAAATCCACCCGAGCGAGGTCAAAGCTCTCTTTTTTTTTTTTAAAGTCGATTTGGAGCGCGCGAAGAAAGTTTCGATATTTGAACACTTCGCAAGCAGCTATCTACGTTTAAGTTTGTGGTTGTAGGATCCCAAGCACTTTCCGGATTCTGAGGTAGTTTCTTTGCTTTTCTTTTTTTCTTTTCCTATTATGTTTAGGTTTCCAACTTTTGGATCGATTTGTTAGTTTTTGCATTCGATTTGGGGGTTTTGAGTTGTTTCCTTGTTCAACTCAGTTGAGTATGGAGTGAAAGCTATCCGTTTATCGTCGGCTTGTCTTCTGAAACGGCTTTTTGATATGTGTAGATGGGTTATGAGGTCCAGTGGCTTAAACAGTTTTTGTTATGGTTTTGTGTTTGCTGCCTTTGATGTTTCAAGATTGCTCTTTAGATTTTTTCGGCCACTGTAATTTAGGAAGCTCTCTTTCTTTGGGGCTTAAATCCAGCCTCTGGTAAAATTTGTGAAGTTCTTGCTACTTCTTGCTTCAGAATCCCTAAATTTTAATAATATGCACCATCAAATCTTGTTATGTAATATGTAAGTAACTTTTTCTCAGGGCTGTTCAAGATATCTGATTGTGGAAGTTGTTTTGACTTTATATCACTCATGGAGTAGTAAATAGGGAAAATTAAGACATAGCAGTTTATGATTGTTGTTAGAGATCAACAGACTTCATCTTAATTAGATTTATTACACCTTCAGGAGATTGCCCTCTTTTTTATTCTATTACTTATGTCATTGTTGCATTTTCGTCTGTGTTACTCATTTGCGGATAAGGTTCCAGCTAATATTTGGACTTTGTTGTGTTTTTCTTATCATTATAATAAGCGGTTTACCGCTTCTCAGTTAGCTATTTTAACGTATGCAATTAGTTTTCCCCTTTCTTTGGAAAGTTTCTTCATGTTATATTCCTTTTTTTTTTATGCCAACTTCCTCAAGCATTTATTTTATTATAGGCTTTAACCTTTTTTTTTAATTATAGGCTACTAATTTATCATGATTAACTATCAAAAGTCTTGCGCTTCTTGGTTAATCTACCTTTTTATGAGCCTGTTTCTTTATGAGTTCTCCTATTCTCTGTTTACTCTCTTACACTGACAGTCCTTTTTGTTTTTATAGACAGGTACCATTGTTGTACCTGTTGTCATTTTTTGATATCTCTGTCAGCATATCAGGCATTCTGTGGCCACCAGTACGTCTAAAATTAGTTCATCGAAGACACCTAACGACAAGTTTTACAAGCTTCCCGGATCTGTTTTCTTTCGAACCTACTCTTTTTATCCAGATATCAAACAAAATCGTAGAGCTACAAGGGCTTCTACTGCTCCCTCAATTAACAAATCACGTAATAATGGTTGTGAAAAAAAGGGTACTTCTTTTCCTCCATATTCAACATTAGCAGATGGGAATAATAAATACACAAATGACTTACAAGAATTCAGTGATTTTAAGAACCAGTCAGTGCAGGAGCTAGAAAAGTACTGTATAAACCGGGCAGAAGAGACTACACAGAGAATTAATAGTTGTGTGAAGGTTGCTGAAGAAATAAGAGAAGTTTCCTTAAGGACACTTGGGAATATTCATCAACAGGGTGAACAGATTACAACAACCCATGAAACGGCAGCAACCATTGACTATGAACTTAGTAGGGTATGTAACTTATTTACTTTCTTTTTCTTACAGTGTTTTAGAGGCTTTTGAGTTAAGAAATATGAATTTGTTGTGTGTCTTTGATAGATACAATACATGCATCTGCCTGCTCTTTTGCATAGTGGGATGATTGCAAGCCTGCTGTCTTAATACTCATAGTTTGGTGAGCTAATAATTGGTTTCTAACTAACATTTACCATTATCAGGATCATCACATTTCATTAGCCTTATCCATATATTTGTGGTCAGAGTTTTGAATCCTACGATATCTCTAGTTTACACCAGACTTTTTGCACTTTTTTAACCTTGTTATCTTTGGCCTATATTCCTTCTTTCCTTAACCCTTTCACATTAATTCTTTCGGGTTTGTAGCATGTTTTGCTCTTTGTAACATCTCTCCCCAAAAATTGTAAATAAGCAAACGAACTCAGGATACGTGAGCTAATAAGATATTTTGTTTGGTTAGATAAGATATATTTCAACAGTCCTATTGTGAAGTAAAAGTGCAATCTGAAATGAATCAACTTGTTCATTTACATTCTTGTTGATTATGACATACTTATTTCAGGGTGAAAGGATCTTGGGAAGTCTTGGGGGACTCTTTTCTAGGACTTGGAAACCGAAGAAAGGCCGTGAAATAAAGGGACCTGTTCTTTCAAGAGGCAAATTCAGAGACGATTCGCTCATGAAAAGGGGAAATAACATGGAAAAGAGACAAAAGCTTGAATTAAATTCTTTTAAGTCTCGATCAAATCCTCGACCATTCTTGTCTGAACCTTCATCTACCCTGGAAAGGGTCGAGGTATTTATAGTTCAAAACCCGAAGTTTATATGATAAAGTGCTAGAGAATGGCAGTTCATTTATACTGATTACTCCTTTTATTTTGACAGATGGAGAAGATGAAACAAGATGATGCTCTTTCAGACTTGAGCAGCTTATTAGGTGAGCTGAAAGCCATGGCTATAGACCTGGGATCTGAATTTGAAAGGTTGGTTTGCCCTTTCTTCCCATTGAAGCAGTTGTTTATCCTTACAATCAAATAATTAGCATAGTTTGATTACCTTTCGAACTATGACAGTTGTTTCATTTGAAATTATACATAAGGTTAATGATGATGATGACTGAATGAATCTAATATCCGTTCCTTTTGGGTGATTGCAGGCAGAATAAGGACTTGGATCACATGCAGGATGATGTGGAAGAATTAAACATGAGAGTAAGGGGTGCAAACCTTCGTGCTCGTCGTCTGCTAGGAAGATAAAAAGCAAGTCCTATGCCAAATTTGTATTATTCATTTCATTACTTCATTGTCAGCAGAAATTTTTTTTTTCAAAATTGGGTCATAAGGATGGACATCATCTTTTTTGGCAACTTATTATTTTTATTAACTTTCCCAACCCTTACATTGGATCATTGTAATGAATTTTGTCTTGTGCATATACCCTCACGGCATAAATATCTTCTACTTGAAGTTTTGATCTTTGTAATGAATTTTTGCTTGTGTTTGTATCCTAATAGTCACTATTTTTTATTGCTTTTAAGAAGTTTCTGAACTAAAAAACTGTTGTAGAAAACAGTAAAAAAACTATCCTAAACAAAGCCTTAATCTCAACTCGGGAGATAAACCTCATAAGTTAGAGACTTAGAATTGTTAAACAGTTTTGTATTAAGAGGAATGCATTCAAGTATTTGAAATGAAATTTTATTTATTCAGTAAAATTTTTAACACACTTTCATCAAAAGAAAATTAGGAAACTGAAACAATAAACCAATGAAAAGAAAGTAATCGACTACATTAGCAATAACTAGCACAGAACCAACACAAGTTTAAACAAAGAATTACAATTAAGACATAAATGTTGATCCAATGAACTAACTATTGTTGAAAAATCTACTCTTGCGGCATGGAATGAGATTTTCATTAGTTATTCTTAATGCTTCAGTAGACTATAATTATTGCTTAGTGGTAAAAAAAACTTATGATAGACTTTAAGGGGGTTGTAAAAATTTTTGGTCTCAGCATTCAGTGACTATGTTGATTATCGATAATCTAGTCTAAAATATCATTAGTGACATAAAATTACTTCATTTGAGACCAAATTACCAATCACAAATTACCATCGTTCTTGTCGTGTTTATTTGCTACTCTTTTCTAGTAAGAGTGAGTGCAATTAGTATTGAGGATTAATATTTTCTTATGCCTCTTTTACTTTATTTTGTGTACATGTATGTCCTTTTTAATAGAGAATTTAGTCAGCTTGCTTTTGTCATCTATATCTATATAAATTTTGATATCTTTTTATAATGCTTGAAGTCTTTATTTTTGCTTTTGCATTTATAATATTCTCTTTTACTAGATGTTTTTTATATAGAAAGTTAAAGATATTTTTCTTAACACTAGCCACCTAGCATCATCACTATCCTCCTAATGATCATGATATAGGCACAATTTAAGTCAGTTTCTCATAGACTATCCAACTGGTCTCTAGCAAAGACCAAGTTGTTATGGCAAGTGAGCTAAGGTTAGTCTCCACAACTACCTCTGAAGAGTTGGTTAGTAGTTGGCACATCCAGTGAATGGTGGAAACTTATTTATCCTTGGTGATTGAGAAAAAGGAACATTTAGAGGGGTTGTGGAGAAAGAATAGAGGAATTACTATGATGGAGTTACTCTATGCGGAGGCACAAAATAAATTAAACAAAAGAATTTAGAGATTTTATAGCGATATGATCCATAGAGATAAGTCCACTATAAGAACTAGTGAGAGAAAATATCCATCATGCAATAAATATATGATACGGTAGCATCCAGGACGAGGACTAGGGAGGGGCTGGACTGGCCAGTCCACTAGGGAGGGACGGACCAGGCGAAATCCAAGGGGGAATATTTCGATCCCCCTTGTAAGGCTGATTTGGAGGCTGATTAATTAGGAGATATTGTAAATTTTTTAGAGTTGATATACTTTTCTTTTCGCGAGGCCTTTCTAGCGATGTCTAGGTTTTTTGGGAGAGTCGATCTATCTCTCGAATTGTACATCACCTGTATCTTGCTTTTGTATTGAGTTGCAATCCAAAAATTAGCCATAATCCCTCAATTTCTTGTAGTTTTTTGCTGTTTACCTATCATTTTCTGTTGTTTTCTTGTTGGTTTTACTCCATGACATATCAAATTGGTATTAGAGCGATGTCCTAGGTTGAAATCTAAGACCCTATTGCTGATTTCTGCTGTATTTTTATTCCTACTTTGTTGATTTTCACTATTTAAAGACCAAAATTGCCAATTTTTGTTATTTTTCACAGTTTGGAACCTATATCCCTGAATGGCAGCAAAGAAGATTAATGCGTTGGAAGAAAAGATGGAACAACTGAGGGCCATGATGGAGGAAAAATATTCTGGAATTAAGGAGAAATTTTCCAGAATGGAAGGGAAGATCATAACAGTGGAAAAAAGACTGTCATCCATGGAAAACCGATTCGAGAATATTGAAGTCATGATGAAGAAAATGATCGAGATATAGTCAAAAGATTCATCGACGATTCCTAGGGATGAACCAAAGAGAAAGGAAATTATGAAGGAGATGATGAGAAAGCTCATTGAGATGCGATCCAAAACCCCACCAATGATTCCAATTGCTAACCCTAATGAAGATTTGACTAGGATTATCTTGGCCGAATCTAAGGGAAAGGAGATTGGGCAGGAAGAGTTCAACGAAGAGAGCCCCTTTCATCAAGAGCCACCTCCTATGACTCTGATAAGGAGGGAAATATGATTTTTGGATGGGGGGACAACAGAAAGGGACTTTTATGATGAAGATGGTAGGGTGACCGACCACTATGTGAGGCCTTTTGGGTAAGGGGAGTGGATGATGGGATGAGAGGTACGAGCCAAGCCATGGGGTTTGGTCATGGGAGGCGGATGGAGGAAAGGTGGGATTTCCACCCATGAGACACGGGGGGAACTGTGGTCGAGAGAGGAAATTGGTAGGGCTGCAAACGAACCGAGCCGAGTCGAGTATGTGAGTGTTCATGTTTGAGTTTGTTTATCATTAGCATGTTCAAGTTTGGTTCGTGTTTGATTCGAGCTTTATTGTTTGTGTTCATGTTTGGTTCGTTTAATTTAAGGGTGTTCATGTTTGGTTCATGTTCGATTCATATTTGGTTCGTCTAGTGCTTATCGAGCTTTAAACAAATAAGCCTTAACGAGCTATGTTCGTGAACAGAATTAGCAAACAATCTATTGAACAAACAAACCTTTAGTTTGTTCATGAATATCTTAAATAAACAATCTTGCAAACATAGACAAATGTGAAATGTCTCTTGTTCATGAAATTAAATTTATAATAAAAACAATTATCTATTTAAAATGAAAATATGATTAATCTATATGAATATATTTTCAAATGAAGCTTATAATTAAATATTAATCGAGTTTTTATCAAGCTTATTCATGAGTTCTGAATCGAATATGAATAGAACTTTTATCGAGCTTAATGTCGAGCTTGTTCACGAACTTTAAATGATGTTGTTCGTGAACATAAATGAACCGAACACATTAGTGTTCAAGCTTGTTTATTTAAGAATCGAGTATTTAAAATGTTGTTCAAATTTGTTTGTTTAGTTAGTTAAACGATCACAAACGAGCTTTAATTGAACCGAGCATCGAGTAGCTCGTCGAGCGTTTGGTTCGCTTGCAGCCCTAGAAATTGGGGTGGAGATGCTAGGGTTAGGAAACTGAAGTTGTTGATATTCAAAGGGGAGGATGCCCATGGGTGGGTATACTTGGTAGAGTTGCACAACCTAGAGGAGGTCTAAAATTCTGAGATGACTAGGTGCCCCCCCCCCCCCCCCCCCTCTCTAGAAACAAGGTGTTCCTCAATCATTGCTTATCCTTGCACCTTGAGGATAAGGTACATTTCGAGAAGGAGAGTATTAATATGGCAGCATCCAGGATGGGGACTAGGGACGGGCTGGACCATTTGGTCTACCAGGACAGGGCGAACCAGGAAGAATCTAGGGGGGAATATTTCGGTCTCCCTTGTGGGGCTGATTTGGAGAAGAATAATTAGGAGATGTTTCCTAATTGAAGAGGGTAGATTTGGAGGCTAATTTGGGGGCTGATTTGAAGAGGATTAATTAGGAGATATTTCTTAATTAAAGATGGTAGATTTTGGGTTTGATTTGGGGCTAATTTGGGAGGGAAATAATTAAGGAAATAGGATAGATTTGAGGGCTGATTTAGGAGGGAAGAATGAGAGCTTATTTAAGGTTAAGTTTAGGGTTTATTTGGGGGATGCAAATTTTTTAGAGTTGCTGCAGTTTCCTTTTCGTGAGGGCTTCCTAGCGACGTCTATGTTATTTGGGAGAGCCAATCTACCCCTTAAATTATAGATCATATGTATCTTTCTTTTTTATTGAGTTGTAATCCAAAAATTAGCCATAAGCCCTTAATTTCTTGCAATTTTCTGCTGTTTACCTACTGTTTTTTGTTGTTTTTCTTGCTGGTTTTACTCCACGGCATATCAGTATAGTACAACTAAGAGATCTTGTAACATTATAAGTGTATTTTAGAGTGTCGAGAGAAGGCGAGAAAAGAAGATAAAATTGTAATAAATATATATTAAAATTGGTAAGAAAAGTATGACTTTTTTTATTATTATAAAATATGGGGAGAGAAAAATAAATAGAAGGCACAACTCAGGTTTTTTTTGTAGAAGATGGGATGAAGATACATTTGTATACCTTTAAAAATAACCTTTTTGAATGAAGTCATCAACCTGAGAGGTTAACTTGAATGTGAGTGGCAAAAAGGTGGAGAAGAATTATTGGACAACACTTTCTATGCAACGATTGCTTTTGGAGATTTTTGAGTGTTTAATGGTGAGTAGAGAGAACATGATCAATAACCCTTGAATGATCGATCGATGAGGATTTTATAGCCGAAGTTAGTGTTTTAATTTATAGGCAAATAATGATGATGAGCTGACAATCTACAATAATGATAACGACTATGCGATGTTAATGTACTGATAAAGTAAAGTTAAGCTAGTGTCCTTGTAATGTAAAACGGGTTGGAGATTTGAGATTTATATCAGCTTATTTTAAATTATAATTATTAATATATATATCAGCTTATTTTAAATTATATTTATATAATTATTAATATATATAAGATTAAATTTAATTTTTAAAACTAATCGCTACGCCTCCGCCAGCTTTTTTTTCTTGCCTGAAATTAACAAGCCGATCCGGGCCGCTCACAACTCACAAAATAAGTTAAGCTCGCCAATCGTACAGTCCATATTGCATAACCTATATAATTTTTCAAAACGAGCCCTGTTTGCCAGCAGTCCGTTGTCTTACGAATGATGTTCACATGTATTGTTGGGGGAGGAAAAAAAGGTGAACCATACTCACTGGGCCGAATTTAAGCTGGCCTTTGAGGTTTATGCGGGCTCTAAAGTTTTAGTTGGATTTTAGTAAACATTTGGTAGTCCATATTATGATTTCTTGGCTTTATAAGCCTGGGTTTAAAAGTCCTTATTTATTTATTAATAGAAATTAATATTATGATACTGCTCATATCGTATGAATTTGATGCAAACATTTAATTTTGTTGATGGTTCACAAGATTTTACCAGCTGGGAGAAGAACTTTTGTTATCTAGTCATTTGTAGTTCCGTTTATTATCTTTGGAGAGAACGTAATACTAGGAGGTTTGAAAACGTTTGGAGCAGCCCTTCTAGTGTCTGCTTCACTATCAGGCAAGCTATTCTTCATAAGGCTAAGCTTTGGAAACATTTCTCTGATCTTCAAGGCCGTTTTGCGATGCTCAACTGATTTTTTCTGGCTGCTGGAAGAATTTTCGAGATTCTGTGGGCTATGATGTCGGTCTTGCCGCATTAGCCCTCGTGGATGGCAGTGGTTTTCGATCGGGGTGCCTTCATGATTTCTCTACGATTGCTATATGATCCGAGTTCTGCAACCGGGGGTTACTCTTGCTGCTTGTGGCAATTCCCTGAGCCCGATTTTGGCTCCATCCCCTTTTTATCTTTCCTATGACTTGTTTTTAGCCTTTTTCTTTCTGATCTTCAGAATTTGTTTTTTTTTGTTAGATCATTTTGATGATTTTGAATTATGTTAGCATTTGTTATAGGTCTTCTCTTACATATATAAGCAATTTTATTTTCAATAGAATGGACTAAGCCCTCAATTTTCCCAAAAAAAAAAAAGTATTTTATTTCATTTTTGGCAAATTTAACGCCTTTGGAATTACGTCATATTCATCATGGATTCAAGATCGATATATGTGAAGTAAAATGCATGTCTTTTTTTAATCAATAAATGATGATTTTTTTAATTGGACTGATAATTTAGTTAATAAATAAATAATTTGACTCAAAAATATTGCGAGCCACAAATAAAAGATGCTTAAATATTGGTCTTTTTTTAATTTTTGACAATGATGCTTTTTGTAGTAATAACACCTCATTGAATGATCGGATTTCTTGATGGGGCCTATAATTAACTTCGAAAAAGAAAGATAAATTGACTCTAATAAAACATAATAGATATTTTTAATTTGTGGTGATTTAGGTTTGTTTACGATTAATTGTGAAGTTATTGTGAGAAAAATTTATTTAATTACTCTGGTTGTTAAAAGTAGCTTTTTATTACAGAATTTTTTAAAAAATAATGACAAATAACAAGAAAATAATATCCAAATAAAATTATGATTGCTATATGAAAAAAAAAATAACGAGAAAGTTGTCTCAAGTAGACCCTTAATTTGATAAAAAAAATTATTTTTCTACGAATACTATTGAACTTATATTTGAGATAACTTTCTTACTGCTTTTTAAAACAACTTTTTAATATAAAAATTTTTAGTTCAATAAAATTTTATACTATTTAAAATTTTGTGCAAAAAAATTATCTTAAAAAATAATAAAAAAATTTTCCTAAATAAAACCTAAATCAAATCTAATAAATATTTTTAATTTCTTATGATCCAATCTCGTCAAAAAAATTGTGACTGTCGGATGATATGAAATTTTTTTTTTTTGTTTTTTATGATATGAAATTAAAATGATTTGCCGTATAGGTCAAATGAAGGGCTGGTCTTTTTTAAAATAGAAAAATGTCCTTTTAGTAGTAACATCTCATTAAATGATGATGTTTTTCTTATAAGGATTGATAGTTATATTAAAAAATAAATATGTTTTAATTAATTTAAATTAATTTTATAAAACTTTCTAAAATAAATAAAATCAAATAAAAATTAAAGTTAAATTAAATCAAACCTTACAAATATTTTCAACTTCACGCGATTTAATCTTATTGTAATTATACTAAAATATGGAGAGCCACTTTTTTTTTTTTTTTGCATTATTCTTTTGAATAAGATCATATGATTCATATCATACAAATCAGATAAAATATTGGTCTTTTTTAAATCTTGAAAAAGATCCTTTAAGTAGTAGTTGGTCATTAAATGATGATGATGATGTTTCATAACAAGGGTTTTGAAAAAAAAATAAATAGAAGCTAATTAATTTAAATTATTTGTATATTTTATTAAATTAAATTAAATCAAACCTAACAATTAAATATTTTTAATTTCTTATGATTTAATTCTGTAGAAATTATATCCATGCATACACAGTCAACTTTTGAATAAGATCGTAATTATCGTCATATAGTGCACATCAAATGAATTATTTTTTTTCCTTCAAAAATATTATTTAGCTGGCTTCACATTAAATGATGCTTTTTTGGGATTTTTACCTGCATAGCACTTGAATTTTTATTATTTTCATATGTAACATCTTAAACCTTTAATTTATCCTACCCACACCTCAAACTTCTAATTCGCTCATATCCCGCACTCCGTTCCGTCTCCGTCACCTGCATGCATGCCAGCCCCCAGTCACCCGAATAATTCTCTTCAGCCGCACAAATGGTAGTCTCCTTCGGACTATTCTCTATCGATTTCCTGCGTGAAAATGCGCATTCTTGTTGTGAAAACTCCTCCTTGGTCATTCTATTGCTGCCGTGAGTTTCCACTGATGTCCTATTTTTTTTTTCTTGCAATGAGATATGCGTATAATGGTCCTTTTCTGCCATTTTATTTGCAGATTTTTTATTTTAAGTGATAGTTATGGTGAATGTATTTGGGTTACATATAAATTTGGGGGATATTTGAGTGATGTCAAAGGTGATGAAAGAAGAAGATATACAGGTGGAAAATAGAAAATGATGAAATTAGAATATGATTTGCTTAATTTTTTTTATCCTTAGAGAGAAGGTTGAAAAGATCTGTCCATGATTAATTGGGCATGAGTATAAGTTACACTATCATATTAGTCCTATTTCTCCCAAAGTTTACAAGACAATTTCAAGTGATATTGAGGTGGTGCAAATGATAGAACAATGTACCGACAGTCGGTGGGTTGAAGTTGTTGTTACGTTACAAGAGGATGAAGAGGTTGATATGAATATGGAAGGTTTAGAGCATTGCCCTAATGTTGCTTCGAGGAACATTAACTTTGGAAGCTTAAGCAGTGATCATCTTATACGACCAATTAGTGATGATAAAGTATTAGAAGTTAGTGCTTGTTTTCATGATGCAAGTAGTTTTCACGATGCAAGTAATCTTAAGCAGTTCCTATGATCCATTGCAATTACCAATAACTTTGGGGTGAAGATCAAGGCTAGCAATTAGTCTAGAGTTATAGCAACATGCTCGCATCAAGGGTGCCCTTGAAAGGTACGTGATCGCTATGCAGAGATGGTTAGACCTTTGAAATTAGGAGGTTAGATGATACACATTTGTGTCATGGTGTTAACATAGATGGAAATAAGCTTACTACATCAAAATGGGCAGCTCTTGAAATACAAGATATTCTGAAGAAAAATTCGGATATACCGCTGAAGCATATTAGCAACACGTTGGAGATAAAATACGGATTATTATTGTCATACATGCAATTGTGGTGCTCTAGAGAAGTAGCACGGTCAATGAACCTTGGTGAAGTGGATGAAAACTACAAATGGGTTACTGCCTTAAGAAGAGAGCTTATCATTAGAAATCCAGGGTCTCGTATCACATACACATACGATGCTGATGATTACTCGTTCAAGAGGTTTTATGTGAGCTCTAAATTATGCATTGAAGGCTTCGTAGTAGGTTGTAGACCATTAGTTGGCCTTGACACTCGCCACATAAAATCAAAATACTTAGGTGTTTTATTATCTGTTAATTCACTTGATGGTTGCAACATTTTATACACTCTTATTTTTGCAGTTGTGGAGACTGAATCGATGAGTATGTGGCATTGGTTTCATCTCATTAAATAAAGATGTATTTTTAGCAGGATTGATAATTATATTAAAATATAAATATATTCTAATTAATTTAATAAAATTTTCTAAAATAAAATAAATTAAAGTTAAATTAAATCAAACCTTACAATTATTTTCAACTTCACTGATTTAGTCTCATTGTAATTATATTAAAATATGGAGAGCCACATTTTTTTTGCAGTATTTTTTTGAATAAGATCATATGATTCATATCATGCAAATCAGATAAAATATTGGTCTTTTTTTAATCTTGTAAAAGACCCTTTCGGTAGTAGTTGGCCATTAAATAATGATGATGATGATGTTTCATAACAAGGGTTTGGAAAAATATAAATAGAAGCTAATTAAGTTAAATTATTTGTATATTTTATTAAATTAAAATAAATCAAGCCTAACAATTAAATATATTTTTTATTTCTTATGATTTAATTCTGTAGAAATTATATCCATGCATGCACTATCAATACTCAAGAGCCACCATTTATCTTTTGAATAAGATCGTAATTATCACCATATCGTGCATATCAAATGAATTATTATTATATATATTTTTTCAAAATTATGCTTTTAGCAGGCTTCACATTAAATGAAGATTTTTTTTTAAATGTTGGGCTCTTTATCTCCACCTATTTATTTGTAATTGGATAAATAATTTTATTATTTTTTTGTTTCAAATAAAATGATCAAAATTTTATTTCAGATAAATTATCTTATGTTATAAATATAAGGCTTAGTTTTTTGTGATAACACAAATGTTCAAACAAAATAGTTGCTCGAATATTCTTCTTCAAGCACTTCCAATGTTTTCCAAACAATATCTCTCTTTGATACTGAGTGATGCATTTGCTATAAAACTTCACAAATTTCTGGAATACAACCTATTTGTGACGTGTTAAACCGTTGCAAACCTTATCACAAATATCAATTAGTGACTCCCCAACGTGTTGTAGCGTCGGTTGCTAATTTGCTCATCAAAAGTATTTTGTGACTAATTAATGCAATCACACATATAGATTGCGATGCCAAATTGTCACATGGTCAATGGCTACTAAAATTTGGAGCTCTAGGTTGAACTTAGCAATAAGATCCGCCCACAAATCTCATCACAAATGCCTAAAAACACAAATGAATATATATTAGTCGCAAATAATTAACTAATATAGAATAATTCAGCATAGGTAAGAACATAAATAATTTAAAGAAGTAGTGTTATCGAACTATAGCAGCCTTCACATATGTGTTCACTTTAATAGAAGCACATAAACTCTCATAATCACATGTTCTTTTATCATCTAGGCATCTACATTTTTTATGTGCATATAATGACTTTTCAAAATAGTTGTAAACTAAAAGTGGCTCTTGAGGGCCCAATTTCCCTCGATCATTATTTGTTAGCACTTGATTCTATTTTATGTTCACATTTGACTAGAAGTACACGGTGCATAATGTAGACATCTCTTCAACCACATAAGCCTTGCAAATTGACCCTTTAACATTCACATTTTATTAACTTTCTTTTTCAAGTGATGCATAGTTTTACAACAAAATTTATTTGTGTCATAATAAAATGAAGGACTAAGGTTTTAACTATTTAAATTGACCTTTACCTTACAGAAGGAGTCATGCATCAATTGACCCTCCAAAAATTGTCTTGTAGGCTAGGTTAATTATGAAGTGTTCCATAGAGTCAAATTGAAAATTTTTCTTAAGTTATAAGGTAGTTTTTATGATATTTATCTCTATCATTTTTAGAAGATGGATATATAATGTCGTAGAATAAATATATATAAAAAAACTCAACTCAATTGATGTATCCTAAATTAATTAACTTAGATATTAAGACATAAAAAGCAAGTGATAATAATCTTTATGGAAAACTATGACAATCATGTGTCTTCATGCTATAAAATATAATCATGTAAATTTACACACTTAGACTAATTTAAACCCATACACAACAACCTCTATTTGGTTATTTGTAAACATGTATGTTATTTTGGCTTTATTTTTACTTATTTTTCATCAAGCTCAATTAACCCAGTTCCATATCATTTGCATAATGATTCTAAAGATTGATTTCTCTATCAACGTACTGGATCCATAAGTCGAGTGTAGAGGACTGAATACGTGATAGTAATAGACAGTTCTAATCTTCCTACGCCAACTAACTGAGACAGTGACCTCAGTTCACTTATCCACTCATAAATACCTCGGAAAGTACGATAATCAACATGTTCATACATATACCGACTAACATCATTCCAACAACCTTCTCAAACTATATGCCTATTCTTCTTCAATCTCCTGCACGAAATTCTGTGATTGAATGTGTTTGTCCTATTGTACTCCCAGATCTTGATCATATCTTACAATTCTCTCATTCAAACTCCCATCCCAATCTTGAGATGCCTTTTCCACTGAGTTGATTTTCATTAACTGCTCCTCCAATTCCATCTATGTCATATTGGATATTGGGGTAGTGAAGATACCTTTATAGATTGTTTTTTTTCTTACGAGTTTATGTGGAGGATGATTAAGCTTAGTAGCACTTCTTTTGAATTTAACTTTTAGTTTTTGATGTGGGTAATTTATTCGAAGAATTTGACTTTTACGATAAACATTATAACAAAATATTTTATTATTGTTAGATAATACCATTAGAAACATCGATTTAATACTTTCCATATTAATTGTATTTTGAAATCATTCCAAAAATTTCTTGGCCAAATTTAGTCGATTTCAAAGTATTCATACAATTCAAAAATTTAAAATAGCTAGATAACCATCTCTGCAAATTCCTTGGCTGAAATTTCTCCCCTCTCCCTCTCTTGCAAAAAAAAAAAAATCCTCTATTGTTAAAATTTCTTCTCTCTTGCATTGCAAAGTGCAAATACTCTCTCACAAGTAGTCTCTTGGAAATTAAGTGGAGATCTCTCTTTTGGATCATCTTCTTATTTTTTTCCAAGGTAGAAATAGATTGATTCATCATCTTCAATACATTGATCAGTAAGAGATTTTTAGATTCATAATCTTTCATGATAAGTTGAAAAGAAATTAGTTTCATTATTTTTTGTTTATTATTTCATAATCTCTCTTGAAATTAATCTTTGGATGTTTGTTGGTTTTGTAAAAATTCTTTCATGCTAGTTTAAGTGATAATATTATTCTCACATTAAATTAATAATTTAATTTGTTTGAATAATATTGAATATATTTTATGATCTCGAAATCTTCATTTAAAATTATCACTATATTGCATAAATTCTTATTTTCAATTACAAAGTATATTTTATTATTAATGAAATCACCGAGAGCAAAATTTTCATTTATCATCTTATTGCAAATTGGGTTGTGAGAGCAAAATTATTTTAAAAATATTGAGATATCTATATTATTATTGTATCTTTTAATTTTCTTTCTACTTTAAATTTTGAGGTTGTACTCGCCCCATTGTAGGAGAATACATGATTTGATTATTATAAGGGATTGTACTCACTTAGTTGTAAGTGAGTAGAAAAGTTTGGTAATCTTGATCAGATTGCTCAATGAAATTCTAGCTCAAGGTTGGCTATGTGAACAATGGCCGGTTTTAGGGTTTGCCAAATCAAGTAAAAATATTTTGCCTCTGGCCTCTTTTTTTTAGTCATACGCCTATTGTTTGTGTTTACTAATTGTTATTTTAACTTAAGTTTATTTTCTATAATAATAAAATTAATATTTTTATTTTATAATAAAATTTTTAAAGTATACCCAATTTACCCCCTCTTCTGGGTGCCAAAATAACTTTCAATTATTAAAAAAATTTAAAATAATTTTTTTAGAAATTTGATAAATAAGATTGTTTAAAATTTATATCACTCTAATATATAAAATTACTTTAAAATATTTAATAAATAAAATTATTCTCATAAAATTAAACCAAAAAATTGAAGCATCAATAAGAAAATATAGAAAACTCATAAAACAAAATGCAAATAATTTTAGTTCTTAAGTAAACTTATTTATAAATGTGATATAATTTTTAAATCAATCTTATTTATCAAATTTATGAAAACTGTCTTAATGTAAAAATTTCAAATTTATTAAACAATATATTTCAAAATTAATTAATTATATATAAACTTCATAAATAATAAAAAAATTACTTGATTGATACGAATCTCAATGCATATTAGTGGGCGAGAGAGGTCAGAGCGATCGTAGTCGACGAGCGATGGAGGTCACAGTGAGCGATGGAGGTCACAGTGATCGTAGTCGGTGAGTGACAAAGGTCGGAGGGGCCGTAGTCAGTGGGCAACGGAGGTTTGAGGGGCCGTAGTCGACAGGAGATAAAGGTTGGAGGGATCGTAGTCAGTGGGCGACTTTGGTTTGAGGTATCATAGTCGGCTGGCAATGACGGTGGGGAGGGATCGTGGTCGACAGGCAATGGTGGTTGAAGTGACCTTACTGGGTGGGCGACGAAGGTAGGAGGTTTTTAGTCGGTAAGCGTCAGAGGTCGGTGCGATCGTAGTCGGCGAGCAACAGAGGTCGGAGTGATCGTAGTCGACAGGCGATTGAGGTCAGAGGGGCCATAGTCAGCGGGCGACGAAGGTCAGAGTGATCATAGGAAGCGAGCGACGGAGGTCAGAGTGGTCGTAGTTGGCAGGCGATGGAGGCCGGAGGGGTTGTGATTGACGGGCGACTGAGTTCTGAGGGGCTGTAGTTAGCAGGTGATGGAGGTCGGAGGGGTCTTTGTTGGCGAGCGACGGAGGTCGAAGGGGCTGTAGTCAGCGGGGGATAAGGTCAGAGGGGCCATAGTCCACGGGAGATGGAGGTCGGAGGGGTTGTAGTCGGTGAGTGGCGGTGGTCTGAGGGATCTTAGACAGCTAGTGACGGTGGTCGAAGGGACCGTAGTCGGGTGATGATGGTCGGAGGTAGACCCGACGGTGGTGGACGGACGGAGTTTCAGTGATGATGATCTGGTGGAGGTTCAGCAGCGGTGGCTGGGCAGCGAGGGTTTGTCGGCGGTGGTGTCCAGATGGAGCTCTGTGATTCTTCAAGCCTTATAGCTCTCTTGATCTCTAGCCCAAGATCCAAGCTTCTAAAGGTCCAATTCCCCCTTTCATGTGAGAAGTAGGGGTTTATTTATAAATTTTTTAGAGTGACATGCTTCACAAATATGAAGAAGATCAATGGAAAATTCGCAGTGCTCCATGGGATGGCTCATATCAATTCCTTCAATCATAGAGTGTTCATGCAGCATTTAAGTGCCTTATGATGTCGAATTAAACAATTTTGGGCTAGCTGGATTATTCTGGTCGAACCGCTCGATTTAAATATAAGCATGTCATGTTTGGAGATCATTTGATCATCTAATTTATACTTTAAAGGTTATAAATATGCTTTAGTCTTTTGGTTTGGGCCCATTTGTGCTCGGATTGAACCAATTTTGATGTCGTTTGGTTCGTCTTACTAAGACATTTAATTTGATTATAAGTTTGCTGAAATTGGAGTTCGGACGGTCTCACATGTAATTTTGAAAATTTCTAACTTAAATATACCTCGATATTCGTCCTCGATAATCGTGCTCCATCGATGTCATTTTTGGTGACATATCAATTAGAATAAATAATTAGAGCTAAAACTTTTATAATGTTATTTTAAAAATTTACAATTTTATTCTGTATTAGTTAATAAATATGTAACAAAGGAGTTTAGGGGAATATTAAAAATGACTAGATTAATAAATATTTAATGGCTTAATACAAATGACTAGTTAATTATTGCAAGGCAAAGAGTTTGTGGATCATATGAGAAGGTAGTGGATCATCATCACATTCTTCTTGATATACATTCTAGAAATGAATTTGAAAATTTACTAACTTAATGAGTGAACAATGCATTTTCGTTCTGAGATCGTCTAATAAAAATTATTGCAAGGGAAAGAGTTTCAACCAACCCTAACAAAGGCCTATTTCTAATTGCAGGAAAGAATGATAAAATAAAAACAGTGAACTGAAAGAAGTGAAATGGATTTGGAATTGGCTTGGTTGCGACCAGCAACCCCTCTATGTAACACACATTAATGTTCAAGAAGTGCGTTGGATCACCTGTGAATCAATCTTAATCTCAAGAAATGAGGGGAAGCTCTCCAAGCCCTCCAGCCTGAGCCGAGGAGATTCATCAATTATCAGCTGCCTCAACATCTTTAAACGGCATAAGAACCCCTCAGGTATGGATTTCAGCTTGGGGCAATTGCTGATGTTAAGTGTATGCAGATAGGGGAATTCCATTGACGTCATGCTTTCTATCTTCGGCCACTCCCATTTCTCCCACTCAGCCATGTCTTCAAAGCGGAGAACTTTCAATTTGGGAAATGATGAGATGCTACAGGAAGACGACGACGATTCTTCTTCCTCCCCCTGCAGCGTTTTCCTTAGGAAATGTTTCCCCACGCTCGTCACTTTCGGTGCTTGTTTTACGAGTAAGTGCTCCAGACATGGCAGCTGACCCAACCCGGAAATCACTTTCAGGTTCAAGCAGCCTTCCAGTTGCAGACTCCTCAGGTTGGGAAGCCTGGCTGCTAATGACAGCCAGCTCGGGAGGCTGGATCCATAGTAGTAAATGATTCTGAGGTCCTCCAATTCTTCGGGAGGAGAAAGCTTGTCACTAACCTCAAAAAGGAAGTTCCTTAGGTCTTGTTTATTCTTGCCCGCTGCTTCCTCAGGCCTCCATCTGAGCACGAGCTTCCTCATATATATTTTGCTTTCCAGAATGCCAACGTTCCTCACCAGCTCTGCACTTTTCGGCAACCCGCCTAAGGCATTGCCGGATATCTCCAAGTCCAAGGACCTGTTTTTCGAGGGAAAATCTTTAGTACCTAACTTGATTAATAATTTCAAGGATAGTTAAAGCAATTAAGCATCCTTACCTTAGCATTTTCATATCTTTAAGATCTTGCACGGTTGCAAGTTTCTTCCCTTCCTCGTGCGGTCGCAGGGGAATTATCTTTCGAAGCTCAGGCATTTCCTTTCCCATGCCCTCCGGCAAACCCTCGAGCCTGGTCTCCCAGGCGTCAAAATACATGAGATTCTTCAGATTTAGAAAGCTTTTGGGAAGATGGGAAAGTTCTCTGCATGATTGGAGGCGCAGAGACTTCAGGTTTGCGAGCTTGCCGATGCTTTCTGGTAAACTTTCCATCTTTTCGTTCTCCGAGAGGTCCAGGAATCGCAAGTGCACAAGGCATCCGATGGACTCGGGAAGCTCCAAGATTGCAGCTTTTTTAAGGCTTAGCAGCCTGATGCTGGGCAGATGATGGAGAAGCTGCCCCGCCCTCGGAAGAGGATGGTTGAAGAGCAGGAGCGTCCTCAGCGAGGGCTGCTTCTTCAAGTACTCGTGAATTTTGTATTCGAAGTCCATCGTCCTCGCTTTATCAGTATTTCCTTCGTCAATCACCAAAGAAAGGCGGCGAAGCTTGTTCTTGTAGTTAATGACCGGCAAACGAGGCAGCGGCGGCAGAGGAAGCGTTTGCGTAATAACGAATCCGCCGCCTTGCATAATGAAACGGCCGAGAGAACACGACAGGCCGTCCATCTTGCACGTGCGGGTGAACTCCGGCGCGATCCGCGGAATGAGAACGTTCCTCCGTATCAGATGCATGAAGCAACTCAAGGCAGCCTCATCGTCTTCCACGATCCCTTCCGCGACCAACATCTCAATGAGATCGGAGTAGGAGATCTCATAACCATCCGGAAACAGAGAACAGTACACGAAGCAATGCCGCAGCTCAGCTGAAGGCAGTTTGTCGAATGCGTAGTATATGTCCTTATGGATTCCGTCAGGAAGGTTCAAAAGACCTTTGGACCATATGTTGTAGTCGTCTTCGAGAATCCTCTCCCAAGCAACCCTCGCCTTGTTCTCCAAACACAGCATACCTCCCATGGACATGATCGCCAAGGGATTGCCATAGCATTTCTCCACAATCTGAAGCCCCGTATTCTTAAGAATCTTCATATGGTCCGCTTCTGGAGCAGAGCCGACGCACCTGCAGAGCAGCTCCCATCCTTCGTCGCCGGTTAAGCGCTGGACTGAATGGGAGTAGATCGCCTTCATCTGATCCGCCGCGTCTCGGTTCCTTGTGGTGATAAGAACTCGGCTCCCCGGCGCGCAGCTGCTACTAAACAGGACGCCGAGCCAGAGATTCCATAGATCCATGGCGTCCCACACGTCATCAAGCAAAAGGAGCATTTTTTTCCCCTTGATTGCCTCCTTGACTGCCTCGTCTAGAAGCAGGAGATCTCCTTCAGCACACCGGCCACCGGCGGCCGTGATGATTCGTTTCAGCAGGTTGAGCTTATGAAACTTACGAGGCACTGTGATGCGGATGATCAGATCGAAAAATCCTTGCTTCTTATCACAAAGCAACTCAAAGATAAGGTTCGCCATTGTAGTTTTGCCAATGCCTCCAGGTCCGACTATTGCGTAGACGGGCAAGTCGTCTTTTCCACGATGATCAGTTAACAGCCTCGCCATAAAGTCAGTATCTTTGCGGAGCTTAGCTCCCACAACATCGGAGGAAGAAGCCACGCTAGGCATAGTATAAGCTTCAGGATCGGTAACAGGCGGGATGTATTGAGAATTATCCAATAAGTGCAGATCAAGTTTCTCATCCCTTTGAGTCTTGAGCATCTGCAGCCTGGAGTTGAGAGCTTGAAGCTTGAGGCTCATCTCACGATTAGAGCTGAACTGCTTGAAGTAGAATTGGTAGGGACGGGTTACGTAGGTGAGGATGAGGGGGAAGTCACGCCAAACGGGTACCGAGGCGTTACCGGACGCCGGCGAGGGAGGGGTGGAGAGGAGGTGGAGCTCGGAGTCGCGAAAGTGGCACTCGTCGAGAACGTCGTCGGCTTCGTACATGATGTTCTCGAGAGTGTCGATCCATTTGCGGATGTCGAGGTCGCGGATTTTTTCCTTCCTGAAGCCGTGGAGCTTGCTGCGCAGCAAATCCATAGTCTCCTGGAGTTCTCTGGCGCTCCCCTGAACGCTTAACTGCATCTCCATCTCCTTCTTGATGATGGCTCGGAGCCCTGCCGTTAACTGAGGGGCCAACAATTCCATTGTGATAGTCTTTTCCTCTGTCTGTCTATCTCACGATATAGATCTCTTCAATCTCTCTTGCAACTGACCGATTTCTATTACAGAGAACGTTGGATCAATACTGGATATTTTAAAGTAAAAAAAAGCCTGTTTTTTTTAATATATAATAAAGTAAGAAACTTCTAATGCTACCAGCAATTTTATCATTAATTTTGGATTAACATGAAAAATACAAATATATTTTAGGAGAATTTACATAAATAGCACTCAAAATTATCTAATTTACTTCTAATGTTCACTATTTTATATCTATGGAACTTAATAAAAAGTTAAAAACTCTAAAATAAGGACAAAAATAGCATCTTTCAATTCAATCTTCGTCGCACGCCGTTCTCAATGCTCTTGTTGCCATGACCCATAAGTGTTCACACGCCGCTGATCCTATCATTGTTCTCAGCTTCGCACTTCGCTGCTATCATTATCATTTTTCTGACTTTATATGAAAATCAATGATACCGTCTCAAAGAGTTTGGTAACTAACAATCCTTACCTTTCTTGCTTCCATCTTGTTCTATATGGTCAAACATCATTGAAAAATTAGATTTTTCATGAATTTTTAAATCTAGAAAAATGCTAAATATTCAAACAATAAATTTTCAAATTCAATTTTAGGATCATTTCAACTTTTTTTTTTTTTGTGGGCAAACTGGTTGTGTTACCAAAAGATTTGACAAGATATCTGATGACCTTAATGTTGTTTAATTTTAAAATCCTTAAGACACTAAAATACCCAAAAATGGTGTATGATTAATGGGAATTAATATATTTACAAAAAATTGGCTTAATCAATACTAATCTCAAGACAAAAAAATTTAATTTAAAAATCTTTATAATTAAAATTATGCTCATCTAAACTTTAATTTTTAACAAATTTATAATCGAATTAAACATATCGATAAGAAGAATCTAAAAATACCAAAGGTGGGCCAATCTGAGTCTAAATGAGATCAAATTAAATACTTAAATCACAGTTTATAAACTTCATACATTAATTGGATGACCAGATGATTTTCAAATTTGACATGCTTATAGTCAAATCGAGCAACTCGACGAGACAAAACCAACTAGCCTAAGATCACTTAATTTTGACATCATTAAGACACTTTAATGCTGAACAAATACTCCCTGATCACGAGAATCAATATGGACCGAACAATAAATTATTTTGGATTCTCTGCTATGAACCATGTCTCAATTTGGTCAGTCATTATCGAGCGACACGGAACCAACAAGCTTTCTAACCATCCACTATGGAAGAGTATTCGAATTAGATGCATCATTCTCTTATTTTTTCCCCTGATATACATCAATGAGAACCTTACGATCCTTTTGGCATAATTTCAGGACTAGTTCAAGAAAATGGACAACTGATTGAATATTTTGCTGCAGCTAACTACACCCATGGCTGTTTTTTTATCACCATGTATTCATTACTATATAGAGTGCAACAGAGATGATCACATGTACGTTATCCTTTTGACATAATTAGTACATTAATTATCCACTAAAATTTTCCAAATCAAGGCTGAAACCAATATGGAAGGATTTCCATAACATTTTCTCCGGTGTGAGAATAAAAATAAATAACAAGAGATAATACAGTTTCTTGCTCTCTCCCTCCCTCAATATATATGTTATATAAATTCCTAATTTTTGTTGGAGCCTTTGAAGAGATTAGTGATGGAGAGAAAGAGGTTGATGATGTCGAGATAGAGCATGACGATAACCCACACATAATCTTGAATATCGTAAGCCGTTATTATCTTAGAAGTGTCATATATGATGTACGCACTGAACACAAGCGAAGCCAATCCCCCGTAGATCATCGTCGCTATCTTACCCATTGGAAATAAGATCTGCAAAGTTCCAACCAAAATATAACATAGCACAAAATCCACCGAGAAACATTTACAAATGAAGAGTAAAGTTTATATATACCTGGATTACAATGAATAATATGATTATCATCGACGCAGAAAACAAATAGGGGCCAAGAAAGGTGAAATCTTGAACCCTGTCCGCTGCCAGGAAGGTGTACATGGTGAGGCTCACAAGCACCACTGTAGTTAATATTGCCGATTCCAGAATAACCTTCCCTGCATTAATTAATTCAAGAAGACATATATATATATATATACACATAAACTTGTCTGTTTTTCTTTTCTTGAAAAGAACAAAACTTTTTGAATTAATTAATTTGGTGCTCACCATCAATGAAGGCGCAGGCAAATCCGACGGCGAAGCTTATTGAGACAGTGAAGACACCCAGCAGGATCAAATTGCAAGGTTTGTAGTGGCGGTAATAGTGCAGTGGAATCATCACTGAAGAATTGTATATAAGAAATCTTAAGCGAAAAAAAAAGGGGTTTTTTAGTTAATTAATCAAGAATTAAGCAGTACCCATAACGATTAAGAATATGAGGAAGACGAAGAGGGTTATGCCCGCAGGGGAGTATGCGAAGAGAGAGACCGGAGTTGCAAAGACGACGGCGGCTGAGACGGCGATGGTCAGCAGCATCTGTAGCGACAGTATTGTGTATACTTTTCTTATGAACTTCCATCGCAGCCTCTGGGCCTCGCTCTCTTCAGATTTCTTGGACAGAAGGGGGTCGTTGAGGCGGCCGCCGCCGCCCGCAGCCTCCACATCGTTCTGCGGGGTTGAGGATCTCGACATGTTCATCTCTCTGTTGTCGGTTGGAGGCTGGTGAGCTGAGCTGCGGTAAGATAGTGAAGGCAACGAAAACTAGAGTCTTATTTCTCAATTTCTCCGGGCATTGACTCTGTGCTTGCCAAGTCCTCTGCTTTTTCTATCCAATCGATTATGTGGGGGAGGATTTTTTTTTTTTAAAAGGAGAATGGGTTTTAATTTAAATTATGAGGAGGAGCAGGATACCAAAAAAAATTTCAAAAAGAAGTAAATTAGTCAAACTGAATGATGCATCTCATTGAATGCGCTAAACTATTTGACTTATTTAAAATATGCCTAATAATTTGACGTATTTAGAATGCGCCAAAATGGGATGCGTCATACTGCTTGGCGCATTATATGCATCTTTTAATATGACAAATTATTACAGTTCTGTGAAATTCAGTTCGGCTAATTGGTGTGAACCAAGCTGGCTGAGGTAAACACGAAGACAGAAGGAATGAGGAAGGAATAGAAATTCGTATATGCATGTAGAGCGGTACACGTTATTTATAGAGACTTAACGATACATAGAACTTAGGTACATTCTATCCTAAGCTAAGCCACAGATTAATACATGTATACTAACATGCTCCCTCAAATTAATCATTCATCTGATGAATGGTTAATTTGCGACGAAGATCCGAGAATCTGATAGGTGAGAGAGGTTTAGTCAGGATGTCTGCAATCTGATCGGTGGTGTTGAGATGAATGATGTTGATGGCACCAGAGTTGAGATGTTCCCGAATGAAGTGATAATCGATCTCAATGTGCTTCGTTCTTGCGTGGAAGACTGGATTGTGAGCAAGAGCGATAGCAGAGGTGTTGTCACAATGAATGGTGGTGGGAGAAGATTGGGGAAGGTGTAGTTCCGCGAGTAGGCGATGGAGCCACAGTACAACGGTCATGGCTGAGGCAAGGGATCTATATTCTGCTTCAGTTGATGATCGTGCGACTGTGACTTGCTTCTTGACGGACCAGGAGACAAGAGTGGAGCCAAGGAAGGTGCAATAGCCAGAGATGGATTTCCGGTCTGTGGAGTCCGCCGCCCAGTCTGCATCTACGAACGTGCGAAGTTGCAGATCGCCTGGTGTAATGGGTAGACCAAACTGTGATGTGCCTTTGATGTAGCGGAGAATTCTCTTGAGGGCTTTGAAATGATTGATTGTCGGTTCATGCATATGTTAGCAGACGTAGTTTGTGGCGAACGCTATGTCGGGGCGAGTGATGGAAAGGTAATGAAGTGAGCCAGCTAATTTGCGGTACAGCTGTGGGTCATTGTAAGGTTAATCCATGGCCGAGTGGTGTTTGTGTGAGACAGGTAACGGTGTAGGAGCCGATTTGCAGTCTGTGAAGCCGGCGAGTTGGAGAAGGTTTGCAGCGTAGTGATTCTGATGAAGGAAAAATCCATTTGGCGTTCTGGTGATTTGAATTCCGAGAAATAAAGATACCGCGCCGAGCTGTTTGAGTTTGAACTGTGAGTGAAGTTGTTGGATGAGTTTGTTGATGGTAGCGGCATTGTTTCCTGTAAGTAAAATGTCGTCGACATAGATAAGGAAATAAAGTTGAACATTGTTTTGATCAAAGAGAAGTAGCGAGGGATCAGAACGACTGAACCTGAATCCAAAGTTCTGAAGAAAAGAGGTGAGTTTTTGAAACCACTGCCGGGGTGCTTGTTTGAGGCCGTAGAGAGACTTGTGAAGTTTACATACGTAATTGGGATGTTGTGTGTCAACAAATCCAGGTGGTTGTTTCATGTAGATGTCTTCTTGAAGGTTACCGTGTAGAAAGGCATTAGATACGTCCAGCTAACGGATTTGCCAATCTTTGTGTATAGCAAGGGCTAGAAGAAGCCGAATGGTGGGCATCTTTGCCACCGGGCTGAATGTTTCATGATAGTTGATTCCAAACTCCTGAGTGAATCCTTGAGCAACTAGTCTCGCTTTATGTCTGTCAATTTGACCTGTAGGAAGAAATTTAGTTTTAAAAGTCCATTTACGACCTAAGATCGGCTTGTTGGAGGGTGGCGAAACCAGGGACCAGGTTCCTTGTTGTAGAAGTGCCAGAAATTCCGTTGACATGGCTGATCGCCAATGCGGATGTTTGGCCGCTTGATTGTAGGAGGTGGGAGTGAGCTGTGAGGAGGTAGTGGCCGACAGATCATAGATTTGTTTAGGCTTAGTGATGCCGGCTTTGAGACGAGTTGTCATATGGTGAGACGGGCGGATCGGGAAGGAAGGAAGATGAGTTTCTGTGAGAGGAGTTGAGTCCTCTAACGTGGTTTGAGGGATGGAGGAAGATGTGCTAGGCGAATATGGGAGAGTGCTAGTAGCAGGTTTCGGTGGCTGAGGGATAGTAGGGATAGGAACTAGGAGTTGCGGAGATTGATAGGATTCGGAGTGAGGAGCAGGGGTATTAGAATGTTTGTAAGGAAATTGCTGCTCATAGAATACAACATGTCTGGAGAGATAAATTTTATTTGTGTGAATGTCCAAGCATCTGTATCCTTTGTGAGAAGCTGAGTAACCGACAAAGATGCATTCCTGAGAGCGAGGAGCGAATTTGTTTGAGGCGTATGGACGAAGCCAGGGGAAGCATAAGCAGCCGAAAGTTCTAAGGTGTGTGTAGTTGGGAGGTTTTCCATATAGTTTTTGGTATGGAGTAAGAAGAGAGATAGCCTTGGATGGAAGATGATTGATCAGGTAGTTTTCTGTGGTAACCGATTCTACCCAGAAGATGTTGGGAAGATTGGATGCATGCAGAAGAGTACGAGTGAGATCTAAGAGATGACGGTGCTTGTGCTCTGCAAGGCCGTTTTGTTCGGGGGTGTGAGGACAGCTTAGCTGATGATGTATGCCGTTTGCGGAGAGAAATTCGGAAAACGCATTGTTAACGTATTCTCCTCCACCATCGCTTCTGAAGGTTTTCAGTTGAATGTGAAATTGGTTTCTAATTAAAGACACAAGTTGTTTAAATTTCGAAAGAACTTCATTCTTGGAGTGCAATAGATAGAGCCACGAGTATCTTGTGAAATCGTCAATGAAAACCACATAGTATTTAAAACCAAAAAAGGAGGGTTGGGGAGAAGGACCCCAAACATCAGAATGTATGAGTTCAAAAGGTTTTGACGACATCATAGTACTTTTATTAAATGGCTGCTTGTGGCTTTTGGCCACACTACAAGAAATACAAGCTAGAGAGGGGGAAGAAGTACAAATAGTAGGAATGTATTTTGAGAGCGTTGGCAGTAATCCGTTGTGAGGATGGCCAAGGCGAGCATGCCAGAGAGAATTGGAAGCTGTGGATGCTTGGAGAGCCGTGCAAGTAGTCTGGTGATGTTTGTGAAGTTGATATAGTCCATTACGTAGTGGACCAGACTGAAGAGTTCGATTGTCCAGAAGATCCTTAATGAAAAATCCATTCATATCAAAACAAACAGAAACCGGATTATCAGTCGTTAGTTTGGAGATTGACAAAAGATTATGAGATAATGCAGGGACATGAAGAATGTTATTTAATTTAAGCTTACGAGCCGAATCTGGTAGAGGGAGAAGGCCATTTCCCGAGTGGTGAATGGGAAGAGTACTGCCATTTGCAACAGAGACAGCGTCTGCACCGTTGTAAGCAGAAGAATGATGAAGATTGGTGATGTCGGGTGTTAGGTGAGTAGATGCACCGGAGTCCAATATTCATTCCAACGACGGGGCTGCTTGCGGCTGCGAAAGAAATGCCCGGGGAGGAGGGGAGGTTGTCGGTGCATAGTTGAAGTTACTCATGTGCCAGCAGTTGATAGCTAGATGTCCGGTTTTGTTGCAAATTTGACAGATGGGGCGATCTGCATTGGACAGGTTGGAGGTGACCTGCTGCGACCAAGGCAACGAACCCCTGTAAGCTGGGTTCTTGTTTCTTGAAGATCGCGTGTTTGTCTTGCCACGAGCAGGATTGAAATGATTTGCTTGGAGAGCAACCGTATCTTGGATAGCGCTGGAGTCTTTTTGCTGTTCATTTTGAAGGTTTATTTCTTCACTACACAACATGGCATAGAGAACATCTAGATCAATTGGGGATAAGGAAGTTCGGATAGCTGTTTTAAAAGAATTGTAGGAAGATGGAAGGCCATTCAAGATGTAGAGTATGACATCTTCTGTGTCAATCTTGGAGCCGGCGGAGGCAATGTTGTCGACAAGAAGTTTGATGTGGGCGAGATATTGTTGCATGGATCGATCCTTCATTTGGAGTTGATGGAGTTCATACTTAAGTTGTATGACTCGCGATCGGCTCGTCGGTTGAAGTCGCTTTTCAAGAACGGCCCATACTTCTTGAGCCGAAGAGCAGGACATAACATATGGGAGGATTGAGGGAGAGATAGTAGATAGCAAAGCTGAGATGAGGTTCCTATCTATTAGGTTCCAAAGATTAAGATCGGGATGAGATGAATCAGTCGGTTTGGGTGTTTCACCGGTGAGATGGCCAGCGAAGCCGTTGGCGGTGAAATGGTGGAGCAGTTGGAGGCGCCAGATGGCGTAAGTATCGGCGGTGAGTTGGGTGGGAACCAAGTTCTTGAGATTTGAAATCAAGAACTTCAAACCTGGTGGAATGTTGATCGGAGAGAGGGTGGAAGATATGGTTGATTGGGGCTGATGGGATGTAGCCGAATCTTGTTCTGCCATGGATTTTTCTCTGATACCATGTGAACCAAGGTGGCTGAGGTAAACACGAAGACAGAAGGAATGAGGAAGGAATAGAAATTCATATATGCATGTAGAGCGGTACACGTTGTTATTTATAGAGACTTAACGATACATAGAACTTAGGTACATTCTATCCTAAGCTAAGCCACATATTAATACATGTATACTAACAATTGGGAGGCATGCGGGGTGAATACGCTAAATCATTTGGTCACTCATTATCTTTTCAGCTGGGTGGATTAAATGGATGAGTACCCTCCCCTACCTCCCCTTGCGGGAGGGGATGCCGAAATGCATACGAAATTTCTTCAAAAATACCATACTTGTGAATTTTTGGAAAAGTTAGAAACACATGACTTGCAAATTTTGGAAATTCAAATTAAAACTTGATTAATCAATGAATTTAAAATTATTTAAAATAAAATTTAATAACTCTAAGTCTAATCAATTTAAACTCGAAATAATATAATAAATTGAATTGCAATTCGATCTGATTTAACTAAAATAGTTAACTTTAAGGTTAGTTAATTTTGTAACAGAGAACAATTATTTAAGAATTAAGTAAAGTCAAATGATTTTCAAAGAGAGATTTAATTAACTAACTTTAAATAATAAAGTCAAAATTTAATCTAATCAAATCAAAATTTTAATCGAAATTTTAAAGTGTTTACTAAAATTGAAACTTTAATTTTAAAACAGATTTTCTGAATTAATTGAGCAACAACTTAAAGTTACAAAATAAATGATCAAAGTTTTAATTAAAATCATTTAATCTCAAAATCAAAATCATTTAATGAAAATCATAATTTTAAACAATTAAAATTTTAGAAACAGTTATTTAAATTTAAACCCTTTAATATTAAACTAATTAATTGAGCAAATGATTCAATCTTAAACCAAAATTTTAACTCAAATCAAAATGCAATAAATTAAAACTTCAACCTTAAATTAATGCCTAGTTTGATTGGGCGTTTTTGGTGCTTATTCTTTTTTAAAGTAGTAAAATTTATTTTTCTTTAGTGTTTGGTTTGTCAAACCTCGTTCCCAATAACTCCATTTTTTTCATTTTTCTACTGTTTTGAAAAAAGCTTTTTATATATACTTCTCTGTTAGAAAACTCCTTTTTCTGAACCGATGTTTCTTAAAACTACCTTTTACAAAAGTGCCAAATAACCAAACGAAGCCTAAATCTTTTAACCAATCAACTAATTTAATTAATTGAATCAATTGAACTCTTTTAAAATACAATCAACTAACCATTTAAAATCAAAACTAAATCTCTTAAATAAATTTGAGACTTAAGTTATAAACTAAAATTAACTTAAAGTTTAAAACTAAACCTAAGTAAAAATGAAACAAAAAATTGGATTTAAAAGCCTCAAGATAACTAACTAATTCAAACCAATTTCTAATCAGAACTTTAATTGGAAAGTTTTAAATCAATTTAAGGTTTTAATTAAAAGCACAACTATAGTCAAATAAAGCTTTAATTTGAGAATGATTAATTGAATTAATTAGGCCAATCAATTTAACTTAAATAATCATATAATTTTAAAATACATCTAAACACATGAAATTTAAAATTAATGAATTGAACATCTAACTTTAAATAAAATTAAAACCCATTTAATTAATCTAATTAATATAATTAAAATAAAATAAAAATGCAGAAATGAAATGTTTCCAGTAGTTCAGTCTATGTACAAGCTCTCTAAAAGCTCTCCAATTGAGTAGCTCTCAAAACAAAGCTTTCAAACTAATCAACTGACATCTCTCCAACTGAATGGCTTACACATAACAATTCTTTGAGCAGCTCGCAAACACAGTCCTCTCTAAACAACTCAACATACAGCTTACAAATAAGCTTAAGCTCACTTAAGGCCCTCAGCAGTAGCCTCTGCAGCTAGCTATAGGCTCTCTAAACTGCTCCAACTACCACATACCTGCAACCAAACAGACCAAAGTCAGTGTAATCACAAATAAAATCAATGCTGAAAAAGAGTAATTCTAACTACTACAGGTAGAGCAAAGTGCTAAAAAGTAAGTAGAGCAATAAATTACTATAGTGGAGACAAACTACAAACACAAAATAAGACACTAAAACTGATGCCGAGGGAGTAAAGTGTCTAAATCTATGCCCTAGCTAATCTGAGTCCTATAGGTTACTTCTAACAGGAGTAGTAAATCCTATCGGCAATTCTTTCACTAAATATATATTTAATAAGTGAAGCAAAAAATTCCTAAAACACTAACCTAGCTACTTTTAATGAAAGCCATAAGTCTGACCTTTAAAGGTAATAGTTAGGAAGCAACCTAACCCTAGACCCCTCTTTGGGCATCTTAGCCTATAGGATTAAGTTCTAAGACCTGCCATTTGGACTACTTCTAAGCAAAGTGGTAAGACTCGCATATTAGGGAACTTCTAAGTGAATGACCCTAAATCTAAAACTCAAATCCAGGGCAGCCTTATTTATAGGAACCAGGTTGTACGACCTGCCATCCGGTAACTTTCAAATGAAAGCTGTAAGCCCGACTTTAGGGGAAATCTTTAGGCAAAAATGATCTAACCCCTAATCCCTAATTAACACACTGGTAACTTCTAATAGAAGCCATAAATTTGACCTTTGAGGGAAATGTTTATGTAATAACATAACCCTAGACCCCTCCCCTAGGCATCCTGGTCTATAAGGGCTAGGTTGTAAGACCCACTATACGGGCCAGTTAGCTTACAGGGCTAGGTCGTAAGATCCATCGTTAGACAACTTCTAAGAAAGCCATAAGACCTATCCAACTAAAAATCTTTGGGGCTACCTATAACAGAGGTCGTAAGACCCATTATGAGGGCTACTTTCAACTGAAAGCCGCAAGCCCCTACATAAATCCAATAACCCGGGCAACTCTTAAATAGAGCAAGAAGCCCCAACCCAAATCAAACTAAATTAAAATCCATATATCTCCACTTCAGTCTACTCAAGATCCCTGAGAGGAGGCAACCCATGGCTGCTAATCAGATTCATCATTAATTGAGAGTACTCTTGTAATGCGTTAGGAGGAGTAATTAACTATGAGGGCTTGCGCTCATAGGAAGTAGAACCTAGATCTAAATAAACCATGACACTACTCTCAAGAGAAATCTGGTTAAATATTAAACTCAATCTACATCTAAAAAAATTAAAGGGAAACTGTAAATTCATGAGAGCGAGGTTCACACCTGTTGTTTTAAGATTTTTCTAGAGCGAACACTTTGCTAAGGCATTTGCCGTGGAATTACTTCCACATAGATTCCTAAGGGTCAAACTATTTTCATCAACCTATCTAAAGGGTTAAAATCACATATAGGTTCAATAAGCCTAAGGGCCGAACCTCAAAATCTTTTATGCTCACAAACCTAAGAGTTGAGCTATTTTCATCAACCAATCTAAAGGATTGAAATCGCACAAAGGTACAATAAGCATAAGGGCTGAACCTCTAAATCTTTCATGCTCACAAAATTAAGGGTTGAGTTATTTTCATCAACCTATCTAAAGTATTGAAATCACAAACAGGTTCAATAAGTTTAAGGGCTGAACCTCTAAATCATTTACGCTCACAAACTAAGGGTTGAGCTACTACTAAAAAAAAGGAGAGAGACTAAAAAATTAATGTAGAAGCATAAATAAATATATGCATAAGTACAAGGAAGGTGGTAGAAAAGTTTCAAAGTCTAAGTTGGATGCTATTGATATATTGTCTAACTCTAAATAAATGGTCAAGCAACATCTCTCACTACTCCTCTGTAAGCTCTAGTTGATAGTGTGCTGAGTCAAACAACTCAATGGAGAAAGGCAATCTATCCTCCAAATGCTCAACTTTAGCTGCTATCAAAGAAAAGTCCTCCTCGATATGGGTAGCCATTACTCTAACCTCCTGACATCTCGCCAGAAGAACTCTCTCCCTCTGTCTCAAAACTCTAAGCTCAGCTTCTATGCCCAGAAGCACAATCTGCTCCCCAGAAATGTCTCACTAACAGTGCTGCAAAGTCTATAATCTAAAATTTATATCAAGGTAATCTCTCATCATCCTGTCCCAAGCAGGTCTGGCCTCAACCTCTAAAGTAGCAAGAATCATGTAAGATAAACTCTGAGAAGTGTAGTCCTGCTGAAATAACTCGAACTCAATAGTGTGATAAGAAAACTCCCACATCTATAAAAGGTTGTCCCAAAGATCATAGGAGGCAGCAAAGTCCAAAAGCAAGTAGGCATCTATATGAAAGCTGGATAAGTATGGTAAAGCATCGAGGTCCACTCTCAATAGTAAAGCTTGTAATGCAGTAATAATATACTACACTCCCCTCAACCATTGCCGACTAGAAGAGCGATAGGCCCGAAACACTGACCTGACACAAAACATGAAAGCTCCAAAGCTAGAACATGAAGGGAAGAAACTATTATTAAGAATATATATATATATATATATATATATACATATATATATATATATATATATATATATATATATATATATATATATATATATATATATATATATATATATATATATTCATATATAATGTAATAAGAAATACTAATGAAAATAAGATAATACCTGAAAGGTGGAAGTTCTCTGTAAAACCTGCAGGTTGGTGGTCACCTGGGTGGGAAGTAAAACTTGGTGAAGATCCCTTTGAAGAATAACACTAGACCACCAGAGTCAAGGAATGATGGGTAATCAACTCCGTCACAGTGTCATAAGTATCACTCCTGGGTAGTGGTTACATAGAGCCATTACGGGTAAGCTAAACATCGGGTGAAGATCCTCCTGATAAGTCACCAACAATCACCTAAGTGGAATCTGAAAGAGTAGGAAATGAAATAACCAGCTCCACAACAAGTCCATTAGGATCACCGGTATTGTGATCCACAAAAGATGCTGGCCGGTCACCTTTGAATATATATGATAGGGGGTGAAAAGAGAGAAATAAAAATAAATAAATGTCATAGAATAAATAAGTGTATAAGAAATATTTACCTCTAATATCATCAGAAACAATGGTGGCAATAGGTGGACACTCAGTGCCTAAGTGGTCTCCTATATCCAGGTCACCCGATGATGGATGATATGAAGAGCTACATGTGCCCAGTGCCGGACTCAAACTGGTGTAACGAGCTAGTAGAACAGGTGTAAGTTCGCTAGGTTGTAGCTCAAGAGAAAGCCAACCACTTGAGTGAAAGAAAGCCAAGCTATCCATTATTTAATCAAATAATATAAAAATAAATAAAATTATATTAAATACCTTCACTCCTATGAGGAAACTCATGATGGCTCAGAGAAGTATGTGTAGTATCCAGGCCAACTGGCTCTAAAGTAGGATAGACAGGAAGTGTGTGTGAAATGTCTGGTAAATCAATAGGAGCATACCAAAACGATGAAAAAAACAAAAAAAATAATTAGAAAAAATATATTAAAATATGATATTTAAATTTAATATATAATGCTCAAATGAAATAAATATGTAACATACATGCTCGTATAATGTCTTGCTCCTAGGTCGACCCCTATCAAAAGAAGGAGAAAGTGGCGACTCCTCCTCCTTCCTATGTCTGGCACTCTATGAGACTCTGTGTGTGCAGGGGCATAATATGTCGACCCTAACAAATGCCTCGGTCATCCAGTGCCCCTGATCCTCCTGCTATATCTCTGAATGCCTAGCTCAAAGAAGGAGAAAATGTTGTGTCGAATCCAGAGCAGCCGCAAGTGTGAAATATCGATAAGAGCATCTATATATGCTATACAAAAGTAAGAACCTGTCCCAAATCGAAGGAGAAAAGCCCAAGTCAGTGCGACAACCTCAAGGAAAGCTAAAAATGAAAGGGAGATCAAATGGCGATGATCTGTCACCCTAGGAAGTGCTGGAAGTCAATCTAAAGGAGTAGCCTAAACAAAGCCAAACTGTCTCATGCTCTATTAGGGCTATACCCTTCTATGACTATAAAGTAATCTCTCCTGTAACAAAGCCATCCAGATCTCGTGCTGACGAAGTAAGAAGCAATATGTGCAAAGTTGCTTCTGGAAAGCAAAGTAGGCATCCCCCACTCTAACAAAGAATCTAATAGTGGAACTCTAAAACTCTGAGAGGGTAAATCTCCAACTGGAGACCTGTAAACCAGTCTGAAATGGCCGGCTACGTGTAAGGGTGTAAACAAAAACAATTTGATCTAGGCCCTATTTATAGTTGAAGTCACCCTAGATAACTAGATCAATAGAGGGAAGAGGTGATCTGAATAATAGCTCGGTAGCTCAGTGCAACTAAAATCTTTCTCTACATGTATATGCACCCATCCATGGACATAATGCCACAGCACAACAACTACGCGTTGACGACGACCATAAGAGGCAAAAATCTATCCAAACCAGTAGTATATTTGTGCTAGTACGACCAAGGCTAAAGAAACCTATCTCCCACTAGCAATAAGACTGGATATCAAAAGTGTACTAGGACAAAAGGATTTATCCTGACTTGAAAAGACAAAATTGCACAACTAACTGGCTACAAAATCCATTAAGGATACCTCCTCTAAAACCCTTTTGGTAGAAATAGGTTGTGTCCCCTCTGCTGACTCTGGCTCAAAAGTCTCAACTGAAGATAACCTAGTAGACTGAAACCCTGTGTCAAATAGATCCTGAGGGTGAGCAAATAGTACAGTATAAGCATCTCGACTTAGTAAGCTCTCAATCCAATCCTCCAAGGTAACTATAGCTCGATGGTGTTGGCTCCTCTATCTGTATAAATAACAGTAGTGAACCAAACTCCGGTGGAGGCCATCAGAATGTACAAACTCCCCTCTCCTAGGATGGCCACCTGGCTGACATTTAAACAAGTCACAATCCTAGGGAACACACTCCTCATAGGGAATGCCCATAATAGGCAAACCTGAAACTACATGGAAATTACGAAGTGTAATGGCCTTCTCATTCAGCCAAATCCAGCAGATGTTGGTGACACTGTCCCAATGCTCTGCTATTCACTGAAGCAAGGTGTAAGAAAGTCAGCTGTAGTCGAACAGCAAAATATAAATGGCTATATAGACTCTTGTCTGTCTAAAAACCCTATGATATGATCTAATGATATGGCAGACCCAGCACACATACCCCCATAACATTCGGGGAGGACTGCCAAACATTGAATCATAATGCTGTTTGTCGACCTCGTGCCGCGAAAGGCTATAGCTCAAAAGTTTGATAGTATCAGTGTGCTTTGTAAGGTCTACAATAGGCTACAGCATATCCTGGACACCATAAGTCAATCCCTCTATAATGCGATATAGTGAACTGCCATCGATGTGGTGTAGTCTAAGGGAAACCACCCAATCCGTTGGATCATGGCCCTTAGGAAGCTCTGAATCATAGACTGATAGACAAGGAGAGCGGGTGAATAGTCCAGAATATATGTCCCTATCTATCAGCATCTCCTGATGTCATGATAGACAATCTCGAATAGAAGCAGAAAATGAGGGATCAAATCTATCAATCTCCCTCTAAATATGATCCTCAGAATGCTCTATATCAGGCATCGAGTGGGGCCTGGTCCAATCAAAAGTCATAACCTGAGGAAGGAAAGAGAATAAAATGAATTAGAATACACAAATAACATTGCAACAAATTTACTATGTGGAAGCATTAAACAAATTCGTTGGGAGGCAATTTGTTCAAATAAAACTAGATTTCACATCAAATTAAAGTTGCAGTTTATTTGCTAAACTAAAGAAGCCAATAATATTTCAAGTTTTTGACTCAAAGAAAGTATATAGAACTCATATGTGTCAATTATTTAGCAATGGGCAGTTCATCAATGTTCAGATCATATGCCAAGCTTTCGACTCCAATACGTGTTTGGAATTTATATGTTCATCCCTGAATATTAATAACTTAGCAAAAGACATGCATGTTGAGGTAGAACAACCAATCAGTTAAATGTCAACTGAAATAAATGAATAGTATTTATTTGTTTATGTATATGCAAATAGATGAACAAGTATTAATATTAAAAAAAAAACTGGACATTATGTTCGAGACATGAATTTCAAACTACATTCTTCATGGACTATTTACTAGATATTTGACTATCTTAATGATATCAAAATATGGCGATCTTGGGCTTGTTGGATTCATCTCGTCGAGCCGCTCGATTCGACTATAAGCATGTCTCGTTTGGAAACCGTTTGGTAATCAAAATTATGGTTTGAACTTTTCAAATGCGCTTCGGATCCTTGATTTGGATCTATTTGAGCTCGGATTGGGTTGAATTTGGTGCCGTTAGGTTCGTATTTCTGAGACGTTCAGTTCGACTATAATTTTACTGAAGTTGGAGTTTAGATGGTCTCCGATTTAATTTTTGAAGTTTCCAATTTAATTTTGCCTCAAGATTTGTGCCCGATCAACATTTTTTTTTTAATGTTATATCAGTTATCAAACTTAGAAACAAATCTATGGCACATGAATGGGGGAAGATTTCTGATAGTAAGATGCATGTAAATATGTCAATAGCAAGACACATCAATGGATTTTGGTTTGGTCACTATGAGATTATGCTGATAATTAATTCTCTCTTGTCTACAGAAATATATTATTACCATAATTTTCTTCATCCAAGATCATAAGAATTTTTAAGCCTATTTGCTCTTCTTTGTGTCATATGAAAAGCTGTCACATTATCATAATTTATTCCTACCAAAATTAAATGCATGATACCAGTCAGATGAAGAAACAAAAAAAAAAAAAAGGTTCATCATTCACAAAATGCCAAACAAATATCATATTCGGTCAAACTAGATGCCAAAAATCCATTAACAAAAGGGCTACAGTTGAATAAGCATGTGGCATTTTTATTATCAAATTTTATATATGATATTTTAAACCAATGAAAGACACGTCGTTGCCGCGATCCCAAAATGCTGCACAGAGCTTTCTCCTTTCAGACTTGCTTGAAGCCGACCGTCTCCGCCTCCCTTGACGTCGGCCTGCCTCCGTCCAAACAATTACTGAACCGTTTTCTAACTGAAGGAGGAAATCCCGGTCGCAAGCCCTCCGCCGTCCTATAATTCCGGCGAACCCACGCCGAAGACTGCATCCGTCCCTATTCGGACTACCAACTCACGCACAGGTTGGAGATTCGGGCCTCGTTTGATTGAACTTTTTTGGTGCTTATTCAGTTTTAAAACTATAATTTTTTTGTTCTTTACTATTTGGTTTCCCAAGAGACGTTCTGAATAACACCATTTTCTTCATTTTTCTGTTGTTTTGAGGAAGCTTTTTATATATGATTCTCTATTACAAAACTCATTTTTCTGAACCAGAGTTTTTAAAAACTGCCTTTGATAAAAGTACCAAATAAACAAACGAAGCCTCAAAGGATATTAGCACTTCTGCCTCCTCACAAACCGAGTTAATAAGCCAAATGAAACGGTTGCCTTCTCTCTAGACTACGAAGAAGCCGAAGCGGAATAGTTCGCCTCTATTGTTTCTTGAAGCTTGAGTGAGGGAGGAGAGATTTATAATACATTATTATCATTATTATGTTTAAATCATTAGTAATAATAATAATTATTAAAAAAAGGAGCAGATAGCTATCAACCATCGTCAATCGGCAACCAATAATCAGCAACTCAAAGATTTGCAATCTCGACAAAATCAACTCTCACAATCAACAATCTAAGACGTCGAAGACTATTTTCGGGATCAGACAACATCCTGAAGCCCTCAGCCATTAATTATCTTTATGGCTGGGTGGATTAAAAAGGCAAGTGCCCTCTACCTCCCGTCGAGGGGAAGGGACGGCGAAATGCTGCTGAAATTTCTCTGAAAATATCGAACTTGTGAATTTTTGGGAAAGTAAGAAACACATGACTTGCAAATTTGAAAAATTCAAATTAAAATTTGATTAATCAATAAATTTAAATTTATTTAAAATAAAATTTAATAACTACTCTAATCAATTTTCTCAAAAAAAAACTCTAATCAATTTAAACTCAAATTAATATAATATATTGAATTACAATTCTAATTTAACTAAAACAGTTAACTTTAAGGTTAGTTATTTTTATAACAGAGAACAATTATTTAAGAATTAAGTAAATCAAATGATTTTTAAAGAGAGATTTAATTAACTAATTTTAAATAATAAAATCAGAATTTAATCTAATCAAATCAAAATTTCAATCAAAATTTTAAAGGGTTTACTAAAATCAAAACTTTAATTTTAAAATAGATTTTTTGAATTAAATGAGCAATAATTTAAAGTTGTAAAATAAATTATCAAAAGCTTTAATTAAAATCATTTAATCTCAAAATTAAAATCATTTAATGAAAATCAGAAATTTAAACAAATAAAATTTTAGAAACAATTATTTAAATTTAAACCAAACTAATTAATTGAGCAAATGATATACATAAATTAAAACTTTAACCTTGAACTAAATCTTTTAACCGATCAACTAATTTAATTAATTAAATCAATTGAACACTTTTAAAATACAATCAACTAACCATTTAAAATCAAAACTAAATCTCTTAATTAAATTTGAACTTAAGTTATAAACTAAAATTTACTTAAAGTTTAAAACTAAACCTAAGTAAAAATAAAACAAATAATTGGATTTAAAAGCCTCAAGATAACTAACTAATTCAAACCAATTTCTAATCAGAACTTTAATCGGAAAGCTTTAAATCAATTTAAGGATTTAATTAAAAGCACAACTTTAGTCAAATTAAGCTTTAAATTGATAATGATTATTTGAAGTAATCAAGCTAATCAATTTAACTTAAATAATCATATACTTTTAAAATACATCTAAATACATGAAATTTAAAATTAATGAATTGAACATCTCTAACTTTAAACAAAATTAAAACCCATTTAATTAATCTAATTAATGTAATTAAAATAAAATAAAAATGCAGAAATGAAATGTTTCCAATAGTTCAGTCTATGTACAAGCTCTCTTAAAGCTCTCCAACTGAGTAGCCCTCAAAACAAAGCTTTCAAACTAATCTATTAATAGCTCTCCATCTAAGTGGCTCATACATAACAATTCTCTGAGCAGCTCGCAAACACAGTCCTCTCCAAACAACTCAACAGATAGCTTACAAACAAGCTCAAGCTCACTTAAGACCCTCAATAGTAGCCTCTACAGCTACTTATGGGCTTTCAGAACTACTGCAAGTACCATGTACCTGCAAGAAAACAGACAAAAGTCAGTGCAATCACAAATAAAAGTAATGATGAAAAAGAGTAATTCTAATTACTGTAAGTAGAGCAAAGTGCTAGAAAGCAAGTAGAGCAATATACTATTGTAGTTGAAATAAACTACGAACACAAAACAAGACACTAACATTGGCGCCAAGGGACTAAAGTGTCTAAAGCTATGCCCTAGCTAATCTAAGTCTTATAAGTTACTTCTAACAAGAGTAGTATATCATATCGGCAATTCTTTCACTAAATGTATATTTATTAAGTGAAGCAATAAATTCCTAAAATACTAACCTGGCTACTTTCAATGAAAGCCATAAGTCTAACCTTTAGGGGTAATAGCTAAGAAGCAACCTAACCCTAGACCCCTTTTTGGGCATCTTAGCTTATAAGACTAAGTTGTAAGACCCACCATTTAGGCTACTTCTAAGCAAAGTAGTAAGACCCGCATGTTAGAGAACTTCTAAGTGAATGATCATAAATCTAAAACTCAAATACAGGGAAGCCTTTTCTATAGGAACTTGGTTGTAAGACCCGCCATCTGGCAACTTTCAAATGAAAGCCGTAAGCCCGACTTTAGGGGAAATCTTTAGGCAAAAATGACCTAGCCCACAAGGCAACTTCTAATAGAAGCCGTAAGTTCAACCTTTGAGGGAAATATTTAGGTAATAACATAATGCTAGACCCCACACCCAGGCATCCTGGTCTACAAGGGCTAGGTTGTAAGACCCAACATATGGGCAACTTAGCTTACAGGGCTAGGCCGTAAGACCCATCATTAGGCAACTTCTAAGGAAGCTATAAGACCTATCAGACCAAAAATCTTCGAGGCTACTTATAACAGAGGTCGTAAGACCCATTATTAGGGCTACTTTCAAATGAAAGCCGTAAGCCCCCTATCTAAATCTAATAACCCGGGCAACTCTTAAATAAAGCAATAAGCCTCAACCCAAATCAAACTAAATTAAAATCCATACATCTCCACTTCAGCTTACTCGGGAACCCTGAGAGGAGAAAACCCATGGATGCTAATCAAATTTCCTAGACACGAAAATCAATGGTTGTTAGTATTGGTAGATTGAACCACGGTAGACCCAAGACGACAGAACCATGGGATCTTTATTGATTGTACCTTCATCCCCTCATAATTAAATTTAAAATGTTATTGCACATACTTGCACTCCTTATACGAAGCTAAGTGTATTTCATCCTTAATTGAGAGTACTCTTCTAATGCATTAGAAGGGGTAATTAACTATTAGGGCTTGCAGTCATAGGAAGTAGAACATAGATCTAAATAAACCCTGACACTACTCTTAAGAGAAATCTGGTTAAATATAAAACTCAATCTATCTCTAGAAAAATTAAAAGGAAATCATAAATTTGTGAGAGCGAGGTTCACACCAGTTGTTTTAAGATTTTTTCAGAGCGAACATTTTGCTAAGGCATTTCCACAGAATTACTTCCATAGGGAACCCTATGCAAAGTTACGATGGGGATTTGCTCTAGCAGGTAACTGGGGTACTGGTGGTATTTGAGGAGCTTCAGATTCAAAACCTTATAGGTTCCTACAACTTAGTTGATTACCAGTTGAGAATCACCAAAGATTTTAATTTATTTAATCTCCATCAGGATTGTAAGTTTCAAGCCAGTTATCAGATCTTCGTAGTCAGCCTCGTTGTTGGTGCAAGGCTTCAATAAATGGTAAGAAAAATACATCATTCCCTTTTTTGGTGTTATAAAAATCAGGTTAATTTTAACTTTTTCTGAGATCATAGATTTTCTGGGTTTTGCCCCATTAAGAGGAAACCGCATCATCGAAATATAATTCCTAGACAGGACCGTCAGATTCCTTTAAACTCATAATTTATTCGTCAGGTAAATCATCATTCAAAGGAGAATCTATCAGTAATGAATGCGCCGCAAGGAAGTCAGCAACGGCCTGTCCTTTCAAGCACGCAGGGGAATAAAAGTGATCTCAAATTGAAGCCATATCATAGACCACCATGCTAAACGTCCTAACAATATAGGCCGGGTCATAAGATATTACAACGGGTTAACTCTAGAAATTAAACTAATTGAATGAGAAAGTATGTAGTGTCTTAGTTTTTGGGTTGTAAAAACCAAAGCAAGATAATGCTTCTTGATTAAAGGGTACCAAATTTCCATAGGAAGAAGTCTTCAGCTAAGGTAATAGAGGGCATTCTCTTTTCTCTCATTATTGACTTGAGCTAAAAGGGCACCAAGCAACTCATCAAGGGCAGCGGTGTAAAGAATAAGAGGTTTTCTCAGAACGGGAGCTGCCAAAATTGGCGGATTGGTAAGGTATACCTTGATGTTATTAAAAGTATTCTAACTTTTCTAGTCTCATATGAATTTAGTGTCCTTCTTGGCTATGAGAGAGAACGGTTAACATCTTCCTGATAGGTTGGAGATAAACCTTCTTATATACTCTAGCCGACCTTGGATGGACCTTAATTGAGTGAGGATTTTGGGAGGCGAAATATTCAAGATGGACTCAATCTTAGAGGGATCTATCTCAATTTCATGATGCCTCATTATGAATCCTAAGAATTTTCCTGAGGTGACGTCAAAAGCACACTTTAAGGGATTCATTTCGAGGTCGTAGCGGCACAATAACTCAAAAATGACTCTTAAGTCATATAAATGAGCCTCTTTAACTTTGCTCTTGATAATTAAATCATCAATGTAGCATTTAACTTGATTGTGAATTAAATCGTCAAAGATTCGAGTCATGGCATGCTGGTAGGTTGCATCGACATTCTTAAGGCCATAGGGCATCACCATATAATAAAAGATTCCTATGGGAGTTATGAATGCAGTATTTATCTCATCTTCTGGGGCCATACTAATTTGATTGTAATTGGATGAGACATCCATAAAGCAGAAAATAGCATGTGAAGAGGCAATATCCATCATGAGTTTGAGTATGGGTAAAAGAAATTCATACTTGAGACATGCCTTATTTAGATCCCTATAGTTGACATAAATCCAGATTTGACCATTCTTCTTTCGAACTGGTATGATGCTGGATACCCAAGAGGGGTATTGCTCCTTTTGGATAAACTTGGCCTCAACCTATTTCTTAATCTCAGAAATAACTTGCTGCTTGATTTCTAGATGTATGCATCAAGGAGCTTATTTAATAGGAATGGCATTAGGTTGAATTCCGAGTTTATGGATTGTTTTGTCAGTGGACAAGCCCAGCATTTTATCGTATGTCCAGGCAAAGCAGTCCTTTAGCTCAAAAAGAAGATGGATTCGATCCTGAGACTCATCCTTACTCAACAAGATACTTATAAAAGTAGGGTGAGGGTCATGTCGGTTCCCAGGTTAACTTCTCTCAACTCGTCCACTATTGATTTAATCTCTTCCTCAAATTTAGGGGGTGCATCCTAAACTTAAAGTTCATCAGGATCATCTAAAGTCTCTAAGCAGAGTCCATCGAGGGGGCCAACGACTTTGGTAGGGGCATTTTGAGATTCAATATGATAAATTATCATTAAGCAATTTTCATCATCATCAAATGAACTAACCATACCAAAATCGATACCACTTATCAGATTCTTCTTGATTTTTATTCGCTAAATATTCTCGTGGTATCTGGCTTGACCCTCAGTATATCGATACGGTATGGCACCCTTGTAAAAAGAATTTTTGACATAGATAGAAAAGTAGCCAAAATGTAATTCCATTAACTCATTGGAATCTATCTCCTTGAGGGTTACATCAGCTTCATCCCTTGAGTGGGAGGAGCCAGGAAATTTTTTTTCGACTTCCCTTACTTCGCTGCTTAGGTTAGGGGCCTCTTTAATCTCTAACCCTACAATCCTTCCAGCTGACAGTGGGGTCAAGGATAGGGCCTCAATTCTCCTACAAAGCTTTTCATACATAGTTAATTTAGGCTTGTCACTTTGAACCTTTGGAGCATGCCAAGAGACTCCAACAGGAACTCGAGAGCATTTTTTGTCCCATTTGATGGTGGGATGAATCTCTAATCCCTGAAAGCTAAATAGAAACAGACATCAAGTAACAGTCATGTTATAAAATACTATAAATTGAAGAATTTTAAGTAGAAAAAGTAACAAAATGATTCAATTTATACATTTCATAGCTTTCTTTCTAGAGTAAGCTTAGGCTTTGGGTATTCCTCCAGCACTGACTTAACTTGTTCAACTAAAGCACTCCATCTTTGAATACAAAAAAAAACTATATATAAATAGATATAGAGATAAGACAATGATAAATGAAATTTAATATGTTTTTTTTTCTTTTTTAGGTTGTAATACAATATGATTCATTACCTTCTTACTCACGCATATGAAGTGTACTTACAAAAAAATAGTTGTTCTCCACCTTCGCTCCAGGGGTTGATTTGATTGTCTCAAGTAAAATTTTATAAACCTTAAAATAAAAGTCCTTTTAAGTTCCCAATATATAGATCAATGGTAGTAGCATTTGATTTGAGGGAGAACATTGTAAGAGGTAAAACCTACCTTACCAATCATTGAATGGTACTTGCTTGCTGGTTGACATAGAACAGTCTTGGCCTGAACCACAAAATTGATGAAAGAAAAGGGATAAGTAGAAAAAATTTATTTAAAATCAACAAAAAACTAATTTCCTTAATTCTCTAAAATTAAAAAGTGATAACCCACATTAGCTTTCATGAAGCTGGGTCCCTTTGCTTCTATGACTTTTATTTCCATCCCACGACTACCAACGTAGAAGAGTTGTGCTAACTTTAGAAAATTGTACACCTGGCCACGCCTAAGAAGAGTCTTTCAGCCAAACAAGCTCTACTAATGGAGAAAATAGAGTAAAATGTAACTTGTCATGACACCTCTCGCTAACAGTCATCATCAGAAAGTACCTCGCCCCATCTCCCACAGCATCTCTCATCTAAATAAACAAAATAATTCATAACTAAAAAATTCAACTTTACCCCCATAATGAAATTTAACAAGGCAAAGAATGTAAAAATCTAATCTTGAGACCCGTGCTTAAAGAAACCCACCGCATCAGACATGAAGGCGCAGTTAGGGTCGTCGACGATGGGAGAGAGAGTGCTGTCGTAGTCAAGGAACATCACAATCTGCTTTTATTTCGATGCTCTCGTGATCATCACCCTAAACATGCTCAGCGTCGAGGGCTGCCACTTCTAGAAACTGACAAAACATTTCAAAAAATAATAAATTAGTGGTACTATTATTATGTATCTCAAGCGAGAGGGAGGACTTTCGGTGAGGACAGGAGGCCGGTGGCTAGCTCATGTGAAGGTGGGTTCTCACGCGAAAGGGACGACTGTTGGAAGTGGGCTGCAGGGATTGCCTCTACGTACGAATGGACTCTTTTCTCATTTAAGAATAGTGGAATACGAATAGGAAGTAAATGATGGAATCGAGGAGGCGCCTCACCTTGGTATAAAGGCCAAGTGACTATTATGGCACTGAGCAGCGAGGGTGGAGCCTTTACGAGATCATCAAATACCAAAGAGGCTTTAGGAAGAGCCGCCCTTCAGGATTACTGTAGTGGAATCTCGCTATACGCGAGAAATTAAAAGCAGCAAGCTGTAAGTGTGCTTTTGATGCCTCAAGCTTTGCTAGGGTTTGGCACACCTCCTTTTCCCGCCTCCTTTCCCCCATGCCGCCTACTTGGGGAGGGGCTTCCCCCTCCCCTGCCTTTCCTCCATAGCATCTTCTTCCTCCTATCTCTCAAAATCCCCCCCCCCTCCCTGGAGCCACTACTTCTTCTTTCTCTATTCCCACAAACCTAGATTTTATCTCTAACCTCACCAACAAAGACCCCGTGGTTAATGAATTTTCCCTCTCTTTCATACCTCCTCCTTCCAAGATTCCTTTTTCTGCTGAAGACCTAGCATTGGGTATCCCAGATTGGAGCTTGTCACATGTCGGCTATTTGATCGGGCCTAAACCTACGTACCTGAGTTTGCAAAATGTTATCAAGAAGTCTTGGGCGCCTAAAGGGTCGGTTGATCTTTTCTCCCTAAATGATGGATTTTTTTTGTTTAAGTTCTCCACACTGGAAGACTTTGATTTTGCTTGGACGGGAGGGCCTTGGTTTTTCTTTGGAAGACCCTTCATTTTACAGAAATGGACTCCTAAATTCAAACCAAAAAGGGATGAATTTACTTTCATTCCAATCTAGATAAAAATCATGGACCTTCCTTTGGCGGTTTGAAATCCCCTTGGTATTTCAAAAATTGCCAGTTTTATTGGACATCCGCTTGTTGTCGACACGCTTACAGCTAGGAAAACTCGTCTAATGTTTGCTCGAGTTTGTGTCATGGTTACCAATGCTTCTACCCTTCCAGATGAAATTCCCATCTCTCTGGATGGAGACAACACTTCCCTCAAAGTCATTTATGATTGGAAGCCTGTACCGTGCTCTAGTTGCAGTTCACTTGTCCACCCATCTACGCCATAAAAACCCCTAGCCTAAACCTCCACCTCAACCAAATTCTTATGGAAGAATCACCAGCCGTATATATTCTTCTAGACCCCCTCCTTCTACCTCTAGAGCCCCAGCCATTCTACCAAATCCCCAAACCAGCACTACTCCTTTCATCTCTCCCCCTATCTAATCTGCAACTATCACGGCATGTTCGGAATCACCCCCTAAAAACTCCTCTATCATTCTTCCTATCTCTACCGCTACCCCTACTTCTATGGCGCCACCAGAATCTCAACATCCTAAAGAAGGCATTCCCAATCTCAACTCCCCTACTGATGATGCCTCATCATCTGATACTCATATCATTCCCAGCTCGAATCTGCCGAAGTTTGGTTCGTTCCATGGTGCACATAGCCCCCCTCTGATTCGATCAACAAGTCCTTATTCAGCAAGGCAACTCCTATCTCTACTTCTATCTAGACCCGACAACACACCAACCACACCACTTCTCCTAACAAATTTGCAATTTTACAACTGGAGGAACCTCCTGATTCTCGGGACTCCCTGAAAACCTCTTCCAACAATGAACAGGGTAAAATTGTTGATCCTCCGGATCATTACCTTAACTAGAAAACCACTCAACCTAAGTCCTCCAGAGCCAAAAGCGCCAAAAAAGCACACTCTTCCAAGTCTAAATGAACCACCCACACATTGGTTGCTGGAACGTTCAGGGCTTTAATAGCCCTGAAAAGGTCCATGCTTGCCAAAACCTGATTTCCTCTCATCGTATCGACATGATTTGCATTCTTGAAGCAAAAATCACACCTCATCACATTTCAGACCCTTGGTTCATTAAGTCCAACAAGCTTTTTCTCAATAAGGTGACTTGCAACAATTTATGCTCCTCCTCCCACAGTAGGATTTGCTTAAAGTGGAATTCTGATTTGGTTTCTTTCACTCCTACCCTTTCTTCTTCTCAGTTAATACATGGGTTATTTCAGTCTGGTACTTCAATTAGTTTTTTAATTTCGATGGTTTATGCTACAAACACCTCGGTGGAGAGCAACGGCGGAGCGGGGGGGGGGGGGGGGGGGGGGTCCCGCGGGGGCACATGCCCCCCCCGCCCCCCCGGAAAAGAAAAAAAAAATCGTATGCTTCGGTATTTCGGACATTTGGGCGGTTCAAAGTTGTTTTGCCCTAATATTTCCGCTGCTCGCCTGCTCCTTGTTGACCTCATTTTTGTATGAGCTCAGTAGGACCAATCCAGACTTTAGGATCTTTCCAATCCTTAGGATCAATCTTAACCCTAGGATCAATCTGATCTTAGATCAATCCAAACTTTAAGATCAATCCAAATTCAAATCAATCCTGACCCCAAATCAATGCAATTTAAGACAAATCTAGATTCTAGGATTCTCCTAGACTTCAGACCCTAGGATCTATTCTAGACCCTAGGATTCTACCTGATTCTAGATCATATGATCCTCTTAGACCTTAGGATTCTCCTAGATCTATCTAGAGCTTAGGATTCTTCTAGATCTTAAGACTATTCTAGATCCCAGGCTCTAGGACTTCCAAACCCTAAGATCTTCCTAGAAATCAAACTTTAGGATCTACTCTAGATCCTAAGATTCTTCCAGATCTTGAATATTAGGATTCCTAGATCTTAGGATTCTTCTAGATTATAGGATTCTTCCAGACCCCAGATCCTAGGATTTCCCTAGGACTTCTAGATTCTAGGATCTTCCCAAACTCCAGTCCCTAGGATCTGTTCTAGACCCTAGGATTCCTTAAGCTGATTTGGACCCTAGGACTTATTCTAAACCCTAGGATTCCTCTAAATCAATCCAAGCTTCAATTCAACCTAAACATAATTCAAATCCTATCATTTAAACTCAAAATCCAATTCAAAACCAGATTTCCAGATTCAAATCCAAGGCCAAAGGTCTAAATCCTGAAAGCCTTTTCCAGTAAATTTTTGAACACCTCAAAACCCTATCAAATGACCTCTGATTCAAGATCTGTCAGTTCCACACTGATGTGACATGTCTCTAGAGGTAACCCTCCAAATTTGAGCTCATTCTGAGGTCTCTAACCCCAGAAACTGAATTGAAATCCAAAGGCTGTAAAACCTTCAAATATTTACAGTCCATGCCACTAGACCTACCACCCAGTGGATTTTGACCCTGGAGCTTTCTTCAAAGCTTCCAATCACCTCCAGACCCTTGATTATGACCCATTGAGCAATAAACTGTATTTTTTTGGACTCAATTTGACCCTTAGCTGATCAGGGGTCAAAATGACCAAAATACCCCTATGGGGTATAAATGGTCATTTGAACCAAATGAGCTCCAAATCAAATGCAGTCACTTCCAGTAAATTTCAAATGTCAAACCAAACTCATTGCACCTAGAACCAGCCCCTGGGTCAACCTGGTTGACCAAGTCAACCTAGTTGACCAAGTCAACCTAGTTGACCTAGAAGGCCCCTTTAGGGTCAAAACAGATCATTCTGACCAAATGACCTCCCCAGACCTTGGGACCACCTCCATTGGTCTCCAAATATCATTTCAAATATGTTGAGCCCATTTCCAGACCCCGGACCCACCTGGTTGACCAAGTCAACCAGGGTTGACCTAAAGGCCCATTAAGGGCCCAAATAGGTCATTTTGACCAAATGATCTCTCCAGACCTTGAGACCACCACCAGTAGACTCAGAATGTCATTCTGAACTGGTCAGACCCATTCCCTGACCCTGGGTCAACCTGGTTGACCAAGTCAACCTAGTTGACCCATTTAGCTCATTAAGAGCCCAAATAGGTGATTTGACCCAAATGACCTATTCAAACCCTCAAACCACATCTACCAGACTCCATTTACCATTTGAAATTAACTCAGTCCAAATCTTGACCCTGGGTCAACCTGGTTGACCAAGTCAACTTAGGTTGACCAGTTCAACCCTTAAGCCTCCCTACTTCAAATCAAACCTCAAATGCATTGAAATCAAACCTTTCAAAACTTTCAAACCCCTTTCAAAGTATAATCCTAACACATTCAAATCCATTTGAGATCAAATCATATTAGGCTTGACTTGATCAAACCTAACCCTTAGCCAAACCTATAGCTTTGACCAAATTTTGGCCATTTCAAACCCTTCAACCCTCATCAAACTTTAAATCGATTCCAACCCATAATCTAAATTTGATTTAACCATTAGTTAATCAAGTCCAAGTTAAGTTGACTTGGTCAACTCAACAACTTTTGTTTAAGCTCCCTCACAGACATGTTATCCCACTCATGCAATAGATCTAATCATCTAGACCTTTTTGCAAATTGCTCAAATAGCTCCAATACATCTTTTGATATCCAACTCAGTATCCCTTGAACTATTGAACCAGTCAAGGGGTCAACAAAGGTTTAATTGAACCTAATTGGTCAAAGCACCCAATCCAATCCCCTTGATTGAATCCAGGTCTATCCAGCCCGTTCAATTAATTCCAGAGACTTTCCAGGGTTGTAATCCAACCTCCCCATGCAGCTGATATGCTCTCTAACTCAACCCAATGGCCCAATGAGCTCTATCCGGTCAAACCCATCTACCCGACCCAACTAGCTTAATCCAGACCTGCCCAGCTCACCCCAAGGACTCCAGAACCTTCTCTGGAGCCAACCAGACCCAACTCAAGTCCTGGCACATCCCTTAGCTCAACCCCAACGCCCCTAGGTGGTCCCCTCCATGTGAGAATGGACTAGGATCGTTTCCACCTGAGGCAGTGCCCCTCTCTGTCTCCTAACGACTTGATCCAGCTGTCACTCATCCAATGAAGGGATTGGATGCATCCCAGCCGTCGTTTCTTGGCTCCAGTAGTTGAATAGGGGGAAAAGAGACGGGAGAGAGAAGGAGAAGCTATCTCTCATTCTAGTCCAGCCCCAGCCTCCCTGAGAGTTCGTTTTTGATTCTCAGAGCTTCCCCTTTATTTCCTGATTATTTCCTGGCGTTTGGCGGCCGCCGGCGATGAGTTTGAGCGCAAACCGAAGCTAGCTCCATTTAAGCTATTATAACTTCTTATAGAAGCTTCCTCTAGGCTCGAGGTCTTCAAGAGAACTAAGCGCGGACAATCTACAAGCTCAGAAAAATTTAAATCATCCAAAACCGTCGAGTATATCAAGGTATATCTTAAACCCTAGGATTTTTCTTAGGTATCTAAATAATTTTCTGAGCAATGCATCAATGGTTTAAAAAACATTTCCACACTCTTTTATAGACCCTATTCAATCTCTGTTTAAAGTTTCAAGCCATTTAGTACACTGTGTTAAGAGAAATAAACAAAAAATGAAACTAGGGCTCACGGGTTAACGGAGGAGGAAGATGGGTTCGCAGCCGTTGGATCTATTCATTTTAGATCAACGGCTGTGATCAAGCCGTATCCGTTATTCGGTTTAATCTCTTGAAATATTGGGATTGCCAGATCTTCGTATGGCTGAATCTCAACCTTCCATCCAGACCGCGGGCCGAACCAAGGCCGTCCGTCTTTTCTCGATCGAAATCCATCGCGGGATGAACCTGCACCGTCGGATCCGCGCTGTCGTAGATCTGACGGCTCACATCCTTGCCGCGCTGGATAAGTGGTCTGACTCATCTGACCGCCGCCTTATGCGTGGACCAACCCGCTTTCGGCGCGTGTCTGGTCAGCGCCGCCGTTTGACCAGACGTTTAAATCTCTCAAAATAAATCCAGAAAATTACCAGAACTTTAAAAAATTGTAGAAATTTCATTTTTCAACCAATTTTAAATTTCTTGGGCTCATTTTATTCGTATTTTTATCTAGTTTACTTTAAAAATAAAATAAAATTATTTTGAATAATATTTTATTAATTATTTTAATTATTCAAAAAACCTTATCTTAATTTTAAATCAAAATATACAAACTATTTTAACTTGAAATTTTGCAGAGATATTGTGGGGTCTAATATTGATTTTCCATAATTTTCTTAAGCCTTTTTGATGCAATCTTATTCATGATATGAATTTACAAAAATATAGGTCTTGATTCGACCTAGATTTTTAAAAATTCATAATCATTTCAATTAAAGATCCAATTCCTGCATGTTATCATTCTATGGAATCATTGAAAGGCTATCTTTCATTGAAAGATAAGTTCAGATCACAATCATGTATAGTTTAAAGGAAATTTGACGTTAATCAAATCATATCCTTTATAAGTAACCTTCGAATTATACATGATTAAATCTTTAAATTGAATGGAGTCTTATTTGAAGATGTACCCCACATCTTCTAATATCCTCAATTCATTTTAATATATTGATTGCCCCATGATTGAATTCTTAAGTTTATAGGTTATTATATAATCTATGATTTTAATAATTCATTATGATCATTCCATAGAATATTAGGACACTTTATTTTGTTCTTTGATTGTTGATTGATGTGATTGTAATTAGTGTCCAAGGGTTAGTTGAACATTGATTTAAATCCACAAAACCTAATGACATCATTAATGACAATAATTAAGGATCTTAATTAGAGAACTTAGAAAAATTCCAATAATTAGGATACATCTTCGATTGAGTTGAAACTTTGAACATTCAAACCTAGTGACACATACAACCTCAAGAAAAAGTTTCACTGAATTTTGAGGTCACTAAGCCCCTTAATTAACCTAATCAAATTTGAACCTTAATTAAACTATTTATCCTTCCAAAAATTCTAATAAATTAAGTTTAAATCCAAAAATTATATTTAATATCTCAAACTGACGAGAATTGAACCCTTAATCAATGAAAAATAAAATCCCCTTGACTGGACTTCAAAATTGAGTTTAATTTAAGTTTAATTGAAATCTAAAATTTAATTAATTAAAAAATAATTAAAAATTTCAGAAAATTTCCAAACACTTGGAAATCACTTCCTAGGTCATTCCTGACATTTGGAGTTGATTTCAAGAAGTTTGGAGGCCATTTGGATCCAAATCATAAAAAGGGTCTCTAATTAAACAATTTCAAAAATTCAATAAATAGTCAAAACTTCAAAAATTCATAACTAATTCAAATGAACTCCAAATTGAGCAAACTCAAAGGCATACAACTTATCTTAAGCTCTAATATTTGTTAAAAATGTTAAGTTTCCAGAAATCAATCAAATTTGAAAAAGTCAACTTTTAGTCAAACTTAGTTCAAATTCAAGTCAAAACTTCAAACCTTCATAATAAAATGTAAAAAAATCCAATTTCAATGTACTTACTGTCTAACTGATCGTATTAAGGTCTAGTATTTTAATAAAATATTAAATTTCCAGAAAACCCTTTAAATTAAAAAGTCAACTTTTAACCCCTTAATTAAATGATTAAAATAATCCGAAAAATTCCAAAATTCAATAAATCTCCAAAAATTCCAGAAAACACTAATTCAAACTTAAAACCAGCAACCAACCAATTCTAATTGAAATTTTAATCAACTTTCAAACCTTAATCAAACTCAAATCACTTAGTTATATCGGGTATCACTAGGTAACACAGGCCTACGAGGCTATTAAATTAGCCCCAAGGAAGGTGAAATAAACTTCACGGCCTCGGTGTGCAACAAAGGTGGTATCCAACAAACAATCAAAATCATTTTTAAAATCAATTTTAAATCATTAAGATTTTAACTTTAACCTAAATCTTCCCTTAAACCTTCAACCAACTTGAACTTTAAACAACTTCAATCAAGTGCCTATCTAGGACATATCAAAACCACACAACCTTTACACACACTTTAGATGGTTTGCTAGGACAACTAACTCTAGTCTTAGGCTAGGCCGGTGTTTACTTTTCTGCTGTGTGTCGGGTTTTCGAGCTTTTACTGCATGCTGTTTGCTAGTAGTAGAATTGATGTGTTTGTTTACTTATTTACTGCACTCTGTGATGTGATTGATTGTACGATTAGATCTACCCCTAGGCTAGAGATGATTTGTACTAATTCAATCTTATGCAGGTGGCCATGCTCATACAGGGCATAAATTAAAGGGGGCAAAATTATAATTATTAAATTACACAGGTGCTCCAGAAAATTACTTAAGTCCCCCTTTAAATCAAAAAGAGCATGGCCAAGTGTGACTGTGATTGAGTATTTTAGTTTCAAATATATAACTGCTTGGGATATCAAATATAAACTGCTGATTTTTCGGATAACCCTGCAGGTTGTTAAGTCTAGATTTTTAATTTTTTTTAATTGATGTAATTTGATTTAAATTGAGTTGTAATGTTTAAGGTGATTTGAGATTGAGATACTTAAACATCCAATTTGGAATCCAAAGAGGAAGGAACATCCCTTAGGGGAGAGTTCCTATCCATTTGGAGATCCAAATTAGGATAAAGTTTAAATATCCAAAGAGAAAAGATAACACCCCTATTCAGGGGGAGTTTCTTTTCATTTGGATATCCAGACCCGACGATCCAAGGAGTTCCAAGAAGACGAAGAAGTGAAGAATGAGAAGAATCTCAAATCTCAAAGTCACTTGAGTCTTAGGAGTAGAATCTGGGTTGTAGTTAGTGGTACCCGGCCACTTTACTTTACTGCAGACCCTGGGTTGTATAATTAAGGGCACTTGCCTATGGACTTTCAATTTGAGTTTTAATTTAATTGATTTAATTAAATGTTGATTGTTTGATGTTGATTGTGATTAAGGACCCGCATGCTTTTAGTAGTTTATTTGGCGATCTTGCATGTCGTATTTGATTTAGCCTGGAACCCGATCGGAGGCTCGTGAGGGTACGGTCATAAACTTTTTCTATTTAAACAAAATTTAAAATTTTAAGCTCAGATAGAAACTCTAACGCTCTTAAGAAGTAAGCCCGGACTCGCCGGGAGTTTTTCATGCATCATATTGAACCTTCTCTACCTTGTTAGGCACCTCCCCGCCCGCGAGTTTTGGCAGACCACCTGACCTATTAGGGTGCAGTTCTGTCCAAGGGGATGTTGTGCAATCTCTAGGATAAAATTTATTTTTTAAGCCTGATTTTAAAACTGCTTCATTTTGATTTAAGCATTTCATCGAGTCAACTAGCATGCATTGCATTAGATACAAATTAAAAATTGAGTCTAAATCTTTAATTGCATTTTTAGCTTAAATATTTAACCCAACATATGTTAAGGGGTCAATTAGGATCTGCTCTAGATGTCGACCCTAATTCTTTAAACCAATCTTAATCAATGTCCCTAACCACTCTACATTTAAAGACTTTGACTCATGGTTTTAAAGCGTTTAGGTGGTTTAGCTGGCTCCCCAATCCAGGCCGGGATAAGTCCAGATTGCACTGCATTAGCTAGGTTCTGGGTCACTGGTTTCCAGTACCCATTTTAGACTTAGGTTCTGAGGCATGTCTTCAATCTTAAGACCTCAATTTTCCGGGAATCTAATTCCCACTTTCTAATAAAATTAACCACTCAAATTAAAAATTTCTTTCAATCAAATTCAAGCCCAACACTTAGGATAGTTGAGGTGTTTCTGAAGCAATTCAGAATCTCAAAACATCTCCTACCCTTCTTCCTTTGACTCCAGAAATAACTGCTCAAATTTGATCCAGTCCCTGTTGAATTTCTAGTCCCTTAACCTTCCTTGATATCAAGCTTTGAATTCTTTAATGAAATTCGTATCGCTATTTTAATCGAGAGTGTTCGTAGGAAAATCTCTATTTTCCTACGATGTAATTAACTACGAGGGCTTGCGCTCGTAGGAGATTTAGAAACCCAGATCAGATTTTCAAAAATCAAGTTTTTAAAACCTTCAATTAATTATCTTTGGGAAATTTAAACCTGACGATCATTATCATCATATTCAAACTATTGATAGTGATTGATATTTTCTTTCCTCGGATAGATATGTCAATTACAATCATAGTTTCGATTATGAAATTAATGATCCATATATTCAGATTAGCATAGTCAAACATTGAATTGAACATCATTTTGATCTTTCGAGATCGTATGTTGTTTCTCCTTGAGTTTGACTACGATAATCAGGATAAATCAAGATTTGTAATCTGAACCTATTAGGGAACGATATGTTCACCTTTCGAGGTGATATATCATTCATAATAAGTGTTCGATTATAAAATTTAAATTCCAGAAATTAAATATTTCCAAAAGAAAATTAAACACTTTTCAAAACATATATTTTTCAATCAAACACTCATGTTCGGGTTCAGAAGCCAGAAGCACTCGCGAGCAATAGGTTTTGTGGCTGAGGCTCACAGCTCCACTGTTGCCTGGACGGCAACAAACGACGATGCGGCCGCCAGCAAATTGTATGCTTACTTTTCCCTTATGGTTCTTTTTCTCCTCTTTCTGTCAAACTACCGATCATGAATTTCTTGGATTAGATCAAAATTAAATGAGGAAACCTAGGGTCTAAATGTAGGATTTTTGTGTCCAACCTATTCCTTGGTTCTCGAAATGCTGGTGGTTTCTGTTTTCCTTGCAAATTTTCGTAAGTAATGCATGCGGGCTTCAAATAAGGACATCTCTAGATGAGTTATCTAGTTTATGGAGGAATTTATGCTTTGTTGTTTTCGCAATTGCTTAAAGACTTCGCTTTTAATTATGGAAGTTAAAAGTGTTTAATGAAATCCATTAGCAACTGTATATTCAGTGAAGCAAATTCTATCTGGCTATGGTCTGTGGAATATGGATGAGGGTCTTGTTCTCATGCAACAATGGGGAAATCATACATAATTCCTACTGCAACAATGGATAAATCATACATAACTCCTAGGGCTTGATAAACTGTGATGGCTCAATATTGAGAGTGGAAAGTTTGAACTTTGAAGTGTGTGCTTAGGGGAAGTAGCTGAAATGAAAAAAAATTCTTGGCCTGACATTTGTCCATTAAGTTATGAACCAGAGATGTAATGTTATGGTAAAAAAATGTTTGGCCATTTGTTCAATATTTGATTGCTTAAGGCAAAAATTTATCTTTCTGTTCAAGTGCCACGAGTAACAGGTTTTGTGGTGATGGTTTTTGTTTTCTATTTTAATATGGTGAGCAACAATGGTGCCCCATTTTTGTGAATGCTTGCAACTTGTTGTCATTTCAACGACCTGACGGTGATCCGACAATGGTCGAGCTAAAGTCCAGTGGTGGTCAGCAGCCGGGTGGAAGTTCAGCCGTGGTTAGCGGATAGGAGATTGATAATTACAACTAAACGCACCCAAGTGTATCAACATTAGCATAATTACATGTTATATCTTCATACAACATGCATGCCTTTTTATATCCTCTTATTTAAGGCTATTAAATCTCGCTTTAATTTTGCCGGTTGCAACAGCAGGAGTTGAAAGAGCATTTTCTGCAATGGTCATCATTAAAACTCGACCGTGAAATATAATTGGATATCAATGGATGAATGATACTTTACTTGCCTATATTGAGAAAAAAATATTGGATTGTATTGGTAATAATGTTATTATAAGTGTAACATACACTATAAATTGTAAGTGTAACATACACTATAAATTGTAAGTGTTTTTCATTTTATATTTATTATTTGATCTTTTTAAAAAAAAGTTAAAAATGTCAATGCCACTCCTAATCCTGGATGGAAAAGTTGAGGGAAAGTTTTTTCTAAAAAAAATTGTGCCCCCTCTATAAAAAGTTTTTGGCTCCGCCATTGGCGGAGAGGTCTTTACTTTAGCAACACCACTCCTCTTTGGCTGATAACATCACTTCCCCTTGGATTATTATACGGGACTTCAATTGTTTTAAGGAGGTGAAGGAAAAATATGGAGGTATACCACCTCACTTTAGTCATTTGGGGAGATGAATAATTGGATTTCCAGCTATGACATTTTTTATCTTGCATCCACTGGCTTATTTTACACATGGTTTAATCAAAGACCTCAAGACCTTATCCATATTAAGCTTGATAGGATGTTGGTCAACCAATATTGGTTAGATAATTTCCCCTCTTCTTTTTACAAGGTGGAACCACCTGGCTGTTTTGATCACTCTCCGTTGGAGCTTTTTTGTGACCCTTTTGTGCCCAATTTTGGAAGGTTCTAGTTTAAGAAATTTTGGATTACTATGGATGGATATTGGGATGATGTTATTTTTACTTTCTCTTCTCATTTTGAGGGCAGTCCTATTGCCAACCTATTTGGTAAACTGAGGCTTTTGAAATCTCTTCTTAGGAAGAGAAATTGGGCCAGCTCTTCTTATATTCGTGATAATATTACAGCTCTTGAGAGTAGTCAGAGCTGTTTGCTTGATTTAATTCAAATAAATCCCCTAAACCCTGTGTTTAATGCTAAGCTAAGTGACATCAACAAATCCCTTCAAAATTTCCAAACTGCTTGGACTTCTTGGATTGTCCAAGGAGTAAAAGCAAGGTGGCTTACTAATGGAGAAGATGACTTGGATTTCTTATTTGCTAGAATTAAATCCAAAAGCAACTCTAACCGAATCAAGGAGCTTTCTACTTCTGAAGGGATTTTCAGTGCCCATCAGGATATTGCTAATATTGTTATAAACAACTTCAAAACCCTTTATAACTCCCCTAACCCGTCCCTTCCCTCTACCAACATCATCCCCATTGGCTCTACAATCCTTGCTTACCTTATGGGCCCCCTCACTGCTGTAGTTTCCTATGAGGAGATTAAAGAAATTTTCTTTGCCGGTCCTACCTCTTCCTCCCTTGGACCGGATGGTTATACCTTTGAATTTTACAAGTCCTCTTGGGAAACTATTGGGTTTCATGTTTACAATGCGGTTAGAAACTTCTTCTCAACTACTCATCTTCCCAAAGGAGTCAAAGCCACTACTATTGCCTTAATCCCCAAGCATCCACATGCCTCCAACATTTCAGATTACCATCCTATTTCCCTTTGCAATGGTTTTTACAAGATCATTGCCAAGATCTTACTGAATAGACTGAAGGGGGTCTTGACTTTTATTATTTATAAGAGCCAAGCTGGCTTTATACATAAGAGACTAGCTTCTGATAACATTGTATTGGCTTCTAAAATTATGGAGAATTTAATGCTTATCATAGCAAGAAGTTATTTTGTGCCAAACTTGACATAAGAAAGGCATTTGACACTGTCTCTCATGACTTCCTTATTTCTAGACTTTATGAGAAAGTTTTTCCTAACAAATGTATTTCTTGGATCAAAGGTTGCATTATGGATATTCCTTTTTCTATTTGTATTAATGGTGCCCTTGAGGGGTTTTTTAACTCATCTACTAGACTTCGCCAAGGCTGTCCTCTTTCTCCATTACTTTTCACTATCATCATGGATGCCTTCTCTTGTGCTCTCGATGTTAGCAATTTCATGGGCATCTCTGGAGGTATACGAATCCAAATTATATACTTTATGTGGATGATGTTTTGGTGTTTAGGGAGGCTAAGTTGGAAAATACTAAATGTCTTAAAGATGCTCTTGACAATTTTGATGCCTCTTCTGGGTTGTTTATCAATAAGACAAAATGCTCCATCACATTCTCCCAAAACACTTGCATTGCCAATGACATTTCCTATCTTCTTGGCTTCTCCATGTCAGAACACACTATTAAATATTTGGGCCTTCCTATTTCCTCCAAAAAACTTTCTGCTGCTCACTTCCATCCACTACTAAGTAAAATCTCTACTCTACTTGCTGGTTGAAAAGTTAAGTTCTTATCTTTTGCAGGTAGGATCCAATATTTGAAGTTTATCATCGTTAATACCATTGCTTATTGGATAAGAGGGGAGATTTTACCAAAGCTATGCTGCAAATCTATTAATAAATTATGTTCAAGGTTTCTCTTTCACGGTTCCACTACTGAGAAGAAGTTGCATCTTATTGCTTGGAAGAATACATGTCTTCCCACTTCTGTTGGTGGGCTTGGCATTCCTGATATCCAATCCCTCTCTTTTGGTTTTGGATGCACTTTCATTTGGCAGTTTTTACCTCGAATTCCCTGGTGGTTGACTGGTTTAGATTTAAAAATGTCTCTCCTTAGAAACCACCTACTTCGTTTGTGCCATTGCTGGTCATATCAAACAGAACATCAAATTTCATGTTGTAAGTGCTAACTACAGGTTTGACATGTTTTGGGACCCTTAGCTTAACGATTTGGCTGTTTCTGAGCTTTTTCATCCTCCCATTGCTGGTTTTATTAACGTGTAGAATTTTATTTGTTTGGGTAATTGGAAACTGCCAAACTCATTTCCTCCTCTTGTCACCCAATATATCTCTTCTTTGATTATTTAACATAACCATTCTGCTTGTATTTCCTGGGTTGGAAATGGGAAGCCTTGCTTCAAAATCTTTAAAGAATTTTTCTTCTCTGATTTACCTACTATCTCTTGGAGCAAATTTATATGGCATAAGCGGTTTGCGCTTAAGTACTCTTCTTTTGCTTGGCTGGCAATTTGTGACAGGCTAAAAAATGTAGAAGTGTTAGGCAAGAGGAACATTGAAATCCAAAGAATTTGTCATCTCTATTGGTTGGAAGATGAAACTAATCTACATCTTATGTTTAACTGTGATTTCACTTTTGAGGTTTTATCCTCTCTTCTTCCTTATCTTGAAGGCTTCCTATTCCGGCCTTCTTTGCTTCAGACTTTGAAATTTTTGGATGATCTACAACAACTCAAATCATATGAGAAGAACTTTTACTTTTTTGTAATTTATTGTTGTGGACCTCCGAAAGGACACCGCCGTGCGAGGGACAGAATGTAGAGGGTGCGACCACACTATCTCGTAGGATAAAATGATCGCAGGCCTCTACGCTCTTTGCAAGCGGGCCAATGGGAGGACAGATTAGATCGCACATATGATTAACCACTGAGGATAGCGGCTCTCGCCAACACATCCCGATGGGTAATAATATGCATGATCTGATCGAAACAACGAGTTTCCCCCACCCAATACATCAGCTCGGGTGGGGTTTATTTGATAGTGGGAATCAGTTTCCCACTGGTGCAAGCCCCCATGGTTAATTACATATCAAGTTGGGGCCTGAGAACACTCTCGATTAAGAATTCTACATTATACTTTCAAATGAAATTGGCACATAGGAAGGAGACTAGAAAATTCTACTCAAAGGGTAAGGAAAGGTTAATTACCCCTCTTGATGATGTGAGAGAACTTTCATTTAAGGCTAGTCATTAAGCAGATACAGAGTATCTAGCATATAGTGGCAGCATATGAATTTTTTAAATCATAAAATTTATTATTTTTATATTTAAAATGGATGGTGGGGGATTGACCTATTACAGGTCAACATAATAGGACATGTTCTGATCAGATTGGAGTGTGACAGTTTTCACTTATGCCACCGAGTCTTGTAAAGGGTACTTTATTACATTATAAATGCTCTTCAATCCTTTTCCTTGAAACTTGAGAATTGCTGCCCTTTTGTTTCTTTTGTAGTAAATGTGTAAGGAAAGGGAAAGGAAATATATGATTGGAGGAGAACTAGAAGACTGCTGGTTTAGGAAAATGAATTATTGCTTGTAATTTCATTCTTTATTTTAGTTCTTTAATTTAATTCATTCATTTTATTTAAATCAAATTCATATTCAATAATTTTCCAAAAAAAAAATCTTGTTCAGTTTGTTCACTGTAGGGGAAATCTGTAGGGATTCCACATAGAGGAAATCTATAGGGATTTCCCACATGCTGGGGAAATGCTGGGATGCTGACAAAATTTTGATTGAATAAACTGAACAAATTTTTTTGGGAAATTATTGAATATGAATTTGATTTTAAAAAAATAAATGAATTAAATTAAAGAACTAAAAAAATAAGAGAAATAATGAAATTACAAGCAATAATTCATTTTCTTAAACCAGCAGTCTTTTAGCTCTACTCCAATCATATATTTCCTTTCCCTTTCCTTACAATTTCACAAAAAAAGGAAACAAAAGGCAGCAATGCTCAAGTTTCAAGGAAAAGGATTGAAAAGCACTTATAATGTAATAAAGCACCCTTCACAAGACTCGATGGCTTCAATGAAAACTACTAAAAAGTTTAAAAAGATTCCATGAGGATTTATGTCCAAGCTTGACTCACATCAAGGACCAAGTGATGCTAGTCTCTTTTCTTGCTCATTGCGAGCCCTTCTATATGATTGATTTAACATTATGAATTCTGGAATGGGAGCTTTTTGGGGGGAATGAATGGGAGCTTGCTCTATAGATGATGTTTCATCTAAATTAGATGAGCTTGATAAAGACATCGAGCTCAAGGATTTGATTGATCAGTTTGGTATTCAAAGAATTAAAAATTCTTATCTGATGAGGATGAACTTTTTGATAGCATAATGAATACTTCAAACTGAATAGGATTGCTTGGACATGCAGAGCCAGTGGAAGATAGCACTTGTTTACCAATGGAGGTGGCATTGAGATGGATGCTGTAGCTGGCATGGCTAGGACAAATACTGCTGATGATTATTTGGGGAATATAAATTCTCAGTATGGTCTTCCAAATGGCATTGGAACAATTATTGAGGAATACCCTTATGGCGAACATCCTTCAAGAACATTGTTTGTACAAAACATCAACAATAATGTTGAAAATTTATAATTGAGAATTTTGTTTTTTTAAAAAATAATTAAGGAAATAAACTGCCACTAGATTCGTAATATTCGTATAAGTGGACATAAGGCATTTCTTGAATTTCAAATAAAATCTTGCACACTTTTCAATAACAATCACTTGCACAAAACATATATTTAAATATTTTAAAACGCCCCTTATGCATTAAAAGATTGTTCCTTAAATTTAAATATCAAGCATTGAGCAAGGTGCCGATGCCTCTAAGAAGCATGAAATAGCCTTGGGAAGCAAGTAACTAACCCAAGAAGAGTGCTACTAACTTGAGAAGTGAGTCACTACCTCGATATGCATGTATATTAATTTAATAAGAATAAAAAATGCCCACATGTGCTCCGACTAGTGTATCAAATGTCTGGATATAATGTCTGAGAATGTTGTGCGGCTGTAATAAAAAAATAATAGTAAACACCAATTTGACTGCATAAATTTCTGCATGTGCTATGACAAAATATTCTAAACAGATAAATACAAAGTCAGGGAATGCTGCACAAGGAACTTCTTTTCCAAAATGCCCATAAATTTCAAAAGTAAATTATTTTTGAAACCAAATCTCGATAAAAATGTGAAAGCTCAAATTTTACAAAATTTAAATATTCAAATGAAATTTATTATTTAAAAATTAAAGAAAAAATCCATCCATCATTTGCAATTATTTATTAAGGATGATAAATTTAAGAATAACTTAAGCTCACAAAGAATAAGACGTCTAATTGAATGTATCACTTCGACTCATTATCAAACATCTCTCACTAGTGGGGACGTGGCATGTGTGCTTTGACCGGGTGCTTTTACTACAAATGCACCACTTTATCACAATTACAATCAAAGCCCATATGTTCCACAATGGTTAAAAGCCCCTTGAGTGATGAATCATATGGTGCATTTCATAAAGCATAAAACTTATGTTAGCTAAGATTAACTAAAGTTTGTCTCTTTAAACAAATATCCACCCCAAGTCTATAAAGTATCCTTGGATGAAGCAACATGTGGCTGCTGACAAGGATACTTTAGTCATGTTGAATCAACTCTCTCCTTTAACTAAGTAGACTAAGGACCATGATGGCCCGAGATGACAGAATCATGGGATCTTGATCGAGTTCGTCATCATTGCCCCTACCATCCTCTTTAACTATAAAAATAATTAATTCAATGAAAACTGTCACACCTCAATCTAGTTAGGACATAGGACATGTCCTATCGTGTTGAGCTGTGATAGGCCAATCCCATAATTTAGTTTTGAAATTACTTTGCAATTGGACAAAGTTTGAATAACTTTTCATCACTATCGAGACACTCCGATCTTCATTCTGAATGATGTATTGTCTACCAACAAAAATCAATCATTGTCCCTTTTGCTTGCATTGACCATCGAACATATATGGAGGCCAACATAAATATATAGAAAATGGAATTGGCTTCTATTTAGCATGCTTCGACAAGAAAGATGCAAATGTTGGTAATAAAAAACTGTCATTTTCTTTTGACTTTTTAATTAATAAATGAGTGAGTATAACAATTTCAATAACCTTGGAAAGAAAAATATAATTATCTTTACTAGCTTTTTTATTTTAGTAATACGAGAAATCTACAAAACACAAAGCCAGCCAACTCGTTCTTTTTGTTTGGCCATAAACTCCACTCTTATACTTTTATCCTTTATAGTCTTAAGTTTGACTTATTAAATGAATTTATCATCATGAAGATTTTTAATGTATATACTTACGAAATATTTTTCAGGTATAATATAGAACTTCAAAGGATCAAATTTCAAATTGCCAAAGTCAACAGTAGTGTGAAGAAGTTAGACATCATCAACACTTTCAATGGCATCATCTTCCTCTCCTCCATCCAATGGCAAACTCAACTACTACTACTTGCTCTTCGGCTTCACACTTGTCTTCTTTATACTCCTCATCATCAACGCAATCGCAATGGGTTGTTGCGCTTGGTTTTAGCACTGATTTAGGTCAGTGCATCGCTTTCTCAACCGCAAGCATAATGACTTGGAATGCAGCATTGGATTCCAATATTTAAATATCACAAGAAGGAAGTGGGGGTTGGGGGGAGGAAAAGGAAGTTGCACCAGAGTGTATGATTTGTCAATCACCATTTGATGAATAAGAGGAGGTTAGGCAAATTTCATCGTGCTGACACTTATTTTATGTAGCTTGTATTTTCTTATGGCTCAACACGCATAACAATTGTCTGATTTGTCGTGGCATTGTTTTATTGTATTATGTGAATATGTCAACTTAGTTTTGCTCTTAAGATAATTAATCTCATTTTACTAGAGGAAGAATATATCAATAATGCCAGAAGGTGTTTGAGAATCTATATATGTGTACTTATCTTTTTTGTGTACTGGTGGAAAATAACCTTCAATATGTTAGCGATGTAAAAAATTTTATTCTTTATAGAGAATGATAAATTTCAGAATCAATAGAAGCATCATTGCCTTTTAGATGTTTTATGCATGGATTCATTATGGCCATCTCAATGAATTTTGGCTTCACTCTTTTGTCTTGACGAGATGCTTCTCTTTCTATTGTTAAAGTTTTTAAACATTTTAGCGTTGATTTGGAATTTTTTTCTAAATCCAAATCAGTCTTGATTTGGAAGGCTTTGATGGCTTAATTATGTAATTCATTATTGAGTTTATTATTTTTCTAATTAAGTTGATATGATTTGAGATTTGATTGATTCATTAATTAGGGGATCTAATTATTACCTTAATTAGAAATTTGATTGGAATTTGATTAGGAAACTATTTCCTATTATGTTTTGTCTAAAGTTTATAAATTGAGGGCCTGAGGGCTATTGTAAAGAAGAGAGAAAGCTTGAGAGCTATTGTAATTCCCTATTATTCTCTAATATAATGAAATCATCATCCCCTCCCAATTGACGTAGGCATCTTCACCGAACCACATAAATCACCATCTTCTTTATCATTAATTGTGTCATATGATTTCTGATTTTTTATTTTTACTGTGATTGTTTGCATAATAATTAGTATCAGGGCTAGATTTTGACAATTTTCAACGATGACGAATAGGAAGATTTCATATTGGTGTGGTTCAGTTGAGCTTATTGCAACATTTAGATGGATCAGACGCACTAGGCTTGATGGATCGCTGAGCTAGATTGGTATAATTCTGGCATCATAAGGAGATTGTAATTTGGTGGAGGTTATGAGATTCGATTGAGCCATGGGTATATCCACCTCGACGGTGGAGAAAGCGTTGATTCATTAAGTTATTATACATCCTGTCAAAATTGATGTGATAAAATTTAACAATAAAGAGAACTTTGGCATGTGGCGATGTGAGGTGATGGATGAGTTGTTCTCTTTAAATCTAGAAGATATTCTGAATGGCAATAAACATCCTGAAGAGATGTCTGAGAGATATTGGCTCATGATGAACTGGAGTGCTTGTGGCTTGACCAGAAATAGCTTATCTCAGGAGATCAAGTATGGGATGATGATGGATACTTCTATTATAAAGCTATGAAAAACTTTGGAGAACAAGTATCTGATGAAGAGTGAGAAGAATCATCTTCATATTAAGCGACGGCTCTACAAGTTTTAAATGAGACATGAGATTATAATATATAAGCATTGAATGACTTTACAAAGTTGTTGGCAAATCTTTCAAATCTAGATGAGGATGTCGAAGATGAAGATAAGGCATTCCTTTTGCTAAATTCATGAGAAAGAGGTCTTGAACCATGGTGAGATGACCACTGCATTAATGAATCACATTTTTTGGCATCGGGAAAAGGAGTCCATCAGGATGGATTCATCTGAGACTCTCACACTCCAATAAGGTATATCTAAGAAAAAGAAAAATGGTGTTATCAATGGGGAAAATCTCACGGGTGCAATCTTGAGAATAATCAATATGCTTTATGTTTAGATATTGATTATTGGAAGAAATATTATCTAAACCTAAAGGAGAAGAGACAAGGAGTTTCTACTGAGGTTAACTTCAACATGGAAGATCGTGATAAAGATTCAGATGTATCACTATCTGCAGTTTCTTAGAGTTTGTATTCAGATGGTTCATGCTGGATTCTGGATACTGGTGTTACTTATCATATTAATCCCACTAAAGAGTGGTTCTATACCTAGAAGGATCTTGATAAGTGTGTTGTGATAATGGTAAATGATCAAACACATCGTATAGTTTTGTGTTGGGAGCATCTTCATCAGAATGCATGATGGTACTGTGAGAGAACTAACTAATTTGAGGCACGTTTCGGATATTATGAAGAATTTAATATTTATTGGGGCTTTAGAGATCAAGGGCTATAAGATATTCATTGAGACAGGAGTTCTAAATATATATATCATAAGAACTAATTTATCTGAAAGGAGTTCATCACCACAATATTTACTACGTTCAGGGAAGAATAGTGATTGGATCAACCTCTATTACTAATGATTCTTTTGATGTTACTACATTATGGCATATGTAGCTAGCTCATATTGGCGAGGCTTCTCTTATAGCTTTGGAGAAAAAGGAATTATTAAAGGAACAAATACCTGCAAGCTTAATTTTTATAAATATTGCGTGTTTGGCAAGAAGACACGTGTATCCTTTAGTACTGTCATACACAGCATAAAGGATATCCTAAAGTATGTTTACACAAATGTTTGGGACCTAACCAAAATAGCATCATTTGACGGGCAGCGATATGTTGTCTCTTTTATTGATTATTACTCTAGATATATTTGGGTGTACATCATGAGATGCAAGAGCGAGATACTAGAGATTTTTAGAACTTGGAAGAAGTGGATTGAGACTCAAACTAGTAAAAGGATCCGGTGCATTAGACCAGATAATAGGGATGAATACACTTCAGATGCATTCTTACAAGAGTGCCAGAGATCTGTGATTGAGTACCACTTCACTGTTAGAGAGGCATCACAGCCAAATGGGGTGGCAAAAAGGATGAACCAAACTTTGGTGTATGTTATCCAATGCTAGGTTAGATAGAGTCTATTGGGATGAGGCAATATACTATGCTTGTCACTTGGTAAACCATCTGCCTTCTACAACTATTAGGAGGAATATCCCAAAGGAGATGTGATTAGGGCATCCTATAAGAGATTATCAGTGTAATGCCCCAGAATCTAATTTTTTTCTAGGTCAAAATGTGGGTTATTACAATCAGTACTTGAGAATGTTTAGGTATCTAGCTTATTATAAAGTTCAGAATAATAAATTGGAACCACGAGCAAAGAAGATGGTCTTTATTGGCTTCAAGCTTGGAGTCAAGAGTTTCAAACTCTATGATCCAGTAGAGAAGAAGATTGTCATTAGCATGGATCTTAATTTTGATGAGGGGAGCATGTTGAAGCCTCAAGAATCAAAGAAGGTGGAGAGTTCTATTGGGACCATAGATGCACTACAGAAGTTAGAGTTTGATGCAACCTTGCTCCATAGAGGCAGGTCATTTCTACCAAGGTACCCGATTTAGATACAGATTAGAAGGTAGAAGATGATGTTGAGGATGAGATTCATGCTAAGGGATCTATTGCGAAGAACAGGATTAGGAGCTATAATGTCCCAAAACCAATTTGGTTGAGGGATCACATTGCATTTGCACTTTTAGCCTCGGAGGCTGAAGTTCCTAGTCACTATGAGGAAGCGGTAGACAATCCTGATGATGATCTTTAGAAGAGGGCTATGGATAAAGAGATGGAGTCTTTTAAAAAGGATTCTACATAGAGGTTGGTGAAGCTTCCTCCAAGAAGAAAAACTATTTAGTGCAAATGGATGTGTGCAAAGAAGGAAGAATCTCACAGATATGCAGTACAAGGCTAGGTTGGTGGCAAAAGGCTCTGCGCAATGGAAAGGTATTGCTTATGATGACCCATTGGTTAAGAATTCCTTAACCTACATTTACTCGGCACTTTTATTACAATTTTATTTGATTTTGAAGTAGCTCGATCCAGATATTGCACAAGTAATTGGCATTGTGGACAGGTTTATACATAATCTAGGAAGGAGTCATTAATAAGCTATGAAGAGTATCCTAACGTATGTGAACGGCACAATTGATGTAAGCTTGGAGATGCAGTCACCATGACAATGGAGCAGGACTCATAACTGATTGTCCACTTGTTTGAAGAACTATGCTCAATGTGATCCCTTGGGAGAGGGGGTACGTAACTAACCATCTAGGTGCAGTCATTCTGTTATTAGAGCTTGGTTTGTCATCTTCCACTTTCTGAAGTGAAAGATGAGGTGGAGATTATTGATTTGGAATTCTTTCCAAATCCAAATCAGCCTTGATTTGGAAGGCTTTAATGGCTCAATTATGTAATTGATTAGAGAGTTGATTATTTTCCTAATTAAGTTGATGTGATTTGAGATTTGATTGGAGCTTTGATTCATATATTAATTAGGGGATCTGATTATTTCATTAATTAGGAATTTGATTGGGATTTGATTAGTATTTGATAAGGAAGTTTTTTTCTATTTTATTTTGTCTCAAGTCTATAAATTGAGGGCTAGTGTAAAGAAGAGAGAAAGCTTGAGAGCTATTGTAATTCCCTATTATTTTCTAATATAGTGAAATTTAGGGTTTGCATCTTCGTTGAGCCACGTAAATCGGTGTATTCTTTATGATTGATTGTGTTGTGTGCTTTCTGATATTTTATTTTTGGTGTGATTGTTTGCACAATATTTAGTGCCTTAATTGTATCATAATTAGGTGATCTTACACACATTATTAGATTTCTATGATCATTAAAAAACTTTATTCTCTCATCATAAATTAAATATACACGTACACATTGGTGCAAAAATCTTGCATGCAAGAGGAGCTTAGCCTCCATAGCTAGTTAGTATGGTAGTACCCTTGAAATAGTCATATCCAAATTACTATAGTCCCTTTCTCATTATTTATACAATTTAAGTTGGTATATTAACTTTATTGGGTTTTAATATTATGCTGTTTACTTAGCGATGACATCTATGAGGCAAACATTTTAAAAGAAAAAAATTATAACGAGCATAAAAAAGAAAGCATGAAAAAATATTTTAAATAAAAACCAGCCTCATGAAATTATAATAAAATTTGAAAAATAAAATGAAAAAATCTAAAACCCTCAAAATTAGGAATTATAAAAAGACCTAATTAGTATAAATGTTATCTAAAATATCGATAAAGAGCTTATAAATTATACGTTTTATTAAAAAAAAAATCGATAAAGAGCTTTCGCTTACCCACATTCCCTAACAAGCATGCTAACTAAATCCAGTGGCGGAGCCAAAAACTTTTTATAGAGGGGGCACAATTTTTTTTAGAAAAAAATTTCCCTCAACTTTTCCATCCAGGATTAGGAGCGGCATTGACATTTTTAACTTTTTTTTAAAAGATCAAATAATAAATATAAAATGAAAAACACTTACAATTTATAGTGTATGTTACACTTACAATTTATAGTGTATGTTACACTTATAATAACATTATTACCAATACAATCCAATATTTTTTTCTCAATATAGGCAAGTAAAGTATCATTCATCCATTGATATCCAATTATATTTCACGGTCGAGTTTTAATGATGACCATTGCAGAAAATGCTCTTTCAACTCCTGCTGTTGCAACCGGCAAAATTAAAGCGAGATTTAATAGCCTTAAATAAGAGGATATAAAAAGGCATGCATGTTGTATGAAGATATAACATGTAATTATGCTAATGTTGATACACTTGGGTGTGTTTAGTTGTAATTATCAATCTCCTATTCGCTAACCATGGCTGAACTTCCACCCGGCTGCTGACCACCACTGGACTTTAGCTCGACCAGTATCGGATCACCGTCAGGTCGTTGAAATGACAACAAGTTGCAAGCATTCACAAAAATGGGGCACCATTGTTGCTCACCATATTAAAACAGAAAAAAAAAACCATCACCACAAAACCTGTTGCTCGTGGCACTTGAACAGAAAGATAAATTTTTGCCTTAAGCAATCAAATATTGAACAAATGGCCAAACATTTTTTTACCATAACATTACATCTCTGGTTCATAACTTAATGGACAAATATCAGGCCAGGAATTTTTTTTCATTTCAGCTACTTCCCCTAAGCACACACTTCAAAGTTCAAACTTTCCACTCTCAATATTGAGCCATCACAGTTTATCAAGCCCTAGGAGTTATGTATGATTTATCCATTGTTGCAGTAGGAATTATGTATGATTTCCCCATTGTTGCATGAGAACAAGACCCTCATCCATATTCCACAGACCACAGTCAGATAGAATTTTCTTCACTGAATATACAGTTGCTAATGGATTTCATTAAACACTTTCAACTTCCATGATTAAAAGCGAAGTCTTTAAGCAATTGCGAAAACAACAAAACATAAATTCCTCCATAAACTAGATAACTCATCTAGAGACGTCCTTATTTGAAGCCCGCATGCATTACTTACGAAAATTCGCAAGGAAAACGGAAACCACCAGCATTTCGAGAACCAAGGAATAGGTCGGACACAAAAATCCTACATTTGGACCCTAGGTTTCCTCATTTAATTTTGATCTAATCCAAGAAATTCATGATCGGTAGTTTGACAGAAAGAGGAGAAAAAGAACCATAAGGGAAAAGTAAGCATACAATTTGCTGGCGGCCGCATCGTCGTTTGTTGCCTGGACGGCGATGGTGGAGCTATGAACCTCGGCCACAAAACCTGTTGCTCGCGAGTGCTTCTGGCTTCTGAACCCGAACAGGAGCAGGCGAGCAGCGGAAATATTAGGGCAAAACAACTTTGAACCGCCCAAATATCCGAAATACCGAAGCATACAAATTTTTTTTTTTATTTTTCCGGGGGGGGGCACGTGCCCCCGCGGGACCCCCCCAGCTCCGCCGTTGACTAAATCCTTTTGTTGGCTTGCTAATTTTTTGCTTTGTCTAAGGCTTTGAGAGAATTTTCTTACTATTTTTTAATAGAAAAAATAACCAATAAAAGTAATGTATGTTTAGATAAAAGTTTTTACATATATTTTTAAAATTTTATTTATTTATTTATTTATTTTTTTGAAAAGCACATTTAAAATTATAGATGGAAAAAGGGTTTTTTAAATATAGCAGAAAAATATGAGCTCTACCAAACAACAAGGTGGAAATTGATATATATTTTATTATTAATTTAATTTAATTTCATTTTATTTAATAACAGTAATAATAACAATAATAATAATAAATATAATTATATAAAATTAACAAAAACATACCTCAAGGAAATTAAAGTTAAATGCAAATGTCAAATTTGAACAAAAATTAAAATAGAGTGGAGAAAATACTCATCAAAGTTGTACGAAAATTCCTTTAAGACAATAAAGTATCAAACTAGAGGGTGCTTGCATAGATATGCTTTAGGACAAAAACAATCGCGAGCAATCTTGAAAAGCTATAAAATCTATTAAACAAAGATAATAGTGATAAGAAGATGATCTATAAATAATCATGATTGTAAAAGATTGAAGTAAGACATTGAACATCCTCTGAATTTCAGAGCTATGATATCATGCCAAAAAAGCTATAATATCAATGTTATTTATTCAATTGAATGATTTATTGATAAAAGTGTACATATATATAGACAATCACATAGAGTAATAAGGAAAAGTACAATGAATAAAAAATATTCTTAATAATTATGATATATTTAATAATAAATTTATACTATAAACATTAGACACATATTCTAATATTTATATAACAATGAATCATTCCAACACCAAATAAGAGAGATCATGAATGTAACAGAGAATATGAAGAGTTATTAAGAGGGGGATATGAAGATGAATAAAAAACATAGGGAAAGAGAATATGAAGATGAGTACGAAGTATAGAGATACAAAATAGGAGATATATACGAGTATTTAATGAATAATAGTTAAGACAATCATAAATGGGAATAATAAGAGTATGAGATATGAAGAGGAGAATACAAATGTATATTTATTGAATATGAAAGAAGATAAAGAAATATTAGGGAATTCAAAGTATTTTTTATTTGCTTAAATTAAAAATAATTATATTTAATTATTTTTAAACTGATCAATTAATTATAATAAGATAATATTGTTGCATACTGGAATATTCACGACGGTGGAGAAATATAAAGTTTAACGTCTTAGTTTTGTTCGAAGATCCAGTACACAATCAGATAAGAGATGTGCAGCATTTATAAGAAACACCAGAGATTTTTATGTGGAAAACCCTGAGAATGAGAAAAACCATGGGGCCTGGCCCAGTTTGAATGAATCCACTAGTATTTGCAGCTGTTTACAAATGAGGCCCTTCCTTAGGTGAAAGCCTTGGCTTGATGTAACAAATATACATCATATAAAGTGGATTACATGGTGGAAATTGGAAGAATCAGAATTGATATGTTTGTTTGATCGGAATGACCATATTTGGTTGACGACGAAGGTCAAAAAGACTGTATTCGGGTGATGGTGGTCGGAAGGACCATAGTCGGTGGGCAACGAAGGTCGGAAAGACCGTTGTCATGCGACAAAGGTCAGAAGAACCGTAGTTGGCGGGCGATGGAGGTCGTAAAGACTGTTGTCTGGCGACGGAGGTCGGAAGGACTATAGTCAACGGGTGACGAAGGTCAGAAAGATCGTAGTCGGGTGAGGGTGGTCAAAAGGACTGTAGTTGGTGGGCGATGGAGGTCATAAAGATTGTTGTCTGCAAATGGAGGTTGGAAGGATCGTAGTCGATGGGCGGTGAAGGTCAGAAAGACCATAGTCGGGTGATAATGGTTGGAAGGACCATAGTCGGTAGGCTATGGAGGTCGTAAAGACTGTTGTTTGGAGACGGAGGTCGAAAGGACCGTAATCGGTGGGCGCGACGGAGGTCATAAAGACTGTTGTCTGGCAACAGAGGTCAGAAGGACCGTATTCAGCAGGCGACGATGGTTGGAAAGATCGTAGTCTGGTGAGGGTGGTCAGAAGGACTGTAGTCGGTGGGCGAAGGAAGTTGTAACGACTGTTGTTTAGTGATCAAGGTCGGAAGGATTGTAGTTAGTGTGCGATGAAGGTCAGAAAGGCTGTAATCGAGTGACAATGGTCAGAAGGACCATAGTCAATGTGCGATGGAGGTCGGAAGGACCATAGTCGGTGGGCGACGAACGTTGGAAAGACCGTAGTCATGTGACAGTGGTCAGAAGGACCATAATAGGCCGACGATGGAGGTCCGAAAGACTATTATCTGGTGGAAGTCCATCAATAATTGGAAGCCAAGTGAAAGTACAATGTTAGTTGGTGGTCGAGTGTAATTCCGATGAAAGCTAGCGGTCCGACAGAACTCCGACGTTAGTCAGTGGTCCAGCAGAAGTCCGGGAGTCAGTTGGTGGTCCGGAAGAAGTCCAGGCTTCAGTTGGTGGTCCAGCAAAAATCCAGCGTCAGTCGGTGGTTCGTAGAGGTTTGGGCGTCGTTTGATGGTCCGGCGGAAATCTGGGCGTTAGTTGGTGGCCAACAGAAGGTTGGGTGTCAATTGGTGGTATGGAAGAAATCCAGCATCAATCGGTGGGTCGGCAGAAGTCCAGCGTCAAGCGGTGTTCCTACGGAAGTCTGACGTTAGTCGGTGGTCTGGTAGAAGTCCGGCGTCAGGCGGTGGTCGAGGAGCTAGGTGGCAAGAGCGATCTCCAATCTCTCTTCTTGCTTCTTTGCTGGGGCTCTCTTTTCATGAGAAGTGAGAGGTCTATTTATAGATTTCTGAGAGTGGCATGGTCAGTAAATAGGAGAAAAATCAAGGGTAAATTCGGAGTGGTTTGAATGGATGGCAGATGTTGATTCCCTTGATTATGAATCGTTTACTAGACATTTGAATGTCTTAATGATATCAAAATTTAGCGATCCTAGCCTCATTGAATTTGTCTCGTCGAGCCACTCGATTCAAATATTAGAAAGTCATGTTTGGAAACCGTTTGGTAATCCAAATTATGGTTTGAACCTTCCAAATTGCTTCATGTCTTTAATTCGGATCCATTTGGGCTCAAATTGAGTCGAATTTGGTGTCGTTGGGTTCGTATTTCCGAGATGATCAGTTTGACTATAAGTTTGCTGAAATCAGAGTTCGAATGGCCCCAATTTTAATTTCGAAAGTTTAGGGTTTAGGGTGATTTTGCCTCGAGATTCGTGCTCGATCAAGATAATTTTTTGATGATATATTAAATAAAATTAAAATTTTATATTCTATTTGAATAATTAAAATAAAAGGTTAAAATTTTATTTGAGAAGAAACTTAAACCATTTTATAATAGCAATATAGATACAGATATTGTATTATAGATAAAATCCCCGAAATTTCAAACAGTATTAATTAAGTGGGGAGCATTTCAATAATAAATATGACCGTGACGAGATTGGGGTCGACTTTGGGGATTTGTTTTTTTCCCCCTTGCGATGTATGGATTTTAAATTTATTAAAAGAATACAAAATAACCAGTGGTTGGTTGTCGGCCTTATTTCATGTTCTCCTCTGCTCGCCCGCAAGCCGAATTGCTCATTGAGACTTGAGAGCTCTTAACGATGTTGCGCAATGCCCGGTTCCAACTTCTCACTTCACTGAGGTTACAGGTTCTCTATTCTTCTACCGCATCCTACATACTCATCGAATCTGTAAGATTTATCCTTTAGATTTTGCTTATTTATTATGTCTTTTTCTTCTTCGGCAACGCTATCAGTTCTGTCTGAGATACGCAGAGCACATTTGTCCGTCGGCCGCAGACCCCAAAAGAAGATGTTCTGTTAGGCCTTTTAGGTGATTTTCATTTCATACATTTAAGATATCAATTGTTTATATATGTAAATCCTCTCCCCTTAATTTCTCGTTCAATTCAGTCGTCTGAGTGGAGCTTGGAGGGAAGTGATCGGAATAGATTTCGGAACTACCAACTGCCGTGTGGCTTTCATGGAGAAGGATGTAAGCTATTGCTGGATACCATAATATTACAACAACAACAACAACAAAAAACTTTCTTTTTTCTGAGAAAAAAAGTTTTTAACTAATTAAAGTTTGTCGATCGGCAGGGAAATCCTAAAATGATTGAGATTTCTGATCGAAAAATATGCATGCCATCAGTGGTTTCTTTCGATCAAAATGGGAAAACAATTGTTGGAGCTCATCCAAAAGATGCCATCTCAGATAAAACTGTTATTGGGATCAAGAGATTGATTGGCCGTTCATATGATGAGGATGGCATGGAATTACAGAAGCTGAAGAAAATGATTCCTTATGAGATAATCCCACCAGATTCTGAAGAAGAAGAAGAAGAAGAAGAAGCAGCAGCCTGGATCAAATTAACCAATGGGAAAAAGTACTCCCCCACCTATATAGCTTCCCTCATAATTGGCAGACTGATTGATGAAACTGCTAAATGCCGCGGAAACATATATGCTTCACATGCAGTAATTGCTGTACCTCCATTCTTCGATGAAGCTCGAACTTTTGCTTTAAGAGGAGCAGCAGAACGACATACGCCATGCGTGGATGTAATTGATGAATCACTCGCTGCTTCACTTTACTACTTGACAAAGACCAACAGACAAAAAGGTTGCTTTGCTGTAATAGATCTCGGTGGAGGAAGCTTTGATATCTCCATTGTCAATGCCTCAAATGGCTTATGCGGGCCTGATATTAAGACAATAGCCACAAAACATGTTGATTCAGTAACCGGCGTCGACTTAGACCATGCGATAATGGAATTATTGTTGAGGAGATTGGAGCAGGAAACAGGGGAGAAAATACATAAGCTTGGTCTCTCTGCTCACTCATCAGTTGTTCGGAGAGAAGCCGAGAGAGCAAAGATCGAATTTTTTTCCTCATCGGCGCTTCATAGCAGGATCAACCTGGCTGTTAGATGTGTACAAGGAATTAGCGACCAGCTTGAAATTTGTTTGGAAAGATCCGAGTTTGAGGACTCCATGAAAGAGGTGATCTTGAAGGTGAAAGATTTGTGCTGGATCTGTTTAAAGGAGGCAAATATGAAACCAAAACAAGTGGATGAGATTATTCTTGTGGGTGGTATGAGCAGAGTTCCGAGAGTTTGGGAAATTGTTGAAGAGATATTTGGGAGGAGACCGAGCGAGGAGGTGAATCCGGATGAAGCTGTGGCTTTGGGAGCCGCAATTAAGGCTAATCTTATTGCAAATAAAACGAAAATCTTGTAAGTTATTCATTGTAACAATTTTTCTAAGTAATTTCCTGACGCCGTTATTGGTGCAAAGAAATTATTAGGAGAAATTTTTATCAGATGTTGCTAATAACTGTAGAAGTTGTTTGGAGTTGCCGTGTATTGCCTTTGGCCATCCAAGAATTTGTGCACTCAGCCCTCCTACATTGCTATGACCGATGACTAAAACAATCTCCCTTGTATTTAGTTATTTACATCCTTCAGAATTTGGGGAAGATTGTAATTTTGTAATTTGCATTCACAATTGATGGAAACTATTTAGTTAATTTAGGGAAAAAAAATTTTGGGTACTGTTCAATAGTCCTTTGGATACTTCTTATTGATTGAGGCTAATGTCATTCTGGGCAACCTTATTATTGCCTCCACTTGTGAATATGAATGAACGGACTCCTCATTGTGCTAAGGTGATTTCGGGCTGTAAGCACGAAGAAAATTTAGCCTGTTTTTTTACGAGAAGATCAAAGATTGTCGTAATCATAATTTCATTAAAAAGATTCTGACTCCATCTAACATCCTATCATCTCTACAAGATGTCTCTTTGGAAGCTATCAGATTCTCTGAAAATCTTTGTACAATTATACTCATTATGCATCAAGCATTTAGCTATTATATTAAACCAGAAGCCGTCTCCGATTAAACCTACGAGAATTCTCCTCTCATATTCATAAGCAGCTCATCTAACATTTGGTAGATTTCTCCAGCCCTATGATGAATCACACCATAAGCCAGAAACTCATGCACCTCACCATCCATTTCAATTAAACTGCAACCCCTCTCCTTTCTCACCTCCATCTCTCTCATCAGCCCCCTTGCCTTAACTGAACCTCTGAAATCTTTCTCCCTTGCAAAGGTGTTCGATAAAATGACATAACCTCCACCGTCCCGAGGATCCAAGCCGAGAAGCCTTGTCGTGGCCTCATTAGCAATCTCTGCATTCCCATGAACTCTGCAGGCGGACAACAATGAACCCCAAATGACAGAATCAGGCTTTATTGGCATCCTCAGTATCAAATCCTTGGCCTCTTTTACTAGCCCTGCTCGGCCTAGAGTATCAACCAAGCAGCCGTAGTGCTCGATTGCTGGCTCTATTTTATACACTTCGGTCATCAATTTGAAATAGTTGAATGCCTCTTCAACCATCCCTGAATGGCTGCATGATGTTAGAACACTGATGAAGCTAACATTGTCTGGCCTTAAACCAGAGGAATTCTGAAGCCTTGTGAATAATTGAATTGCCTCTTTTCCTCGGCTATGAGTGGCTAAGCCAATAATCACTGAGTTCCATGAGGACAAGCTTTTCACAGAAGCATTTTCAAAGACTTCAAGAGCATCATCTATACTTCCACACTTACAATACATATCTATGATAGCTGTGATCACTATTGGATTGCTTGAAATCTTCATCTTTTTTATGAATGAATGAATCCACTTCCCCTGTTCCAATGCTCCCAAGTTAGAGCAAGCACCTAACAAGCTAACCATTATATGTTTATTAGGCTTCAGTCCTCGGCTCTGCATTTGGTGAAATAGATCAAAAGCCTCATTGCTTCTCCCATTCCTAACATAGCCAGAGATCATGGAGCTCCAAGTGATCACAGTTCTTGTAGGCATTTTATCAAACAAGCACCGTGAAGAATCCATAAGACCTATTTTAGCAAAACCAAGAATCATAGCATTCCATGGCACAACATCAAAGCTCAAGCAGTTGTTGAACAACTGAGAAGCGGCAGCAACTTGTCCGCAACTTGCGTACATTGCAAGGATTGAATTGTGGATGTATTGATCAGAATTGAGCCTAAACTTGATGACCATGGCATGTAATTGAGATCCCTCATTAGCTAATCCAAGATGCGTATAGGATTTAAAGAGAGAAGGGAAGGTGAGATGATTGGGCTGAGTTGACGAGAGGAGCATTTGTTGGAAGATGGAGATGGCACGGTTTGGATTGGAAGAATTGGAAAAGACTCTAATGATAGTGTTCCACATGAAGAGAGTGGGGTTTTGAGTGTGGGTGAAGAGATGAAATGCATAGTTGAGGTCAGGGAAGGGAGAGGTGGTGGTGAATGAAAGGAGTCTGCTAATGGCTATGGGGTCTTTGGCTAAGCCTTTTTTGATGATTTGGGAATGAAGCTGGTGAAGTTCTTTCATGGAGGAGCATTGAGTTTCAAGCATGAGTAGAGAAGGATGGTCAGAAATGAATTTGGATATGGAGGGCGAGGAGGAAAGAAGTGAATTGCAGGTGCATAAGAGATGCATACTCTCTCTCTCTCTCTCTCTCTCTCTCTCTCTCTTTCTCTCTCTGAGATGAGAAGTGAGTCAAGTGTGTACACTAGGGAAAGGGCGGAGCTGTGTAATGGATAAGGAAATCTTGTAAGGTTGTTAACGAGCGCAAGCATGCCTCGCTGAGATGGATTTCAAATTGTTCAAGTATATATTGATATAAATTATATCATGAATTCTTTAAAAATTAGTAAATTTATTTTAAGATTAATATACTATAAATCTATATCCAATATTAATTTTAAAATGAATTCAATAATTTTATGTTATTCTTACATAACTTTTATCAAAATATTTTTTATCAAAATAATTTGAAATAATTTTTATCGGCAAACATTTTTTATGAATCAATTGTTTGATTAAACCTTTATAACATTTTTAATTTATAATTATATAATTATAAAAACTTAAATTAAAAATTATTTACTCATAAGATTTGAGTAATAATAATTTAATGTCCTTTTTGATGTCCCAAAACCTAAAAATTCTAATTAATTATGTAAAAAAATACATGTTATATATAATTCTAATTATAAACTACCCTAATTTTGTTCGATTCGTAGCTTCTGCGGCTTTTCCCTCCACCGTCCGCACCGCCCTCGCGAGTTGATCTCGTGCACACACGCGTCATGCACGAGTGCGACTTCCTCTTCCGCATGCGCAGGCCCAGATGGAGCCCGCACCTAGCTTGCTTTCCCTCTACCAGACATTATGACGGAGATCGCTCTCGCCTCTCGGCTTGCTTTCCCTCGACCTAGACAGAGACGGTTGAGATGGCAACAACAGACAGTTTATAGTTTACCTTAGATAAAGTTATTATAATTATTATTATCAGTCACTAAGGCAGATAAAGAGGTAATGATTTTGTCAGCTAGGGCCAAGTTTTTTGAACTTTGTAGTTTAAACCTCCGACTCCTCTCGGTTTGATTTCCCTCAACCTCAACTCCTCGACCCAGACAGGTGAGTTGGCAAATGGAAGTACTTATCCAGGTAATGATTTTTTTTTTTGATTATCAGTCAACCTAAGGCTTATGTTTTTATGCATTCTAATATTTCAAATACATCATGTTAGATATTGGTCATAGATTTAGGTTGTTTCTTGTATGGCTGGTATAGCCATTAGTGTAGCTTTCTTTGTAGCCATTTTGAGTCTATAAATATGGGTTCTATAAGCTGTAATAGGTATGGTTAAACAATAAAGATTTCTGGTTTTGCCACCTCTCTCTTCCCTCCCCTCTCTCTCTCCTCCTCTCTCAAGATCAAGAAGAGGAAGTGCTTCTTCCTCTCAAGCAAGATCTTCACATTTGGTATCAGAGACTGGTGGATGAAACCAAGCTAGGTGGAGGTGGAGGAGGCGGAGGCGATTTTCTTGTCTAAAGAAAACTAGGAGGAAGTGGGAGGCTCTGAGAGATTTGTTCGGGACAGAACAAGGGCAAAGGCAGAGCGAAGCTCGTTGATCGCGACCTGGTGTGATTATTCACGCAAGAAGGCGGTTCTTTCGCTCTAAGGAAAGGGGAAGCGGATCCAGCTGGGCTAGTTCAGCCACGAGACGGAAAGTCTTTTCTCGTGGGAGATCAGCGCCAGGCAGACGTGGAAAATCTGGAGGATTTTTGTCGTCGCAAGCCGATTATAGGTGTGGCTGCGTGCGAGCAAGGGAAGTGTGACTTTGGTCGCAGGTTTTGATCTCAGCATAGGCGACCTGGTGATGTGATTCTTTGCGGGAGCGAGCCAAGAAGGTTCCGCGAGCTAGAGCAAGGCTTCGCCCAGCTGTGGTGCGGACGGATCTTCCTAAACAAGGGAAGCTAGAGAGCGGCAAAGGGGGTCGCGTGTGCTTCCTGGCGTAGGCGGTGCCAGGAGAAGCCGGGTCAGGTGCTTGGTGCGGAGACAGGCACGCTGGAGGCAGAAATACGAGTCGAAGTCAAGTTTGGTCACTGGACTTACGCGACTTCATTGCAAGACGGGCTCAGATCGAGCATCAAAATCTGAATCTGGGAAGTCAGTTGGACTAATTTGGCCGTGGATTGCGGGCTGCATTGACAGGGCAGCGAACTGGTTGGAAGCAAATCTTTCAGTTCTTGATTAAAGATCAGCTCAAATCTTTTGAGGTGGAGTTTCAGCTTCAGGTGAGGTGGAGTCCGAAAGACATTGAGGTGGTTTGGACTTATTCTTGAGGAGCAGTGCCGAGAGTACAGGGCGCCCGGAGGTGCGAGGTCGTTCGGTGCACGAGGAGGTCGCACAGGAGCGTAGGGCACCGGTGGAGGACACGTAAGGTGCTGGCCGGACGCGACGGTGCAGGGCGTGGGATTGTGACGAGCAGGGCGCAGGTGAAGGTGCAGGGCTTGGTACGCGGGTGGATACGCGCAGGATGTGGTCGGAGTCAAAGCACATGAGTGCAAGGCGCGAGCACGGGCTTGAGGTGTAGGATGCGGGCTAGAGGCGCAAGGCGCGGGCACGAGGTGCAAGGTGCAAGTGGATGCACAATGCGCAGAAGCGAGGCACACGAGGTGCTCGGGAATTGACTGCGTGGGACACAGTGCAACATGAGAAGATCTGTTGGTAGGTGGGGCTAGAGCAAGGCACACAGGAAACTCAAGAAGATGGTGGAGCAGTTCTCGAGGTGTTGTAAACCTTCGGGTGGATACAGTTGGTAGAGAAGACCGGCGGAGCTGTTCTTTGTGGACAACAATTATCTTTGTTGTGTAAATCTAGGACCAATGTGGAGATTGTTAGATATTGGTCCTAGATTTAGGTTGTTTCTTGTATGACTGGTATAGCCATTAGTGTAGCTTTCTTTGTAGCTATTTTGAGTCTATAAATAGGGGCTCTATAGGCTGTAATAGGTATGGTTAAACAATAAAGATTTCTGATTTTGCCACCTCCCTCTCCCCTTCCCTCTCTCCCTCCTTCTCTCTCAAGATCAAGAAGAGGAAGTGCTTTTTCCTCTCAAGCAAAATCTTCACACATAAAATATTGATAAGAAGATTTGGTTGTCGAATGCGATGATGGTGAAGTCATTTAGGAGAAAAGATGTGCTTTTAAAAGGTAAGAAAATACTAATACTATTACTAATGATAAAGAAAATCCAACTTTTATTTTGCAAAAGTGTAGTAAGCAATCCTAAATCAATAATTTTTTTCAATTTATTTTATATGATTGATATCTTATTTAAGTTTATGATTGAAGGTATACCAAACCATTTTAAATGTGCACATTTGTTTAAATTCTCAATTTTATATCTTAAAAATAGATATATACTGTTAGGGCATCTTTGAGAACGAGTTTGAATATCCATGGAAATATATTTCAAGTGATCATAGAATTCAAATGCATCAAATATCATGGATGAGAATAACAATAAATTTTAAGAGCAAAATGAAAAACGCATTTGAGTAGAGGTAGATTTACCAAAAAATACAGAATTAAATAAATAAGATCTTCTATCAGATCCAGGATTAAGGATTCCTATTAGTGAGTTTAATCCTGATATTTGAGATGAATTTCGTAGAATATATTTACAAAGAGGGTTATTTCAAACTTACAGTCATGATTTTCTGAAAAGTCAATTAGGGATGAAAGACAGACGCTTTAATCCTATTTGGTTTTACTTATCTAAAATCTAATATGCCTTCTGAAAATTCACTCTGAATCTAAACTAGTTAAAACTCTCCGCTGTCAACAAAAAGAAAAGAGAGCGGCCGCGGGGCAAAATTTTCAGAGCCCACATTTTTTAAAACTGTTATAGAATGAGTAAATTTTTTAAAGTTATTACAAATAGTTATCAAAAAATAATTATGATTGTGATTCGAAAAATAAAATAATAAAAAAACTGTCCAAAATAAAATCTTAATTATTGAACAATTTGAACTTATTTTTTTATCGCGGAGCTCTATTCTATTTTATTATTTTTGGCCCCAATTTTTAGCTAGATTCTATAAATATATTTTTCTTATTTTTTGAAATTACATATGAGTTAATCTTTGGAGGTTGGGATATTTATGCAGTTAGAAGTAGTTTTTAGTTTTAACTCATTGTTGTTGGACTCTTGTTAAGGAAAATTGGACCACAATAATATATATATATATATATTATTAAAACTTAAAGGAAAAAAAAAAATAGCTGAAGGGGCCGCCATCAACAGCCATTCATAATAGAGCAAGTATTCGTAACTAATTGAATAATATTTAACTAAGGAATTCTAAAAATCATCTAATTTATTCTATTTTACAGTTTTACCATCAACATTTAAAAATAAAAAAATAATTATTAATATATTTTGATAATTGTTTGATAATTTTCTTAATAAATGTGACTATAGAATTCTTCACATATTAATTTGTTTTGTTTAAGATGATATATCCAATCATCACATATTTATTTTTTATAAGAAATATTCAAATTGTTATTAAAATTGAGAATTTAATAATGTTTTATTATTTGTTTAATATCAGTGAAAAACTTTCGGAATTTATACCCTATCAAATCATTGTTCAGCATTTGTAAAACATTTTTTTTATTTTTATTTATTTATTTATTTATTTTTTTTGGAACGGGGAGTATCGGCCCACTAGCACCTCAGCTTATGAGGCGCTTGACGATGTCCACTAATCTCCTCGGTCGACCTAACAGTGGCACTTACACCAGAAACTCTCGGGCAAACACTTTATTGATCCCCACCTAAGAGGCGCGGCCGTAGTGGGGTAGATTTAAACCCGGAATGAGAGTTTCCAACCGTGCTCTCCCACCAATCACCCTAAGCCTCCGTGATTTTTTTTTTTAAATTTGGTCAAATCAGACCGTTCCAAACTCTTCGTACGATGGTCTCGCTGTTCGGTCTACATTTGTCAGATGGGGTGCACATTTTAGATTCTTTTAGCCTCTTCTGCGCTGGGTACAGTGTACGGCGTAGCTACGAGCCAAGGGATGCGCCTTCTGTGTAATTGCTTCTGTAGAATCCAATGAAGTAATGTACCTACTACTAAAATATTAAAATCAGATGTAAAATATATTAACTTTATTTTTTTTTTTTGGAAAAATTAATTTTTTTTATTTTTTTAACTTAAGGCCACGCTCAACATCATTAATAATATGAAATTATAATTGATGAATACAATTAAAAAGTAATTAGCAAAAATTTTATTTATATTTAAAATCAAATTTTGAAGTTACTAAATATAAAAAATGGGCTCAGTATTAGAAGAAATTATTTTGTGCGGTCGTTGAATGGTCCGGAGACAAATCAGAATGCGCCACATCATCCGATATACAATACTTATACACAGCTCAAAAATGACGTGACATATTCTAATTCGTCTTTAGATGAAATCCGATAACCACACAAAATAATTTCACCAGCATTAAAGCACATATCGAATGTATCATCAATGCCACTCGAAGTGAACGAGTTAGGCAAACAGCAATGTTGACACAGCTCACCTTGGCCTGTTGGTTGAGAGCTTAGGCTTTCAACTAAGAGGTCTTGGATTCGAGTCTTTGTGTATGCGATGTGTGTGTGAATTTACCTTAATTGACTTAAATGTCCACAAAAAAAACAGCAATGTTGAACCTGTTCGCATAATAATTTCAATAAACAGGATTCGGGGACAAGAGCACCAGGCTAAACACTAAAGAAAGACTCCAAATGAGAATGCAAAGAACCTTCCAAAGACCCACTAAGCAAGAGTAGTTCAAGAGAAGAAATCCAAAACATTCCAAGTTCCAAAACCACCAGGGAATCAAAATTTTTAAGAAGAACAACAACTAGTAATTCATTTTATTTTGGTCAATAACAGTGACGAAGTGAAAATCAATTGCATCTAAAGTCACCCCACTATCGTCCTTCCGACCTCTATCATTTGCTGGCTCGATCCCTCCGAGCTTTGTCGCCCAAATAGTATATGTTTTGATTTATAGATTTTTTTTTATGATTTATAGCATATTATTTCTCTTTTGTATTGTATTGATTTTAGTTATAACATTTTAGTTATTTGCTGGATTTTTTTGCTTATTATGTGATTTTTTACATATTTACAGGAAATGATAAAGACCTTGTGGCATGAGGCGCTGGATGACATACATAATTTTTTTTTTCAGCATTGCTAGTTTAGTTTTTTTTTAGTTCATCTGGTTTATGTATATTCTTTTGCAGTCAATGTGGCCATTATACATATAATTTTGAGACTCTAGATATAGCATATAAATATTGATTATAGTATTATGAATTATATATTTCAGTTATTTATATTTCTTAAATGCAATTAATTAGTACGAGATATCAAATTAATTGATCTATTTATAAATGACTATGGCTATTATTGAAAAAAAAGAAATAAATAAATAAATGAAAAGAGAAAAGAAAAGAAATTCTTTCAGTTAGATCTTGGGCATGACAAAATGGTATCATAATGGTTAGTGAAAGAATTTGACTATGATCAGAGCTGTATTATTGATGTGTTTATAATTTTATTTTATTTTGACAGATTTATTTTGTGTGTTTTTATGTTAATTTAAGAATTTATTTTAAATTTAAGATATGTTTATTGATCAAGCAAATGGACCTAACGAGAAAAGAAAATAAATCTGAACCCGATACTGAAGTGTTTTTAGTGACTTCGGGGAATATGAAAAGGTTTGCCCATATGAATGCTTCGATGATGAGCGATAGATTGATGAAATAGTGTGGGCATAGCTATAACAAAATAGGTGGAAATAACAAGAATAAGGATAAACATGATTGTTGAAGAACCTAGCTACCATTATATAATATATTTGGTGTGGAAGGAGACATGTGGGACCTTGTTACAGGGTGACAAGATAATAATTTATGGGCACGAGATAGCAAAATGCCCATTGCCTGGATATGTACAGGGATATGCTTAGAATGAATATACACTGTTGGAACTAGTGAAAGAGGTTCCAGAAGTGCCTAAGGATACGACTGGTATGATTTTTGTGTTATTTTATAATTTATAAGTTAATTTTTGAGGTAAATATGAATTGATTTTAACAGATTTTGGATGCATCATCTAAATATTGATTATAATAATGTGAATTATATTTTTTTAATGTAATTAATTAGCTCGGGATATCAAATTGATTTCATTATAAATGACTACTGATATTATTGAGAAAAGAAAAAAAGAGAAAAAAAAAATCTTTCACATTGAATTATGGGGGATGACTGTTTTGGCTATGTGACATCTTTATCATATGAGAAATGGACCCTAGAGTAGTTAGCGAGAATTTGGAAAAGTTTGGGAGTTTTCCTTGGCAGCGCTGGAGCGCTAGGAATGTTAGTACTACAACGTTCTGACGAGTTAGTATTTTCTAAAATGATAAATATCTAAAGTCCCAAACTCGAACCCCCTTCGTCTTGTGGCTTGTCGGAGAACAAAGAGAGGGAGAGGAGGGGAAGGAGAAGGAGAAAGCTAGGGTTTAAAGTCTGAAATCCAATTTTTGTCCGTCAATTTAATTAGAAAAATTGTCAGGCTTTCATACCCAATTTTTATGTTCAATTCGGACAAATAAAGTGAAAATTATGCTTTTAAAAGTACTTCTTTGAGTTTTAAAAAAAATTTCATTGTGTAACTTTTTATGTGTTGCTTTATTCTTCATTTTGAACGATTTGATTATAAGAATGCAAGTTTTCACCAATTAATTTCTTATACATTAATTTTTGATGATTCTGGGAATTTGATACACTTCTGATTGATTGAATAGTTAAGAAAGTATATTATTTTAATATTTTTTATAACCTCTGTACATCTGATAAAGTTCTGAGTACTCTAAATTGGTAACTAAAAATGGGGGTTTTCCTATACAAGAAAGGTCATGATATGATTTTTATAAAATTTGAATTATAGCTCATATTTATGATAGTGCAAACAGGTTGTTAGACCTATTGCTCAATGTCCCTTAGGCTAACCAAGAGGGGGGTGAATTGGTTCCTTTTAAAATTACTCTTGTTAATTTGGAAAATTTAAAAGCTAATCGTACAGTACGATATATCTTCGTACAGTACGAACAGAGATAATTTTTGTTCTTTCTTTTAAAATAGAAATTCAACCACAACGAGAATAAACTGCAGAAAATAGAAATGCAGAAAAATAAATAGAGAACAGAAAACACCAGAATTTATAGTGGTTCGGTCAAACTCGACCTACATCCACTCCCTAGAGATCCCTTCTCTAGGTATTGCACTAAAACCAAGTGTCTCTCCTTTTGCCCCCACAGCAAGGCGGAGAAGCCTTTACAAACTCTCTTCCACCAACCCCGGTGCGGCAGAGTACCGTCGTCCTTTTCACCCTCCAAGTGTGGCAGAGAACCGTCGTCCTTTTCACCCTCCAAGTGCGGCAGAGAACCGTCGTCCTTTTCACTCTCCAAGTGCGGCAGAGAACCGGAATCCTTTCGAACAATACTCTTGCAAAAGTCTCCAAGGAACTAGGAAGATGTTTGAAGAATAAGTAAAAGAAATCCTCTCAATTGGATAACCTTGTGAATCTTCTCACAATTTTCTCTTGAAAGATCTCTCAAAACTCACTCTCAAACACTCTCCCAATCACTCTCCTCTCACTTCCCAAAAGAATTTTCGTAGAAGGATCTTTTTTCAAAATAGTTTTGAGTCATTTTTATACTAAGGACAGGAAAAATCGTCCAAAAATCGAATTTTCAAGTTAAGTCCGTGCCGATCGTCCCGTACGATCGTCCATCGTACTGTACGAATAGTTCAAAAGATTGAACAATCCGTCCTGTACTACTCATCAGATGAACACAACAGAGTCGTTCGTACATATAGTTCGTCCCGTACGAACGCTTGGACGAATCGAACAGTGAGCATCGTCCCAACGCTTCTTCCCGTACGAACGTTTGGACGAATCGAACAGTGAGCATCGTCCGAACACTTCGTCTCGTACGAACGCTTGGACGAATCGATCAGTGAGCATCGTCCGAACGCTTCGTCCCGTACGAATGCTTGGACGAATCGAACAGTGAGCTTCGTCCGATTCATTCGTCCCGTACGAACCTCTGGACGAACCCAATTTTGAGCTATTCGTACAGCAAAACTCATGTACGAATGTTATTCGTACTGTACGAACATGCCTTAGAAAATTTTTCTAGTATGATGGGTTCTCCTTGGAGGACATATTGTTCATATCGTACTGTACGAAATCAATTCGTACTGTACGATCAGTTTAAAAACATTTAAACTTTTTACTCCCCCATTGTGTGTGTGTGCACAGTTATCCAACTTACAATCACACTCTCTCAGACTAAAGAAAAAGAAGAAAATAAAATTACAGACTTCATTTACAGTGAACAAGTGAACTTGAAGTCTTCAACAGTCTTGAGTGTGAATTTTCTGAAAAATACTTTAGTACACACAGACGAACAAAAACTCAAAGATATATGTTAGAAGATAAATTAGACAAACAATAAATTTTTGTAATCATCAAAAACATAAACTGGAATTAAAATTCTCATGAACAAAATAATTCACTCCAATCAAAAATAATCTCCCCCTTTTTGATGATGACAAAACAACTATTGTTTGATGATAAAAAAAATAAAAAGATTTTCTAGCATTCACTCAATGTATCCCCTTTAAATAAAAGATCTATACTCCCCCAAAATAACCAAAATCTCTAAAATTGACTTATCCTATCCTTAAGCTCTCCTTAAAGACAAATCAAGATATTTGAGGATAGACAAGAGAAGGGAAGAAAAGAGTGTAGAGCAACAAAAATAAGGCAAGCACATACAAACATACAAAGCACATACAATCATACAAGAACATACATACAAAGCACATACAATCATACAAGAACATAAGTCAAACAATAAAACTCTCCCCCTTTTGCCAACAGTAAAAAGAGCACTAGAATATAGCTGAGAAATGAAATTATGTTAAATGTAGTTGAATTACAAGATGAAATGAGATGCAAAAACTAAAGACTCAAAAATATTAGATTTCAAATTATGTTAAGAACAAGAAAAGTCGATCTATAGTAGTAATGTATTAGACATGTTTAGTAGTCTCAATTTTTGTATAGAAGGAGAGATAACATTATCAAAAATTCTAGGTCTAAAGTGACAATTATTGATTAGTGAAAAAGAGACAAAAAAACTAAATGAAAGAATATGTGGCGACTTTGCGCATCTTTTGATTTGAGGACACACTTTGTGTGTCTGTTGACAGTTGGCGACATTGCGCATCTTTTGATTTGATGGCACACTTTGTGTGTCTTTTTACATTTGGTGACATTGCGCATCTTTTCTTATATGACACATTTTGTGCATCTTTTCAAGCTTTGCTTATGAAGATTCTTTCCAATAAGATTATCTCTTTAGTCACAAATACAATAATAAAACACAAAGATATAAAATGTGAGAATAATGTTAAAATAACAACCATACATAATTTTTGACTAAATAATATGTCTAAATAAGATTTAAAGAAGATCTTCTAATCCACATCACAACATAACGAAATCTAAAAGATTTGACGTTTTCAAGTTATGCATACTATTTTTATTGTAATATGAACTTAATTAACATTTTAAATCAGTAATCAACTATATTCAAGTGAAACAAGGCCATTCACTAACACAAAAAGTATAAACACCGAAACACTGGAACATTTCATTACTAATAACTTCACACCATACAATCATAGCAAGTTACACTTTTAAAGCACATATCAAATAAAGAACTTGCTAAAAACATAAAAATAATAACTCACAACAAGATACTCATAGTCAACTTAAAAAACAAACATAGAGTGACACAAAATCATCCAAGCTAGTACTGAGAGGGACCCTGATCAGGAGGTGGAGGAGGTGGTATACCACCGAACAATGAGAAATAGCTGTTAAGAGTTGCAATGTTTGTGTTAACAGCATCAAACTGATCATCCTGCCTCTTTAAATGAGCCTCCATGTCATCAAAACGTTGGTCCATTCTATCAAAATGTTGGACCATATTTTGATAGAAATCCTGCGAAGGTCCAGGTGCAGTTGAGGGTGCACCTGAAGGAGCAGTAGCAAAATGAGGCTCATCATCTGAGCTGTCAGCAAATAATGCTCTAAAAGAAGCATCAGTGAAGTATAGTGGGAGCTCTGAAGGACCAGAAGGATGAACTAGATTGTACCTTCTCTCTAGGATATAGCACACAACATGTCCTAAAACAATATTTTTCTTCCTCTTCACACTAGCCAACCCAATGTCAGACAGATAATAGATGTAATCTAAGATCAATTGAGCTTCATCTATAGGCTGACCAGTCATAATAAGAAATGTTATTGCAGAAAGAAGAGGAGTCATATTAACTCGATCTCCTGCTTTAGGTATTATTGATGTTCTTAGCACATGTTGAATTATCCTAGCATTTTGATTCAACATTTCTACCCGAGCAACATGTGTAGGTATGCTTGCACATCTAAGAACTTGGTTAATTTCAGACCAACTATTTTCAGGTCTTGTGGAGAAAGTATGAGCTCTAATCCCTTCAGTTCTAAGATGAATGTATTCTCCTAGATCCTCCTTTGTTATTCTAACCTTTTGTTTAAGGACATAGGAAGAGATGGCAGTATGATTCTCGTTAAAGGTCATGTTTGCCAGGAAAACATGAAACAAGTCCTTATTGAAGGCATAAATCAAGGTCAATAGGAAAGAAAACTGTGTCGAGTCAAAGAGGGGCATAACTGCAAAATGGATGTTTTCTTGCAGTAGGATGCGGGAAGGAGTAACCTTAGACGCAGCATACCTACTTCCTCATTCTCCTCACTAAGGAAATTTTCATCACATTCCCTTCTAGATGCCGGACGCCTAGCCACTCGTGCCCTTTTCCACTCCTAGACATTTTCTCTGAAGGTTTTAAAGGTTTCTAGAAAGATGGTGAAATGAAAGAAAGTGACCCTCCTTTATATAGAAAAAACTTGATATCGTACTGTACGAATAGCATTCGTACAAGACGATCCTCGATTCGTCCGGGATGAATTAAAATTCATCCGAGACGAACGAAAATAGTCAAAATGAAACGATTTTTTGTAAACTGCTCGTCCCGAGGCGTCCTTTCGTACAGGCTTTTTGACTTCCTGATCGTACAGATGATTACGTGTTCGTCCGGGACGATCAGAAAATTAAAGGTCGTTCAGGCGACGGTTAGGTTCGTCCCTCATGCGAAACGACACATGGATCGTACAGACGAATGACGTATTCGTACGTACGATCGCCAATAATAAATGCCCCTAACTGCATTTTCCTATCCGGTCGTACAAACAAAATGTGGGTACGTACAGTACGATGGCATATCGTACAGTACGAACATAAATAAAAACCCAACACTCCAAAAACTTCAGCCTTTCAACATTCAAATACGGAACAATTAAAAACAAAAAAAATTTAAACAAGAAACAAAAAAATATAATTATGAAAATAAATCAACAGACAAACTAACAAATACAAAATAAATACAAATATATTTGCAGAAAATTTTAATCAAGCATTTAGATCTATCACACCTAGCCTTGTCCTCAACATGCTAAATGTGTCAAAGGCTAAGGGTTTTGTGAAAATATCTGCAAGCTGATCTTTAGTAGCCACATGATGTAGTTTAATTTCACTTTTTGCTTCATGATCTCTTATGAAATGATGCCTTATGTCAATATGCTTGGTTCTAGAATGTTGGATAGGATTCTTTGAAATGCAAATGGCACTAGTACTGTCACAAAATATTGGAATGGTGCCTACTACTAATCCTAAGTCACTCAATTGTTGTTTCAACCAAAGCACCTGTGCTACACAACTCCCTAAGGCAATGTATTCTTCTTCTGCTGTAGAAAGTGCTACTGAATTTTGTTTTCTATTGGACCAAGATACTAATGAATTTCCAATGAACTGACATGTTCCAGAAGTACTTTTCCTATCCACCATACAGCCTGCAAAATCTGAATCTGAGTATCCAATTATATCAAAAGAAGAACTGTTCTTAGGATACCAAATTTCTAAATTTTGAGTTCCCAAAAGATATCTTAAGATCCTTTTTACTGCTGTCAAATGTGATTCTTTTGGATCAGCTTGAAATCTAGCACATAAGCAAACACTAAACATAATGTCAGGTCTGCTAGTAGTCAAATAAAGCAAAGATCTAATTATTCCTCTAAACTTCTTTTGATCAACAGATTTTCTCTTTGGATCCTTATCTAATAGGACTGAGGAACTCATGGGTGTAGTAACTGGTTTAGCATTATCCATTTCATACTTTTTGAGGATTTTCTTAACATATTTAGATTGACAAAGAAAAGTCCCTTCCTCATTTTGCTTTATGCTAAAGCCAAGAAAATAAGTCAAATCACCCATCAAACTCATCTCAAATTCACTACTCATTATTTTTGAAAATTCATCATATAAAGCTTTATCAATTGATCCAAAGATGATATCATCCACATATATTTGTACAATGAGTATTTCATTTTCAAATCTTTTCATAAACAATGTGGTGTCCACACTTCCTTTAACAAATGATCGATTTAACAAGAAAGTGCTTAACCTCTCGTATCATGCTCTAGGTGCCTGTTTTAGTCCATATAATGCCTTTTTCAATTTGAAAATATGATTAGGGTATTTAGAATTTTCAAAACCTAGAGGTTGTTCAACATACACATCCTCTTCTATCACCCTATTTAGAAAGGCACTTTTAACATCCATTTGGTACAATTTAAAATCTTTAAAACAGGCAAAGGCTAACAAAACTCTTATTGCTTCAAGTCTTGCTACAGGGGCAAATGTCTCCTCAAAATCAATTCCTTCAACTTGGTTATACCCCTTAGCTACTAACCTAGCCTTATTTCTAACAATTACTCCTGAATCATTCATCTTGTTTTTGAATACCCACTTAGTCCCAACTACACTTTGATCTTTTGGCCTTTCAATCAATTCCCAAACATCATTTCTCTTGAATTGATTTAACTCTTCTTGCATGGCCAATATCCAAAATTCATCCAAAAGTGCTTGTTCTATGTTTGTGGGTTCTATCATTGAAATAAATACTGAATGATTCACTTCTTTTCTCAATCCATGCCTAGTCCTAACTCCTTCACTTGGTTCACCTAAAATCAATTCTTTTGGATGACTCCTTACAAATTTTCATTCTCTAGGCAATTGGTTTTCCTCTTCTTTTTCAACATTATCTTCAACTTTTTGATTTTCAAGCTTTTCATTTATCACCTCAACCTCATCTTCATCCATCTTAGACCCTTTACTATCATAAGATTCATCAAAAATAACATGTGTGGTCTCTTCAACTACCAATGTTTTCTTATTAAAAACTCTATAGAATTTTCCAACACTTGAGTATCCTAGAAAGATTCCTTCATCTGCTTTCGGATCAAATTTTCCTAGAAGAGTTTTATCATTATTATGAATGAACACTTTATATCCAAAAATATGTAGATGTGAGAGGTTGGGACTTCTACCTTTAAGAAGTTCATAGGGCGTCTTATCCAATTTAGACCTTATGTACACCCTATTCAATACATAACATGCGGTACTAACTGCTTCAGCCTAAAAATATTTAGGAAGTGAATATTCTGCCAACATGGCCCTAGCAGTTTCCACTAATGTCCTGTTCTTTCTTTCTACAACTCCATTCTGTTGAGGTGTTCTCGGTGCTGAGAAGTTGTGTTCAATTCCAAGAGATTTGCAAAAATTATTAAACATTTCATTTTCAAATTCTTCCCCATGATCACTTTGGATACTAACTATTTCAAAACCAAGTTTTCTCTGAATCCAAGTGGCAAAATCTCTGAACTCCTCAAATAATTCACTCTTATGATTCAAAAATCTAATCCAGGTGAATCTAGTATAGTCATCCACAATAACATACCCAAATCTTTTTCCTCCTAAACTTAAGGTACTAACAGGTCCAAATAAATCCATGTGAAGAATTTCTAGGGGCTTGCTAGTTCTAATTTCCTTTATAGAATTGAATGAGGATCTCACTTGTTTTCCTAGTTGACATGCATCACATAAATGATCTTTAGTAAAATCCAATTTGGGTACTCCTCTAACCAGTTGCTTTTGAGTGATTTTTCTAAGATTTTTCATGCTAGCATGACAAAGCCTTCTATGCCACAACCATGATTCATCAGATACAGTTTTCAGACACAAGGCAGTAGATGCTTTAACAGAATTAAAATCTAGCATGTAAATATTATTTATCCTGTCACCATTCAAAACAACAGTTCCATTTAGACTAATAACACAACTTGTAGGTAAAAACTTAACATGATAGCCCTTGTCACATAATTGACTAATACTCAACAGATTGTGTTTCAAACCTTCAACTAACAGTACATTCTCAATAACAAAATTTTTTGAATTTCCAATTATACCTGTACCTACCACTTCTTGGTGGTATTATCTCCAAGCGTCACCTTGCCTCCATTCCTGACTTCTAGCGATATAAATTGACTTGTATCTCCAGCCATATGCTTTGAGCATCCGCTGTCCAGGTACCAAATACTCTCACGAGATCTTCTGTGAGAGCGTTTCTGCAAAATGATCAAACATTAGCCTTGGGAACCCAAATAAGTTTGGGTTCACCTCTTGACAACTTTAAACCAAATGCATGAGTGATATGCTGTGGTTTCTACACCTTAGGTCTCCATACTAAATGTGTTCTATACTTCAAAGTACAGGTATGAGAAATGTGTCCTAACCTACCACAAGAAAAATACTTTATCCCTGGAAAGGGATTCACTAATTTATTCTTCTTAAAAAATTTCTTTTTAGATCTTAAGTCAATGTTCTTGTGGTACATTTCATGAAACTCTTCAAGCTTAGGTGGTATTTTATTTTCCTTAAGTGCTTTAATCTGAACTTCAAGATATGCATTGGCACTTTCTAAAATCGAGTTATCAATTTTCAACTCATGCTCTCTAGAATCCGACTCATCCATAAAAGTCTTAAAATCTTTTTCAAGTTCAGCATGTGATGATTTTAAAAGATTATGCTGCTTGTTTAAATCATCATACTCATCCAACAAAGTCATGTGGTTGCTATCAATTAATGCATGATCTTTTCTGAGGATCTCATAATCTTTTTGCAGCTCTATGTAATCCAAATTTAACTTAGCATGCAATTTCTTAAGTTTCCTATATGCAGAATGTATGCGTTCAGAAACTTCAAATAATTCTTCATAGCTTAAATCACATACCTCATCTTCATCTGAATGCTCGAGATTATCAGCCATTAAGCACAAATTGGTAACTTCCTCTTCTGGTGCTGTTTCTGATGAGTCTGCGGCTGAATCCGCCCAGAAAGCATGTAATGAAGTAGCTATGTGTGTAAAGCGAGTGTACATGTCAGAGATTAATTCATTCTGTTTCATGCGAAAAAGTTCATAGTCGTGCAAGAAAATGTTCAATCTAGTTTGTTTCACTTCATTTGTACCTTCATATGTGATGCAAAGTCTATCCCAAATTTCCTTTCCTGATTTACAGGTAGAAACACGCATGTAATCTTCTGATTTTAAAGCACAAAAGAAACTATTCAAACACTTAGCATTCAGTTGCGCTAGTTCACGTTCTTCTACAGTCTAGTTTGCAAAAGGTGTTTGAACTCTTATTCCTTCTACAATCCTAGTTGGTTCAGTATAACCATCCTGAACTAACATCCACATACGATAGTCAAGTGATTGCAGAAAAGTAGACATACGAGTTTTCCAAAAATTAAAAGGAATATTATCAAATAACGGTGGTCTAGTGATCGAGTATCCTTCCATAGTATTTCTATTTCCAAAATTAGCCATGATCGAAATTTCAAACAGTATTTAAAACAGATATTTGAAATATGGCTCTAATACCACTTGATAGTGCAAACAGGTTGTTAGACCTATTGCTCAATGTCCCTTAGGCTAACCAAGAGGGGGGGTGAATTGGTTCCTTTTAAAATTACTCTTGTTAATTTGGAAAATTTAAAAGCTAATCGTACAGTACGATATACCTTCGTACAGTACGAACAGAGATAATTTTTGTTCTTTCTTTTAAAACAGAAATTCAACCACAACGAGAATAAACTGCAGAAAATAGAAATGTAGAAAAATAAATAGAGAACAGAAAACACCAGAATTTATAGTGGTTCGGTCAAACTCGACCTACATCCACTCCCTAGAGATCCCTTCTCTAGGTATTGCACTAAAACTAAGTGTCTCTCCTTTTGCCCCCACAGCAAGGCGGAGAAGCCTTTACAAACTCTCTTCCACCAACCCCGATGCGGTAGAGTACCGTCGTCCTTTTCACCCTCCAAGTGTGGCAGAGAACCGTCGTCCTTTTCACCCTCCAAGTGCGGCAGAGAACTGTCGTCCTTTTCACTCTCCAAGTGCGACAGAGAACCGAAATCCTTTCGAACAATACTCTTGCAAAAGTCTCCAAGGAACTAGGAAGATGTTTGAAGAACAAGTAAAAGAAATCCTCTCAATTGGATAACCTTGTGAATCTCCTCACAATTTTTCCTTGAAAGATCTCTCAAAACTCACTCTCAAACACTCTCCCAATCACTCTCCTCTCACTTCCCAAAAGAATTTTCGCAGAAGGATCTTTTTTCAAAACAGTTTTGAGTCATTTTTATACTAAGGACAGGAAAAATCGTCCAAAAACCGAATTTTCAAGTTAAGTCCGTGCCGATCGTCCCGTACGATCGTCCATCGTACTGTACGAATAGTTCAAAAGATTGAACAATCCGTCCTGTACGACTCATCAGACGAACACAACAGAGCCGTTCGTACACATAGTTCGTCCCGTACGAACGCTTGGACAAATCGAACAGTGAGCATCGTCCCAACGCTTCGTCCCGTATGAACGCTTGGACGAATCGAACAGTGAGCATCGTCCGAACACTTCGTCCCGTATGAACGTTTGGACGAATCGATCAGAGAGCATCGTCCCAACGCTTCGTCCCGTACGAATGCTTGGACGAATCGAACAGTGAGCTTCGTCCGATTCATTCGTCCCGTATGAACCTCTGGACGAACCCAATTTTGAGCTATTCGTACAGCAAAACTCATGTACGAATGTTATTCGTACTGTACGAACATGCCTTAGAAAATTTTTCTAGTCTGATGGGTTCTCCCTGGAGGACATATTGTTCATATCGTACTGTACGAAATCAATTCGTACTGTACGATCAGTTTAAAAATATTTAAACTTTTTACTCCCCCATTGTGTGTGTGTGCATAGTTATCCAACTTACAATCACACTCTCTCAGACTAAAGAAAAAGAAGAAAAAAAAATTACAGACTTCATTTACAGTGAACAAGTGAACTTGAAGTCTTCAACAATCTTGAGTGTGAATTTCCTGAAAAATACTTTAGTACACACAGACAAACAAAAACTCAAAGATATATGTTAGAAGATAAATTAGACAAACAATAAACTTTTGTAATCATCAAAAATATAAACTGGAATTAGAATTCTCATGAACAAAATAATTCACTCCAATCAAAAACAATTTGTATTATGTATGCATCTCATGTATGGAGTTCTGAATTGAAAAGGAAATTGGACCCGAAGTAAAAGTATTTTGTATTGGAAATTCTCTGTATTGTAAGTTATTTTGCATTTGTTTCTTTATGCTCTGCACCTATCCTGAACAGGTGAGAGGCGGCTCTGCTCTGAACCTAGTTAACCAGATGAAAGGTGGAAGATTGTGAGTTATAAGGGGCATTAAAGCATCTGCATTCTGCATTATTTTCAATCTTTTTATAATTATGAATTAAATGTTATAATGGGAACTGAGTTAAACCTATTGAGTTATAGACTCGCTCTATTTTTATGATACTATTTCAGGCAAAGATAAAAATATTGTTGAGTAAATCCAGTTTGATAGGAAGTAAAGAAACCAGGTCATCAAGTATTTATGATTTTAGAATTCCAAGATATTTATATTTTATTTGACATATTTGGGATCTGAATTCTTTTATATGATTATTTTGAGAAAATGAATTTATGTTTTGTGCACTCTGGATGTTTATTTTATATTCTTCATATTTAGTGGCTCTTGTGTATTTATATTTTTGGATAATTAGCTTAGTAAGATAAAAAATTAGGATTAAATTCCTCTTTAGATCTTAGGGAGTCACATAATTTGAGCCCAAATGAGCCTAAATCAAAAGACCAAAGCATATTTAAAAGCTTCAAAACATAAATATGATGATCAAATGATCTTCAAATATGACATGCTTAAATCAAAGTACTCAATGAGAAAAATCCAACAAGCCCAAGATCACTTAATTATGATCCCTCTAACCTCGGGCGCCCACCGATTATGATCCCTCTGACTTCCGTCGCCCGCCTACTACAATTCCTTTGTCGTCTATCGTCCACCTACTATAGTCTCTCCAAACTCAATCGACTACAGATTATGCCCCTCTAACCTCCATTGCCCGCCGACTATAGTCCCTCCAACCTCAATCGCCCACTGATTATAGTGGAGAAATAAATTGCCATGCAGATTCGATGATCTCTTATTTAAGCATCAAATACTGCATTGAAAATAATATACCATCTTAAGAGACTGGCATAATATTCCACAATTATTTCAATGCCAAAAAGAATTTTAAAAAGTTTCATTTTCATAATCATACATAATTTAAAAAAAAAAGATAATCTCAAAGATGAATATGAAATTCTATAGAAAGTATTTAAAAAAGTTGAATTTTAAAATTTCAATCATCCCTATAATTAGATGCAACAAAGCAAATAATATATTATCTTGAGATACGAACATGATATTCTATAAAGTATCTAAAAATAAGAGTAAGTTTTATAAAATTCATCATTTCTAATATATTATCTATAAGAATATAATATTCTATAAAGTGTCTTTATTAGATTTAAACGATAATTTGACTTTTAATAGAACACGATAGAGAAAAAATATTCATGTAGCCTACCCCACGCAGTGGGACAAAGGCTTGATGTTGTTGTTGTAAGATCAAATATAACAAGGAGAATATTATTATCATATGTATTCCAAGAAATTTTTTCCCTAATTTATAGGAAAAATAGGGTTTAATTTAATCTGGAGTTCTCAATTCCCCATAAAGAAAATCCCTATGATTAATTATATCTTAAGATATGTAATCCTAAGAAGACTCGCGATCGAAAAGCAGCGATTTCAGGTCCTTTGATTACAAGGTTAGAAATTAGAAATTTTCAAGAAGTAAACATAATGTTTGAACAGTTCCTAGTTAGTCAAAGGGAAAAGTAGAAGACACCATATTCTGAGAAGTTCAAAGGTAACCCTAGCCTATCCTATGTTGGGCTTTATAATGTATAATGAAATTTATTATTGAAATTGATATTTTATTAGAAAGGTGAGATTATATTCTCATAGGATGAGAACTTATAATTTTGGGTTTACCTCAGAACCTAAAATTAAAGTGAACCACTATAGAGTATTTATTCGAACTAAATTTATCGATATGCAGAAAAATGAAATAGGTCTTATATCTTAGACTTATTGTAAGAGTTTTAGGAATGCTTAACTCTTTTAGATTTATACTCCCATTTGGGTTGGGACTGCTAGCTACAACTCTTCCTAGTCGCATTAAAATCATTACTTTAGTCTTTATGAAGAATAGGTAGGCTGTTATTTATATAGAAATGAGATCGATATTTAAGAGAAATCTTAAGTAGTCCCGGAACATGAAGGAAATGTTATGCTTGTAAACTAATGCAATTAAATTTTATTTTAAATCAGTTTCTAATGTAATGCATGCTGGTTGACTCTTTTAACATAAATCAAAATGTTTTGAAATTTTAAAAAAGCATAAAAATAAATTTTATCCTAGAAGTGCAAACATCCTCTAAAATAGAATAGCGCCCTCATAGGTTGGGTAGTCTGAATTCAACCAGCAAGTGGGGAGGTGCTTAAATAAGGAATATAAATAAAAGATGCAATGTAATCCCGACTTACATTCTATGACGATTAATTTTCTATGTTATTTAATCCTAAAATTTTTTATTAATTATGAGTAAAAAATATTTCTTAAAGAGCCTAAATGACATCTTGGCAGAGAAGTAACACATACAAAAAGAAGCTTAAAAAATATAAGAGTTCTATTGCACGCAAAAGCAAACACATCGATCACACCATAGCAAAATAAAGTAAACCAAAAGTCCAATGTCTATGTGGCAAGTGTTACTTAATACGACCCAGGGTCTATAGTACGTAAAGCTGGCCAGACTCTACCAATAACAACATGGATGTCTAAACTTATGAATGACGCAAAATTTCTTACAAAGATAAATTGGGTTGTTTATTAGTCTTCAAATTTCCTATCAATGGCCATCATCTAGAAAGGCTTCCAAAAGAAGGAAATCTCTTAAGTGAAGAAGAGATTTCTTTACTTTTGGTTCCTTAATCTTTTGGATAAACAAATCAATTTAAAGACTTTTCACAACTCTTTTTATATGAATTATATTTTAAAAATAAAAAAAGACTCTAAACTCTCTGCATGATTAACATGAAAAAATAATTTATAATAATCACAAACAATCATAAAATTATTAAACATCATCACTTGCTCATCTTTGAGCAACCTGTATATAGGTCATACTTTTGAAAATTAGGGGCTAAAGCAATATAAGCACCTGGAAAAAATAATATTAATTTTAAATTTTAATTATAATTCAGTCTATGTATAGCCCTGCATAAACATGCCATCTGTATAAGATGGGATTACAAATCATGATTATCCGGATAGTTCCTAACTTATGGGTAATTTAATACCCCCATCATTGATCATAGAAAGCTATCATAGAGTCAATCACATCTAGCAACACCAATCATCATCATAGATTCATCAAGATAGAAATAATTTTATATTTTATAAAAGTACAAGAAATAATAGCACCCTATCCTAAAGTTAGAGTTCAGTATCCTAACAAACAATTCTATATGTGTACAAGGTTGTAATGGTGTCAACCTAATAGCTTTAAGTTTAATTGTTTATTTTAATTTTGTTTAATATCTTGGCGTGGTTATAATTTATGTTTTAGTATTTTAAATCTTTTATTTAAGCTTTAATGAAATTTGTGAGAGAAAATTTTATTTTTGTTTTAAATTTATTTTATTAAATGTAAATTTTTATTTGTTATTATTTTTAAGAGTTCATAGAAATTTATTTCATAATTCTCTTATTTTTATTTAATTTTTAAAACATTTTTAAAGTTTTAGGCTAATTAAAGAATTTATTTAATTTAGAAGTCAAGATGAAAATATAACTGAAATATTTATTTAGTTTATTATTTTTTATGATTTTATATGTTTATAGATATTTATTTCATATTTTTCTGATTTTTATTAGATTTTTAATGAATTTTTGAATATTCGAGTTATGAATTATCCGATTATTCTTCTTTTACTCATTTCCTTTTACACGCCCTCTCACATATTCCTTTTTTTTATTATTTGTTTATTATTAATCTTACACTTAACATTCTTTAGAATTTAGTTTGAGAAGCAATTTTTATATAATAGATTTGTTTGATTTTATTTTGTTCGAATTTATGTTTTTTTATTGAATTTGAAATGATTTCATGCTTCATTTTAATTTTAAATTTGATTTGTTTCACTATTTTAATTTAAATTCAACTATATTATTTAATTCAAGTATATGTATTATTATCTCGATTTAATGAAATTTAGTTTGAGTTGAAATATATATATAACAAAATTGTACTCTTTTGATTAGATTTTCATTGTTATTATATTTCAATTTAATTAATTATATTTTTCAGATAATTTCTTTTTAGTATTCTTTTATTTCAAATTTTATATTCAGTTTAAATATTTAATTATGTTAGTGAGTTTATAAATTTAATTAATTATACATATGTAAATTTTTATTTATCATTTGAAAGTCAAATTTTAAAGTATAGGGATTTATAGACATTGGATTATAATTTAAATTATTAATCAAATAATTTTTAAATAGTTAAAATTTCCTATATTTGCAATCTATGTTGGGATGGATGTGCACTAAGTGAGCGTCGACAAGCACATACGATGGGTTCAAGTTATAAATAAAAAATAACAGTGGCTTAGACAATGCCCTAAGGCTGGAGGGGCGTAAAAGTACATTGTATGGCTTGTAAGACTTAGGATTGTCTATGTTTTAGAATATTTAGTGCACCGAAGTTATTGCCCTATGATATCCAACCGTAGCACCTCCATTTGGAAGAAATGGAGGGGATTGAACTCCCTAAGCTCCTTTGCTCATGTGATCCCCACCACTCCTCACATTTCATGCAAACAAATACGAGAAATAGTGGTTAGAGATGTACTTTACAAATGGCAGAAAGAAACATGTAGAACTTAATATATTTAAATGCATCATGATTGAGAGATTTAACATACAAGTTTCAAGCCAAAGCAGATCAATGTATGAAACATACCTTTCTAGCTTAGTTTGTCTTTTCCACTAATGGTCACGGATTCTCTACATAATGCATCTTTTTATTAGAAAGTAATGATGGTATGAACAATCTTATTACCGGTAAGTGCACAAAACCAAATCTTGCTCTCCATGGAATGGAACAAATGGAAGACATGCCTGCTAAGGGCATCTCCAACCAAAAATTTCATTTTTCACTCCAAAAAGCAGTGAAACTCAAAAATGTCGTGATTCATCTCCAATCAAACTCCATTTTGCGCTCTTCTGCGAAGGTAACCGTCTTTCCCCTTTTTCGCACGTTTCTTCGACAAATCCGTTGAGACAGAAAAATCGCGTTAGTGAATAGTGCAACATTAATATTGGCGTCGCACTGTTCACCCGTAAGCAAATAGCGGAAGATTTGACGTTCGGCTGGAGCCACCGAACGACGTCATACGCATGTTTGACGTTCGGATGGAGATGCCCTAAGATGCATGTCCGGCTCTATCTCAAAAATAGTCCAAATGTTAGGAACCAAAATGAAACGACAAAAACCTCGCTTTAATGCAACCGCCGCCCCCTCACAACCCTCCTCTTTTTTATTATTTATTTAATTAGCTTCTAAGATAATGTAAAGACTAGTCTGCCCTTAGTTTAATCAAAACGAGGACTCAGATTATTTTTAAAATTAAAAGGGTTTTAGAGGGCTGAAATAATTAGAGAGTAGAATTAAACTAGTCAAATTCATTAGACTTTTGAATTCAGATTACTATGATTGAATCGATTACAGCCAATTGATGATGATGTCGATCGAAGCTGTCGATTTCGAATTGGGTTCAAGTCAAGTCAAATTATGGGGTCGAGTCAAGGCTATGTCATAGGAAAATCATACCAATGGATATATCTATGCTAGGCTACGAAGACCTACACACTAGGGATGAGCTCGGAGAAATCAACCTCATTCAAAAATGAGGTCAACATTATGGTCTCTCCGACCACAGTCGCTCAACTACCATCTCTTCAGCTACTGTCGTCCAACTAATATCCTTCCGACCTTTGTCACATGCCGACTATAGTCCCTCCGACCTCTGTCGCCCAAATACACTCATACCAACCAAATGAATAGGCCAACACTCTCTTGAGAATAGCTTTCATGACGTTGGGTTCATCCAACCCCAACCATGTAATGTACTTTATATGATATATATTTATTATATTGAGCCAACGCCTTTCCCTGAGAAAAGGCAACGTTTGTAATTAACATCGAACATTAGTGGATTTATTTCAACTGGGTAAGGCCCCGTGATTTTTCTTTCTTTTCAAGGGTTTCATGTAAAAATTACCTACCTATAGAACCACCTTCCCAAGAAGCTAAAGCTACATGCAGACCCAACAAAACTATTAAGATACCTTCATAGTTAAATTAATTTTCATGGCAATTTTACGCTCTCATCATATCTGAATATCTTTTTTTTATGATTCTATGTCTGACTCTAATAGACATGTCATCTTCCCATTATGAGACTAAATTTTATTATGAAGTTGTTATAATTCTTGAATGATAGGAGGCTATGACACCATAAATTCATGTTTTAGAAATTAATCAAACTTAGCCTATTGTTCATTTGCCATCAAGAAAGGACCCTATTAGTTACAAATAGATTTACAAATTAAAGTTTAATCTTGATGGATTCTTAAACAAGCATAAAATTCATTTAGTTCTCTAAGGGTAACACATAACAAAAAAAGATTTTTTCTCTTATGGCCAAAATGATTACTGTCAAAAGACTTGTAGTCATCGTCTCTAATCAGAATTGGATACTTCTCAACTAGATGTTAACAATGCCTTCCTTCGTGACAATCTATTTAAAGAAGTTTTTATGAAATTATCACCTGATTACAGTAAAAAGGTGGGCATTTAAATCTAAATGTTAAACTGGTGTAAAAATTTCTTAAATCTTTTTATGGGTTTGATCAAGCTTCTCAATAATGGTATACTAAATTCACACAATCACTCATGCAATTCAATTTCATCCATGCAAAGTCAAATTACTCTTTATTTACAAGAGGAAATGAATTTAGACTTATCTTCACACTCATTCTAATCTTAAAGATTTAGGTGATCTCAAAATTTTCCATAGTCATCAAATAGCTCCTTCAAACGCGATTTTTATTCTTCCCTAACAACATTGTACTCTACAATTTCTTGAATACATTAGTTTTATTGGTTGCTAACCAACTTCCCTATCTAGGGATCCCATAAAATAACTTAATGCTATTAATGGCGATCCACTATTGGTATTTTACAACATGGATACTTGACTGGGTGATTATTATGCCTCACTTAGTCTAGACGAAATATTATTTTCAATATTTTTAATTAATCCAATACTTGACAATATTCAAGGCTACACATTATTATTACATACTATTTTTTTCACTATTTTAAATTTACATTTATACAATATTTGTCAAAAATTTTAAGTTGTTTCATTGTTTTGAAAATCAAATCGAACCGGTCAGTTCAACCCTGAATCGATCATTTGGTCCATTCAGTCCGTCTTAAAAATCAATCAAGCATCAAATCGGTGTGAACGGATTTGACCCGCCGGTTCAACTGGCCAACCGTTGAACCGGTCCTAATTTTTATGAATTATTAGTTGGGTTTCAAGCTCAGAAACAAGAATGATTGTGATTGGGCTTCTAGTTCTTTGAGAATTCTCTCATTTTCAAGTATGAACGAGGCAAAATATCATACTAAAATCATCCGGTGAAATTGAGAGTGTCGTGCAGCAGCAGCCACCATTTGTGGCTTATTTTGATTGAAAGGATTTCAGCTTATCCTTATTTTCTAAGACATTCAGGCTTTCATTCACACTGTAACAAATGCTGAATATTTTGAAGACAGTATATATTATATTTAAATACATATAAATTTTAATGCTTGCAGCAAAATTGGCCCTTAGATCATCTCCAATCGAACTACGTAGCCGTTCGCTCTTTGCTCCATTCGAACGTTAAATTGCATGTTAAAATTTGGTAGGTGAACAGTGCGACGCCGCGCTAAAGAGGAGAAAGATATTACCTTCGTAGCGAGATGAAGAAGTGCACGAAAGAGAAGAAAAAAATAAAATTTGATTGAAAATGAATTACTGTATTTTAAAATTTTATTATATTTTGAAGTAAAAAATAATTTTTTACATTGGAGATGCCCTTAGCATTCAATCACTATTCACCGTAGCTATTTGTAGAAAAAAAAAATCAGAAAAGAAAGTATTCGGTGGCAAAACATACACGTGAATCCAACAATTTTTTTTGCCGGGATGCAGCACGAGGAGCCTTCATTATTATTATTATTATTCATAAAGAAAAAAAAGTTCTTGTTTTTTGGTGGGTGCCACGGCATCGCGGCCACTTCGTCTCCATTGGAATACGGCCGTGGTTTACAACGCGAAAGCCAGCAGGCATGGCAAAACAAACGTTTTTCTTATTTCCATTTATTCGTTTATTTGCTTTCTCTTATTTTTGTTCCAGCTTTCTCGCTTCTATTTAAGATCAACCATAGGGCCTGAATCTTCTTCATTTCTCTTCTCTTAGCTCCCATCTTTAGATTCTTTACCGAGGTAAGTTTTTATTTTTATTTTTATATATATAGATGAGTTTGGGCTTCCTTTTCTGATCTCTTGCGCTTTCTCTTAATGTTTATTCGCATTCTGCTATCCTTTCCGAGTTTTTCTTAATCTAGATGGTGATGCAAGAAATTGCAGGTAAAAATGTAATCTTTGTGCAGTATTTTTTGTTTTGTTTTTCTGTTGCATCAAAAATAAAACAAGTAAACCCCCCATTTTTTGACCTATGGTTTTTGTTCTCGATTATGATGAATTCGTCGATGAAAAAAGCCATTTGCTTTCTGGAATTATTCGGAGATATGAAGAATTGCGACATCTCCCCTCAAGATTTAATCTTTTACTTTGTTGAAGGACAATTTCTTTGTTTTCCGAGTTTTCCTGTTCCGAGATTTTGTTTAATTCCTCCATATTAATGCAATGACGAAGGTCTCGTGAAATTTAAGCTTTCCCTGTTCCTTTCTTTCAACTTAAAAGTATTTGTTATTAAAATTCCAGCTGAAAAAAAACAAAAATTACAGTTGCCTGTTACTTCCTTTTGGTGAAAATAGAAGTTAAGCCATTGTTTTGTCGCCTTAGTTTCAGAATGGGTAGCACTGAGAACAATAGAATCAACTATGGCGAGCACACCTATGCTAACTTGGAGAGGGAGCCTTACTGGCCTTCAGAGAAGCTTCGTATTTCGATCACTGGAGCTGGTGGCTTCATTGCCTCTCACATTGCGAGGCGATTGAAGAGTGAGGGACACTACATCGTCGCCTCCGATTGGAAGAAGAATGAGCACATGACTGAGGATATGTTCTGCCATGAGTTCCATCTTGTTGATCTAAGGGTTATGGACAATTGCCTCAAGGTTACTCAGAGTGTGGACCACGTCTTTAATCTCGCTGCTGATATGGGAGGGATGGGCTTCATTCAATCAAACCATTCGGTGATTATGTACAACAATACCATGATCAGCTTCAACATGCTTGAGGCTGCCAGGATTAATGGCGTTAAGAGGTTTGTATCCATAATGCTATGGGAATTTTTTTTTCTTTTTTTCTTAAATTCAGTTGATTTTACATAATTTTCAGTACCTGAATTCATGTCAAATCGTTTGTTTCTTTGTAGAAACAATTGGTTGAATAATCCATTCATAACTCACTCATTGTGATGCTATAAACAGGATAACTTGCTTGAAAATCTGTCAGGATATTGAAAGCAGTTTCTGCGTTTTAAAACATTTTTTATGCATAGGCTTGATATTGTATGATTTATAAAATTTTGGGATGCAGATTCTTCTATGCCTCTAGTGCTTGTATCTACCCCGAATTCAAGCAGTTGGAAACAAATGTGAGCCTGAAGGAGTCTGATGCGTGGCCAGCTGAGGTTTGTTGTTTCTATCTGCAAAAAATTAGCTGTATCCTTTGGCTGTCTAAAGTCAGAAAACAAAATTTGAAAACAGTGAATAGACTAGATTCAGTCATTTGGTTCGAACTTGTTACTCAAATGCCATGAAAATGAAGTTTCCTTTTTTTTTTTTAAATTATGTTTTTAATCTACAAACAATCAAATGAACTCTTACAAGACACATATGTCAGAAGAGAAAATTATTTTTGAATTATTTCAATCTTACACCAAAAATTTTGCTTCCAATAAACTTTTTGCAGCCTCAAGATGCTTATGGCTTGGAGAAGCTTGCAACTGAGGAGTTGTGCAAGCACTATACAAAGGACTTTGGTATTGAATGCCGAATAGGGCGTTTCCATAATATTTATGGCCCATTTGGCACATGGAAGGGTGAGATCTGGGACAGTTGCTTGATTCAAATTTGAATTTTTTGTGTAGCAACTTGAAGATTAACATTAAAGGCTGATGCTATCATGTTACTTTGATAATTTATCTTAGGTGGGAGGGAGAAGGCACCAGCGGCCTTCTGTCGAAAGGCTATTACTTCAACTGACAAATTTGAAATGTGGGGGGATGGGCTCCAGACACGATCCTTCACATTTATAGATGAATGCGTGGAAGGAGTTCTCAGGTATAATTTTGAAATTGTACTGTATTAACATTTCCTAGATTCTATATAGTTTGAAATCAGTAAACAAATGTAGAAGTTTGAATCGAGAAATTAAATTGTATCAGATTAACAAAGTCGGACTTCCGGGAACCACTGAACATTGGCAGTGATGAGATGGTCAGCATGAATGAGATGGCTGAAATAGTCCTCAGCTTCGATGAAAAGAAGCTTCCCATTCATCACATTCCTGGTCCAGAGGGCGTTCGAGGTCGCAACTCCGATAATACTCTGATCAAGGAAAAGCTTGGCTGGGCTCCAACCATGAAATTGAAGGTTACTTAATATTTGGAATCCATTACTGCTGCATATTATAAATGACCAATTTGCGGAATGATCATATAAGATTATTTCTTGAATTTTTGCAGGATGGACTGAGGATCACATATTTCTGGATAAAGGAACAAATTGAGAAAGAGAAAGGACAAGGTGTGGACTTGTCCATTTATGGGACATCAAAGGTTGTTGGAACTCAAGCTCCAGTTCAGCTAGGCTCCCTTCGTGCTGCTGATGGAAAGGAATGAAATTGGTACCTTTGAGCTTGATCAGGACATTCTGAAACTAAGATGTTGTTTGTACCAGTGTTTAATAATATCTTTAGCTTTGTTATTGATTTTTGGTAATTTTTTTCCCCAAGCATCAATATGTTTTCTTAGGGCTGTCTCTGCTGAAGGGTATGATCAGTTGTAGAACATGGTATTGTGCTGCTTTATTCTGTCTGGAATATTAGTAACATATTGTTGCAATATGCTTTTCTTATAATATTTTTGAACTTGTGTTTGTACTGTATTGTTTTTCTTGGTTAAGATACAGGCTTTACTGGCTTGAATTCTTCTAAACAACTGTTGATTTACTTAATTTAAGATCCTACTGAGGGCTCATGTGGTTGCTTCCTGTTCTGAAAAACGAATGAAATTTGTTAAACTGTAATGAGCTGCTTGACTTCACTATAGTCAAGCAGAAGTGCTGCTGAGCAATGAATTGTAGCTTAGCTTAGCGAGGGCAACACCACTTGATGCAAAGTGAGGGACTTTTTTGTGGCTGTAAGGGCTGGAAGAAAAATCTATTATTCCACTGATTGAACAACTGGTAAAGAGTGGACAGATAGATAACTATCAAATAAAAAAACAAGTAAATATCAGCATCAACTTAAAAAGAGTTAATATCATGACAGTTTCTTTGATTCTCCAAATTCTTTAGTTCGTTGGAGCCTTGGAAACTTCAGAATTTAGACAAAGTAAAGGACGATAGAGGTTGCTGTCTGCTGACTTAGCTGATAAACGCTTGAAAAATAACTATCAAAGTCCTAATTAAATTACATTTACATCAAATTTATGCTTTTACATTCAACTTTATTTTTTGGGCAACGATATTTCTTTTCTTCTTTTTGAAGCCCACTTGTAATTTTCAAATAAAGAAACAAATAAATAAAATTAACAATAAAAGACCATGGTGATCACATAACTTAGTTGGAGAAAACCTTACAAATTATTGCTAAAATCTTGCTATGTAGGCTTCGTTTGGGGCTGCATTTTTAGTCTAAAAATTTCTTGCGAGAAATTTTGTTTCATCCTGATGTCATGCAGACTTCAATTCAATTGAGATTTGTGTATTTCAGCATAAAGCCTCTGCCAAAGAAAAAGTATATAATGATTGTCGTCTTATTTATATTAGCATCAATGTCTGCTGTACAGAATTGTCTATAAGAAAATAGCAAGAAAAGTACACTGATCATCTATCTTCTTGTAATCATTCCTTGTACGAGTTAGTCATTCTGGCATCTATCAACAGGCAAAAATTATGGTGGGTTCTGAGAAACAAAGGTTGTCTGATAAATTCTGGTGGTGAGGACCTCAATAGAGTTTTGATGAGAACCCAACTAGAAGAATTATCACAAATGAAAGGTGTTTTTATCAATCAAGCCATGATCTTGTACAGGTGAAGTTGGTTCATAGCCAGTGGGTTGTTGAACTTAGTTGATATTCAACAATATACTTGTTCGAGCTGACACAGGCCGGAGAATATGGGAGTACAAAGCCATTTACCACCATATTATATTCTTAAAAAGGTGCTTGTACACCAAAATTTCTTTTCCAATGATTTATGAACTGTAATTCATTTCAGAGCTATAAAATGCTCTACTGTAATTCATTTCAGAAAGCGAACAAACAAGAAGATGAGTTGAAAATCAACGGATTTCAGAGCTATAAAGTGCTTCAGATCAATCTTATAAGTCAAAATTTGGTTCTATTTTACATTTCTCTGTTCATTGTCCCTAAAGACAGTAACAGAGACTCCAATGTGTAAAAGTATTCATTCATAGTTTTGGTACAGTACATAAGAGTATATATGTATGTAGAAGACCATTCTAGAATTACACGTGTAGGTGTGTGATGCTTGACACTTGTAGGTATGTGATGCCTGTGGGTTGTTATTTGATAGTGGTTGAGCTCTTTTCCTTTGATGTCAGAATTCTGTTATTACTCCCCCTCAAGCTGACGGTCCTGGTTGGACAGTTAGCCTGTGACATAGTAGGTGAAATCTTGGAGTTGAGAGAGGCTTGATAAGAATATCCGCTAGTTGATCCTTAGTAGCGACTGGAGTGATGCTAATTGTCTTGGAGTTAATGTGGTCTCTGATAAAGTGTTGATTGATATTAATGTGTTTAGTTCTAGCATGGAAGATAGGATTGTTGGCAAGAGCTATGACTAAGGTGTTGTCACATTTGAGCTATGTTGGATGCTGTAGTGAAATCTGAAAATCATTTAACAGTTTGTGAAGCCAGATGATGTCCGCGATAGCAGCTACTAAGGCTCTATATTCTGCTTCAGTAGAGGATCTAGCCACTATGTGTTGTTTCTTAACACTCCAGGAAAGAGGGTGTTGCCTAGAAATATACAGTGACTGGTGGTGGATTTGCGAGTCTGCCGATCGCTAGCCCAATCGGCATCCGAAAAATAGTAGAGACGAAGTGGTCCTTTGGAGATAGGAATTCCATAATGGGCGGTGCCTTTGATGTAGCGTAGCAGCTTTTTCAGTAGATACACATGATCAGAGGAGGGACTGTGCATATATTGACAAAGTAGATTCACTGGATAGGCTATATCTGGTATGGTTATTGTTAGAAATTGTAGAGAACCTGTTATCTGTCTATACCGATGTGGGTCTAAAAGCAGAGTATCTGGAGTGGTGGAAGACGGTGACATGAAGTAAGATTGCTCCAGTTTTGTAATTTGAATACTCAAGAAATTTGTGACTTCTCCAGGATGTTTCATAGCAAAGTGTTGGTTAAGTTGATGAAGAAGTTGGGAGATGAGGGAGGGGTTGTTGCCAGTGAGAAGAATATCGTCAACATATAACAGGAGATATATGTGGTTGTTATTTTTGTGAAATGTAAGAAGAGAGGAATCAGGTTTACCGTGCTGGAAATCGAGGGCTTTTAGGTGGTTGGAAAATGTTGTGAACCACTGTCGTGGTGCTTGACGAAGAAGGCACACATGCTTAGGATGAATCTGATCTTCAAGTCCTTGCGGTTGTGACATGTAGATTTCTTCCTTTAGCTTTCCATGAAGAAAAGCATTGGCAACATCTAGTTGATGAATGGGCCACTGGTGGTGAAGAGCGATGGTAATGAGGGCTCTAATGGTAGGACATTTTGCCACCGGACTGCATGTTTCATGGTAGTTGATGTCGTACTCTTGATGATGTCCTTGAGGCACTAGTCTTGCTTTGAATCTGGCCACCGAAACCATTTGAGTGAAACTTGGTTCTGATGGTCCATCTGTAGCCTAGGACAAGTTTATCAGTAGGAGGAGGAACAAGTGTCCACGTACCTTGCTGCTGTTGCGCCAGAAATTTAGCAGGCATAGCATCTCTCCAGTGTTGTGATTTCACAGCCTCACTATAGGAAGTTAGATCCGATTGCTTTGAGATGGCAGCAGTTTCAGAGTGAAGTATATTAAGGAGCTGGCGTGGTTTTAGAGACCTGTCTGAAGTCGAGTTATCATGGGATGGGAGTGAGTTGAAGGTTTTGTTGGTGGCTGATCTCCTGTTGAGCTTGATGGATTGTCTGTTTGGTGGTTAGCTGAGGTTGCAGAATTTGAGGGAGTATGAAGGAGAGAGGATGAGTTGGGTAAGGAAGGTAAGCTGGGTGGTGAAGTTGGAGTGGTGGCAGATGGGTGGAACATAGTGGGAGATAGGGTCTGTGAAGTTGGTGTTAGCATGCCCAGAGGAGAGTATGATGGTTTGGTTGTCAGCTGGTTGGGATGAGGTGATTTGAAGGGAAATGTATGTTCATCAAAAGAAACGTGTCTAGACGTGTATATGCGATAGGTAATTGGGTCCAGACATTTGTAGCCCTTGGAATTGGATGAATAGCCGATGAAGACGCAGGAAATTGCTTTGGGCGCTAGCTTGTGACAATGAGCTGGTGAAATCCACGGATAGCAGGCGCAGCCAAACGCCTTGAGTAGAGAGTAGTCGGATGGAGTGTTGTAAAGTATTTGTAGAGGGGATTTATAATTGGTGGATCTGGATGGCAACCTATTAATGAGATAGGATGTTGTTAGTCTCGCTTCTAGCCATAGTTTATAGGGAAGAGATGCTTAGTGGATGAGTGTTCTGGTGGTTTCAATCAGATGGGGATGCTTTCTCTCTGCCAGGCCATTTTATTCTGGGGTGTAGGGACAAGAGACTTGATGGTGTATGCCATGTTTATGTAGGAAGGTGCTCATTTGAGAGTTTATGAATTCTTTGCCACCATTAGAGCATAGGCATTTGATTTTATATGATATTTGGTACGCAATGAAATTTTTGAATTGTATGAAGGTAGATGTAACATCAGATTTGTATAGTATAGGAAACAAACATATAAATCTGGAAAAGTCATCAATAAAGATAACATAATATTTGAACCCTTGATGTGAAGTAATTGGGGTTGGACCCCATACATCAGAGTGAATCAATGCTAATGGATGAGAGAGGCAGATATAGACTTAGAAAAAGACAACTTATGGCCTTTAGAGACCTTACAATCAACACTAACAAAAGGAGAAACGGGAATATGAAGTTGCTTGTGGCTGTTGGACATGGCCTGGAGGATTTGATGATGCGGGTGACCCAGTCTTCGGTACCAGATGGATGATGTTCGAAGCACAGGAAGTGCTGTAGGACAGTCCCTAGAGAAGAACTTGTTGCGTCGTCATCGTCAAGTCCTTGATGGTAAAACCATGAGCATCAAAGGAAATAGATATGTTATTATTTTGTGTGAGATTAGGTATAGATAGGAGGTTGTGAGAGAGTTGGGGGATGTGAAGTATTTGGGACAGCCTGAGCTTATTATAGAGTGTGGGGAGGATGCCAGTACCAGAGTGTGCTATTGGAATGGAGCGACCGTCGCCAATGGTCACTTGGTCAGTACCAGTGTATTGCTGCGGTTGGGCTAGATGTTCCAGTGAATTCATCAGATGGGAGGAGGCATCGGAATCTAGATACCAGTCTGGGTTGTTTCATCTTGAGCAGCGATCATGGCTTTGGAGTTTGGTTACGACTGTGGTGGTGATGCTGTAGGGATATAGTTTGGGTTGAGATGGAGTTAATTGCAAATCTCAAATCAATTATGAATTATTGTAGATTTATTCACTTGAACTAATTGCTTAATACATATATGATATTTTCTCCTTCAAAATAATTTTTGAAATTAAATTTGAATGATTTGGACATTAAAAATTTTTAACAGCCAACTAGCAATCATCAACCAAAGATATTTTTCTTTTGATCCAAAAAGAAGCATTAGTTGAAGAGTAGCTTAACACATGTTTTTCCCTTAATTTTTCTTTTTAATCCATATAACAAGACCTAAATTCTCAATCTTGGGTTCCCTTTCAATCAATACAAAGCTAACATCTCTTAGGAAAGAAATAATTTCTATAAAATCAACTCTTAAGGATTTTAAATTTAAAAATTTACAAAAATATTATGGTATTTTCACCCCTTCCTCACCTAATGTCCCATACTTCATTTATATGTGTTTAAGTCACCATTTGAGTTCATTGTTGCTCCTATTAATGTAATGTGTCAAGTTATATGTAAAGTTTTATCATCATATTATCATACCATCATCATAACACCATTGTCATTCTAACATCAACGTATAAGATTGAGACATAGTTTTTTCTCATTTAACTACTTAATTGATATTAAGTTCAACTTCAAGTTCTAATTCTTCATATGTATATGAATAAGAGCTCAGCTTCAAGATTAAGATTATGTTTGGGATGGCTTTCTCTCAGCTTCTTAAGGTAGCCTTCTAATACATAAAATTTATTTATTTTTAACTAAAAAGCTACTTTAAAAAACAGTAAGAAAGCTGTCCCAAATGAAACCTAAATGACACTCAAAGATTAAATTAATTTTTAAATTAAATTAAGCTCAATTTGATCTATGAGCCACATTTATGGCTCAATATAAATTTTTAAGCCTTTTTTTTTAGCTAACCATGCAATGGATTGAACTAGATCACAATATGGTCAAAATCTTTTTTGATATTCGTTGTTGCCCTCAAAAAGTTAAGTCACTGCTGACCCTCTTCAAAGGCATGCCCTCCTAACCTCATGTGGTCAAGTTTATCAACTTTAAGACTTTTCATTAACAACCTTCAGAAGACCTCTGAAAAAATCCCTCATAGAGAATTCGAGAAAAATAAAAATTTTCATGTCTTGATTCTTCATCTACAAGTTCTGAGGTGGTAGCTATCAAAATAATTTTATAATATTTTTATGATTTTATTTGTGTAGAAAATCTAATAGCAAAGTATGACTATATTTCCAATTTTAAGTGATTTATTAGAGAATTTCTTAGAAAATTTCTTAGTTATCACAGGAGCCAAAAATTTTTATTTATGGGGGCACAAATTGATGATTTTTAACATACTTTTAAATTTTTACAGGTGATTTATTTCTCTTTAAATTATATGAAAATTACAAAATTAATGTGTAGAATTAAATTAATAATTTAAATTAAAAAAAATAAAAGCTTATGAGTAAATTAATCTGTGATCTACTGATTGAGAGACTGTTTAATGAAGCAAGAGGTGCAAGGTTTGATCCCCAACAACATATTTGTTTTGTTTTTAAATTTAAAATCGATTATTATGTAGGTTTTAGGTATGTGATGGGCTACGTAATGGGCCTTTTGTAGGTTTTATCATCTAAAACAACTTGTTATGTCATTTTCAACTATTATATGGTTGTCCAGTGGGTGCCTATGCCCCCAGGGCCCTTACCTTGGCTCTGCCCCTAATTATTATTGGCCACTCGAAAATAAACATACACATTTAAAAAATAATTTTATTTTTACTTATGTATATATAAAAACAAATCATAATACAGGCTTCATTTGGGACAACTTTCTTACAACTTTCTAAAACAGCTTTATAGTATAAAAATTTTTTGAATCAATTTTTTTTGTGCCAAAAAGTTATTTTAGAAAGCAGTCCCAAATGAAGCCCGAGTGATTTTCAAAATAATTGTAATATTTAAAATTAAGATTAATTTATGAGAACATCTAACCAACTAATTAATTATAACATCTTTAACAATTTATCAAACATATTTTCAAACTTCAAATAATCAGTTAGGTTCAGAGCTTTTCAAAAAGTCATTTCAAGCATGAACACATATTCTAATGATGTTCTCATGGCTGTATATATTTATAATTATGAAGTTACAACCGACCATGAGATAATTATGTATTAATAGCTATATAAACCATCTCTGACCAATGATTTGGATTATTTAAAGAGATGGGCTGAAAGAAACAGCGTTGAGAAGTTAGGCCCACTTTCAAATTTAACGGGCTATATCACGGCCCAATCTCTCATTTTTTTTTCTTTCCTCATGGGCTTCTTAAATGACATTGTGGAAGCTCTTCATTAATATTTTCAATGTACACAAAAATATTTAGAATTTGTATATATCCCTATTAAACATAGAAACAGTTTGAATATGTCATTGAGAGGAAGAATTATTTAATCATCTATAGTTGAAATTTCACTCATATTAACTTCGACAAAGTATGATTTTGACCTACCATTGATCTATATAATTTATTTTATGTTAGTCTTTTTAATGTTTAAATTCTAATATTATATAATTCGATGGTTGGAAAATTACTATACTGAGTAATAGTTTATATTGTGAAGAACAATTTAAACTAGCATAATAAATTAGCTCAAAAAAATAATGCATGTATAATTCATGTGGTTCTTTATTTAATAGTATAAGATGAAAAGTATAATTACATTTGAAGGAATGATATATTCAAAAAAAGAAAAAAAAATTACCATGATACTTTTTTTTGTAACTTAAGTAGATGATGTTTGGATATTAGAATTTTTTTTATCATGAAAATAACAAACCAATTCTGAATGTTATATGATTTTATAAATTCCGTCAATTATGTTGAGACTATTGTTTATGCACTCTTAAAGAACTATGGAGGGTATTTGCAGTAAGATTATCATTATAATAAGGTAGTAGTAGCCATAGTTGCTATAGGCAACAAGTTTCATTTATTACTGAAAAACAATTTAAACTTTATGTCATATAGTATTTAATGGATAACCAAGTGAGATCTGACATGAGAGGTAGGAATAGATTATAGATTAACAAAAGACCTAATCATTGTAAGCCATAATGGCTACTTGAGTCAGAATATCCTGATAGCTTAGCTAATTCATAGCTCCACACAACAAAACTAATTTCAAAATCAATGAATTCCTTAATATAGCAGCAATGTCAGTCCATGATTTCAAGCAACTTCTTTCTCATCTCAAAAATCTCAATCTAACTCAAATGATGATCGAGAATTTAAAAGATACAAGCTAGATAAGGGAGAAATAAATAAGGGAAATTTGGGATGCCCCAAGATGATCCAAAAACATCTTCAACTCTAAAAATACTACTGAACATTCAAAAGATGAGCTCCATTATTAACTAATAATAAAAATATGGATCTAAAATGTGTAGTCATTATTATTGTTTCTCCAAGAATAAGTGATAATGATACATTGTCTGATCTTCAATATAAATCATAGAAGATAATAATTGACCTAATTGATCACCTTTGATTCAACAATTCAATCAAGTATTACATTGCTTTTGTCAGTAGTTGGTGGATGATATCATCCAATTTGACTTATAAGATTTGCAGATTTTTTGTTAATCATGCATAATTGATTATATTAGCTTTCAAATTAATTAAGTTTGAATTATATCAATTAGATTATTTTAGATGCCATCTACTAAAATATAAAATTAAATATAAACACAGAAAAGATATTAACAAATATATAAATACTCTTTTATTGACCATTCACAATTGGACTAAGTCCACCTCTTGTACAAAATGTTAAAGGCTAATTAGATGCATGTGGATCAATTATAAGCTTATTAAAAGGATAGGCATTTTTTATTTTATTGAGAAGCTCACCACGTATCCATGACATTAATTGGTAAATCACATTCATAATAGATAACATGAAGTCAAATTTTATTAAAAATTAAATAAACAAGTCATATTAAATTTTATATGCATTCTGATATTTGACTAAAGGGCATCAATAACTCAAATCATGTATGGAGCAAGATGGAAAAAAATTCAAATGTTAATGTAGAGAAAAGTAATTATTTATTAGTCATCTCCATTTCTACTTCTAAAGAGTTTTATTCTTAATTTCTTCTTGTGGGTCTGTCCCAATTATTGAGAAAATTCGTTACAGGTGTCCCTAAATTCATTACTATTATTAATAACTACAAAAGTCATTAATGTAAATAGCATGATGTCATAGCCATGGTACTGATCTTGCAGGAGATGATGGAGATCATGAAAGAGGCAGCAACATCACAAATCTTAAATGAGATGTTAGTGGTGTTGGGAAGATCCCTAAAAGATTAAAATTAAGGAAGATGGGTGATTCACAAGTCTTGAGGGAAATGATTGTGAAACAGGATGACTTTATTTGACGTAAAGTTTTTTGTGAAGAAATTGTGACAAGTCTTTCAAAAGTACTTGTGATATGGGACTTTCCGAAGATGAATGCAACAATACTATTGAGAGATATGACTATAATACAAATATTGTGGGAGATAGCTATGGTGTAGGCCATGAGGGATACAATTGTGGAACTAGACTTATAGGAGATAACTTTGACATCTATAGTGTGAGAGATAAATATGGTGAAAATTTTGCAAGAGATGATTGTAGTGCAAGTCTTAAGGAAACAATTGTAATATATATCTTTAGAGAGATAGCTTCCATCAAGGTCTTAAGAGATCCGATTATAACATAGATCTTATAAGAGATGGATGGTTGTAGGACTTGATGAAGTGATAACCACAACACAAGTTACCATAATACATGTCTTACTATGATGATAATTGTTGTGCAAGTCTTGAAGCAATGATGACTGCTATGCAAGCTTGTGTTGCATCATAAATCTTGATGTGGTATAGATTTTGATATAACATGCTATGATACAAGTCTTGATGTATCAATGATTCTAATGCAAGAAAAGGTTAAGAGTGGCAAATTTTGCTACTTCTTTTGGAAAGATAAATATCATTTATGTGGCAACCAATAAGAAGAATATAATAGAAGCCATCACATTTAGGGAGTGACATAACTAATGCTACTAATAAGTGGAATTAGGGATGTAAGTGAGTCAAGCTGACTCATGAGTTGGCTCGGGCTCAACTTGATAAATGGCTCGTGAGCCGAGCTCGATGAACTAATGGGCCAAACTTGAGCCAGCCCCAACTCGGCTCATTAGCTCGCGAGCCGGCTTGTTTAAAATATATTAAGAATCATGATTTTAAGTATAAATTTGTTTAAAATATTTGAAAATTATATCTCACATTCTTGTATTAAGAGATTTGTTGCACATCATTGGTGGTAGATCAATATTTCATTTTAAACCCTAAAAGAACTAATTATAATTTCAAGAAGATTCATAGTATCTAATTTTGAGTCACTGGAAAAAAATAGAAATAATATCTCATCTTTTCTATATGAACATTTTTCTCCCTAAAAATAATATTTTTTTTTGTCATAAATGATTTGTGAAATAGATGTCATAATGGCTTTAAGAAACCCAGATATTTTTAAATGATTTACAAAGTAACAAACACACAATTGAGATTAGAGGGCACAGACATGTCACTTGTGTTAAGGTGAGCTCATGATGCTTAGCTGAGGTCCCCTCCCCCTATTTTTCACTACCACCATCTCTTATAACTTATTTTTACTTGTGGCTTTATTACATATTAGAGAGAGCTGGCCAAGCAAGCTTACTCTTTTGCTTGGCTAGTTTGACCAGATTTTAATGGCAATGAATTCAATGCAATGAGAAGCTCTTCCCATGGAAATTTTGTATCATTATAAACTCATTGTTTGGGGTGGCTTTCTTACTGCTTCTTAAAGTGACTTTTTAGTACAAAAATTAAAATTTTTGTACTAAAAAACTGCTCTATGAAACAGTAAGAAAGCCGTCCCAAACGAAGCCTTAATCTAAAACTTTACTTTCATAAGTAATTTTGGGAGTTTGTCCATCCTTTCTAGACATTTAAAGATATTTGGTTCACATTAAATTTCATGCATAAGGACATATATAGGGTTATATATGTAAATATAATCTTGATTGATTAAAAAATAGTAATTTATAAAATTAGTAAGGTTTGCTTGAATCAACTCGAAACTTAGGCTTCGTTTGGGACAATTTTTTCATTGCTTTATAAAATAGCTTTTAGTTAAAAAATCTCTAATTCAAAAAAAAATTATGCTAAAAAGCTATTTTAGAAAGTAGTAAGAAAGTTGTCTCAAACAAAACCATAATTCATAGTAGACTACTGTTTGATTTGATTTGAACATGACCCTAATCAAAATATTTTAAAAAAAATTAAATTGGCCATTATATCTAAAAATAAAATATATTACATCCAAAATTATAAAGTAAGATTATAGAAATTAACTTATAAAATTAAATTGCTTGTATTTTTTTCAAAGATATAAAGAATTAGCTTTTGTTGTAAATTATTAAAAAATAAAATTGATGCAAGCAAATTGATAAAAGACGAAATTATTCTAATGAATAGAACTTATTTAAAGAAAAATAATAATAAAATAAAAATAGTCTATGAAGAATTTTTTGAAAAAAAACATAATTCTAAATAAAAAAAATTGATAAAATTATTCAAGCTTCACTATTCGAAATTGTGATTAATGTTTTGTATTCTCATGCCTCTTTGTTTTTGTTATAAATACATGAGAAGAACTTTTGTTTTGAATTTCATGCAATTTTATAAAATTAAATTATAATCTCATAAAATTAAAAATTAGGATCATAGATTGATAGAATCACATACCACTTTTAAATTATATACACATATATATGTGATCATTAAAGTTTCGTTTGGGACAGCTTTTTTATTGCTTCTTAAAGAAGTAAGAAAGCCGTCTCAAACGAAACCTAAGTCTTAATTATAGATTTGACCTCCTATAACAGTAGTGAAAAATGCTAAAGAAATAGTGATAAGTGTTTGTTGTCTATGTCAATTGACATTTAACAAAGGCGATCAGAAGAGAATGATTATCAGCAGAAATAGAGAACGAACATCGACTATCCAGATGACTCTGGGTGTCATCATATGTTAGTAGATGGTGACAACTATTTGGCGATTATATTTCACAATCAACTATGAGTTGCCTCAAATAATTTCTCCACCATTTTTTCAACTAAATTTTTTTTCACATTATAATAATTTCACACTCAACTCTATAGTAGATCAATCGTCGTATTAAATGAATCGAGCAATCACAATCAGTCACATGATATATTGTATCAAAGACCACCAGAAAATTTGAGTCCAAATATCCTAACTCAAATTTGATTCAAAATTATTTATATAATCTTCAAATTTACTTCGAGATGAATACAAAATACATTATTAATTAATAAAAAAAAAGTTTAAAAGCCAAAAAAATCTACTTTGTCAAAATTTAAATATAAAAAATCTGCCTCCACAAATATTGTCAAGACTTGGCAACAACCACAAGATTTTATGGTCCATCCAATGATAAATCTGTTGATGAATCCTGACCAAGTCTTCAAAGTGGTTGAATCTCCCCATCATTCACATTAAGTCATTTGTCACACCTTACATGCAAACCCCCCCAATCATGAAAGCCCGAGCAAATGGGCCGGGTCGGATCGCATCGGGCCACTGGGCCTCCGTTCCAAATCCGGCACTGCCCATCACGTGTTCTTCTGCGGTCCATCCACGAATCACGATGCTTTCCAATTTCCGAATATTTTTCTTTAAATTCTTACCTATAATAATGACGCTATAAAATGTTTAATAAATTATTTCAAAAAATAAAACGTGGGGCCCACATGAAATAAAATTAAATATCGGCCGATAGAGTATGATTTCTTAGGGGCAGTCCCATCGTTTTCGGAGTGTCGGAGATTTTTGTTTAGGATGCCACAAAATTTAACTAATGTGATTTTCTGATATTGTGTGGGCTATATAATTTATAAAATCTTATCTCTCTACTTTTATAATTAAAATTTGAGTAAAATTTTCCAATGGTCCCCGACTATTAATATATAATTATTTTAGCTTTATTAGATTATAACATAATTTTAACTTAGATTTTATTTGGGATAATTTTTTTATTATTTTTTAAAATAATTTTTTAGTATAAATTTTTTTAATTTAAAAAAATTTTGTACTAAAAAATTACTTTAAAAAGCGATAAGAAAGCTATCTAAACGCCATCAAATATATAAAATTGATCTATAATTATTCTTTCTGATTAAATTGAGATCAATTTTATAAAATCGAGAGACTAATTGAGACCAATTTTACAATTACAGCATAAGAGACTATCTTGAATCAATTTTGTATAGTCGATGAATTGAGTTAGAGCAGCCTGGTACTCTAGGACTATATTTATCATACAAGAATACTCTGAGAATTATTTTGATATTTTTTTATTAAAATATATTATATCTTCTTTATTGTAGTGAAAATTTTGGAACTCAGTAATATTATTTAATAATTTTATAATAATAAAATTTTTATATTTTACTTTATATTTGATAAATTTTAAGAAAAAGAGTAAATAAGTTTATCTATATTTTTAGATATTAATATTAAAATTTATCGAATTACTGAAAATATTGAATTTAAATAATAATTCCATCAAATTAAATAATCGAATACTTATCCAATCAAATTTAATAATTTATTCTATAGCCATTTGTATAATATTATTATCATTATAAAATAAAAACACGCGGCACGACTATTTTTAATATACAATTTTGATGAGTATTTAAATTAGCATATGATTAATTAATAACACTGAAGAATAGATAAAATTTAATGTTCAAAATATAAATGCAGATAGATTCTTACAGCTTAAATTAAGGAAGGTTTTCAAAGCAATTTGAATGCAAATTGTTTATGAAAGTGAATAAATTCCTCATACAAAAATTATTTTGCCAAAAAAAATTTATGTTTGTGCAATCAATAATAATTATGAGTCACTATTTTGAATTTTAACAAATTTGTAAAATTTGAATGTAGCTCTCGTGATCTGTTGGTTGTGAACTTTAGCTATCAATCAGGAGATCATGGATTCGACATTTACTTATATGATGTGTTTGTAAGTTTGTCTTAATTGACTGAAAAGTTAAAAAAAAAAAGGATGGAGCTAGCCTTACTTAATTGCATACCTTTAAGCAAGAGAATTTTGAGGTCATATGCTTCATAATATTTGAAAGTTGAGAAATATGTTCATTGTTCGTGCCTTGGGTAAATAAGCACGGAAATTCCATTCAAACCAAAATGCCTCCAAAATTCAAAGAGAGTATAGTTTATAAGCAATCTCTTGCACAAAAAATTGTTCAATCCCTATATTCTTAGCTACTTCTTCTCCTATAACGATTCTCTTTCGCGAGTAATAGTTTTGAGACAAAACTTCAATGTAGTTTTTTATCTGATTTCCGTCTCTATCTCTAGCTAGCGCTTTTGTTATCACTATCAATGTTTAACATTTAAGCATATTATTCATGCAAGATTAGACAATCTTGGGTTTTGCTGGATTTTTTTTGTTGAGGCACATGTTTTTGGTATGGGATTAATGTTATACAATTGCAGCAAGGAACCAAACCTTAATTAATACATACATGTTTGACATATGGCCCAACATGTTTCGATGCTCATTCAAAGCATGCTTGTATTTTGAAACCCAGATCTATTAATAGTCAAACGAGCTTCAATCATGTGTAAAATATGGTTCAATCAATGGCAAAGTAAATCTCGAGTAATATTCAAAGTAAGTTTTGAACAATAGTCAAAAAAGCTTCAATCAACTTTTGAACAATAGTCAAGTGCTCGATCTTGTGTTTGATGAAGCTTCGAGCAAAGTTCAAATTTCTTATTTTTACGCTCATTTGAGTTGTCTTACAAAGTATAAAGAGATATGCTCCGTCACATATAAATTTAGGGGTGTGATGGAGAGAACCGTTAGATAATTTGAAACAGTTTAGTCTAATAACATCATTGTATTGAATACGACATATAAGAAAATATGTGGATATTTGCTCTTATTCAGATAGAGAGGCATTGGTAAAGAACCATCAGCTTGCTTTTGTTTGTTCTTTTAAAATGTAGGCCTTCCTTTTTCACTTAAATATTTACATAAATTTAAAAGCTGGAGTAGATAAACAGCTTGCTCCCTCCTTTCTTTATTCCCAAAATATATTTCTTGATTGAAGTTTTAAGTAATGTTTTAGAAGTCATACAGATAAATCATTTCTAAGCAACATATTCATAGTGCACTCTATCTCATATAAAAATTAAAATCAAATGCGACAGATCATATGAAAATTAGGAGTTGAAAGCCTCCTGCAGAAAGCCTAGAAATTTTCTTAAATTATTAGATGTCTTTGCTTCCATGTAACAACATGGCTAACGACCATTGTAGCTCCCCACAAACAACAAAATTAGTTAAAGTTTGTTGATGGGATTACCAAAAACTTCATCTAACTTAGCAAAAATTTTGTTGTTAATCTAATATTGACCTGCATTGTGGTTTTCTTTGAATAGACTTGGTTGAATTGGTCTAAATGAGCCAGCACCGAGCCCTTATTATTTTGATAAACCTCCAAACAACTTCATAAGGTCTAATCTATTTCCGTCAATGTTTGAATAAATTCAATTGAGTTTACGAGCCTATTTGGGACGACTATCTAGCCGCTTTGTTTTTTAAATAGTAGTCATAAATTCATTTGGCTACTACTTTCTCGCTGCTTTTCAGAAATAACAATGATAGAAAGCCGTTTTTGGTAACTATAGTAGCCTAGTTACTTTCCCCACAAAAACTTCACAACCAACTTCATAAAACACTGCAGTCGTCCCAAATTACCCTAAATTAGCCTAAATTGGCTCCCCATAGACAAAAACAACACGCTTTAGCTTGGATCAAACCGACCTAATTTTTTCTTGTTCAATTGGATCCTTTCGCATCCATGAGATTCAACATGCATTAGAAACCCTTCTTGAGGATGAAATTAGCATTGTTGTTTTTAACAATTAGGTGTGTAAAATAAATCTTTTTTTGTCCACCTTTAATATTGAAATCAAGACCACCTATTTGTTCAATTATTAAAGCACGAGTTGATTTTTCTAACAAGCATTATAAAATAGGCCTTCAAGATAAATTTGAAGGGATTTCAAAATTGTTTTTGAACATTGTTGACTCCATTTATAAATAAAAATTTATTGATAGATTAATAAATTTTCTCTTCATGAATCCATTCAAATAAGTGTAAATGTCAGACAATTGTTGCAAAGAGTTTGTTTGACATCAAGATATGTTTGTTTCACTTAGAATTAATTCTTAAATAGAACATTTTGTCATCAATGGTCATAATAGTTTGTTGATTACCTTTGATTTAATGTCTATTATTTTTCTTGATAGGAACTATAAGAAAATAAAATCACAAGCACATCAAACTTTTTTGAGTATTTAATTGTCCTTTTACCACTAGAACTATTATTCATGTAGTATCTTAAAGTTAAAAAAGATTAAGTCTCTCTTTCGACACAAATGTGTAAACCACAAAAATGAACTATTTATATTTTTTTTTTTGTTAGTTCTTTGATTAATTTATTCATATATTTATAGCTCAATCAGTATGGAAGTAAATCAACTTTGTCTTCAAAAATCTTTCTAAATTCTAAATGGAATGGATCCTTCTTTTATTCAACCCTAACTTATGAAAATTCTCAACATTCATAAGAGGGAGTATATCAGAGGCCTAAAATGATGCCACATATAGCACATTAGTGAACTCCACTGGTTTTAATCTTATTTTATTTGATTGTGAAACCTCCAGTACGTAAAAAACAATTTAAATTACTGCACTCATCTATGTTTAACATAATTTAGAATCATTTGTTTATAACATTCAATTTAGGAATAAAACATTGTATGATAAATTTTATTGACATTGGCATCCACTTTTTTACTGTACAAACCTCTAATCTATTACCCACAATAAGGGCATCATTATTAAACACTCATATTCTTTTGAGTCATGTTAATCAATTCATCATAAGAACTTGAACTAGATTTAACAAATCACCATCCATGAACAAATTTGATATTCATCAAACTTATAGTTGATTAAAACCCCTACTCGCCTCAATCTAAGAATTTACAAGTATCCTAGGAGATAGACTATACTTGTCCTTCAGTACTAAGTTGTTGAACTCACCTTGAAGGACTTATAATGTTAACTAGGCAAGGTTATTCACTGCATATTATAGATACTCATCCAAAGTATTCATCGACCAACTTCAGGTACTCATAAAAAAACTACAAGTTACTCTCGTAGATTTGGATCTTATTCAAAATTTTTGCATGGTGATGCCAACGCTTCAGCTTCATTGTGCCTCCGAGGGTGAACTACTATTCTGGAAATAGAGAAACTAGTACAACAACGCCCAATATGACAGCGTCGCAATGCCCCTAAGAGACACCACAAAAAAAGAGAACAACATTGAAACACCAATAAGACAACGCTGCAACACTATCAAATGGTCATTTCCAACTCATCAGACTTTTCTACCAAATTCAATCAAAAAAATTAACATAATCCTATGAATTCATAGAAAATTAGTAAATGTTACACAAACATACAAGATCTAAATTGGGTTATTACACATAGTTCAATTACCATGGAAGCAATCATTATAGCTGACCTCTATTGGTTGACTATTATTGCCCATCCATTGTGGCTCAATTGCCATAACTTGACCATCATTGTTTAATTGATATTTCTCTGATCGTCGTTATTTGACTGATATCTATTGATCACCATCATTACCCATCATTATTTCTTCAAAATTCTCAACTACCGCCATGTGTGATCAAATTAAAATTATGTAATTTATAATCTTATCTTCTCCAATTGAGAGGAATGATATATTTCTATAACCACTTACATAGTAGACTATTTCAAGTGGGTTATGCTCCATGATTTTTTTTTTCCTTTTGAATATTTGAAGTATAAAACTTTAGTGTCTCTTTTGAACTTATTATATATATATATATATATATATATATATATATATATATATATATATATATATATATATATATATATATATATATATAATGACACTCTCTCCACTACTATGAATATTATAACATGCAATAATTCTATCATATGAAAATCCATCAAAATTTAATAATAAATTATTTATATATGTTGCGTCCAGGAATATTTATGGTGGTAGAGAAGTACAAAGTTTAAAGTCTTAGCATTGTATGAAGATCCAACACACATACGGATAAAAGAGATTGTGTAGTATTTATAAGAGACACCAATATTTTTATGTGAAAAATCCTAAAAAGGGGAAAAACCACGGGGTTTAGCCCTATTTGAATGAATCTACTAGTATTTGCAGTTGATACAAATAAGGCCCTTTATTGGAGGGAAGGCCTTAGCTTGATGTAACAAATATATATCATATAGAGTGTGTTACATGGTAGAAATAGGAAGAATTACTGTTGACATGTTCATTTGGTCAGAAGGACCATAATCGGTGGGCGACAGAGGTCTGAAAGAACATTGTCTAGCAAGGGAGGTAGGAAGGACCGTTGTCTAGCGACGGAGGTCGGAAGGACCGTAGTCGGTGGGCGACGGTGGTCATAAAGGCCGTTGTCTGCCGATAGAGCTCGGAAGGACCGTAGTTGGCGGAAGTCCAGTGTCGGGTATAAATTCGGCAGCAAGTGAAAGTTCGGTACTGGGTAGAAGTCTGATAAAAATTTAGTGACGGCCAGAAGTCGGCGACGGGCTAAAGTTCAACGAAAGTTCAGCGACGGGCTAAAGTTCAGCGTCTGGTAGAAGTTTGACGAAAGTCCGGCGACGGGAAAAAATTTGGCGACAAGCAGAAGTTCGGAAACGCGCGGATGTTCGGCACCGAGTAGAACTCTGACAAAAGTCCGGCGACGAGAAAAAGTTTGGCAACGAGCAAAAGTCCTACGTCGGGTAAAAATCTAACATCTGGCAAAAATCCAGCGTCGGTTAGGAGTCCGATGAAAGTCCGGTGATGGGCAAATATCCGGCTATGGGCGGAAGTCTGGCGTTGGGTAAAAATCTGGTGACAAGCGGAAGTCTAGCATCGGGTAGAAGTTCGATGAAAATCCAGTGACGAGTGGAAGTTTCACGTTGGGTAGAAGTCTGACGAAAGTCTGGCGACGGGAAAAAGTTCAGTGTCTAGTAGAAGTTTGATGAAAGTCTGGCGACAGGCAAAAGTCTGGTGATGGGCGGAAGTCCGACGATTGGCAGAAGTTTGGTGACGGACAGAAGTCCGGCGACTAGCGGAAGTCCGGCGGCGGGCAGAAGTCCGATGAAGGGGGGAAGTCCGGCGACAGGAAGATGTTCGGAGTCGGGTGGAAGTCCAGCGCCAGCAATAGTCAAGCGAAGGGCAAAAGTCTAGCAACTGGTGGAAGTCTAGCGACTGGCATAAACTGTAGTCAACCGCCGAATGCCGGTGATGAAAAGGCATGCCTGCTCTGGCACATGGTCTAAGCAACCGGTGGTAACTACCGGCTACACATATTGACATGTACAGATATCAGATATCCCTAATTTGAAGGGGTCAAAGCAGTGTGCCGTGTTAGTAGTCGGGCAACACACTAATAGTGTCAATTGAGTGGAGGTCTGATGATGATCAAGTTATAATCTTTCTTGTAAGAAGTTGTAGGAGATGTCTGTACGAATGATGATGTTGTATCTTTAATTTCATCTTCATGTGAAAATAAATGTATGCTTGAACTTGATGTAAAATCTATGTAACTCCAATGATGAAATTTAGATTATTGTATGAGCTTGATACTTATTTTTCATTTGAAATAAACTTGTCCCCTAGAGAAAACTATGTTGTTTATACATCTTTGAGATATGTTTTGATATATTGCTCCATGTGCCATTTTGAAGATTTTAGCCTACTAAGGTATTCATATAAGTGATGATTTTATTAACCCCTTGCTTTAATGAAATATTTCTAGAGAGAATGTTATCCACTCAAAGCATTATTCGATGATGTTAACCTCTGTGGAAGAGGTTGAGAGAATCCTCTAAGGATGTATAACATTTTTGCGGTTATATGTCAGAGCTTTGCTCCATGACGTTAACCTATATAGAAGAGGTCAGGAGAATCCACTAAGGATGTATGACTTATCCAAGGTTATATATTAAAGTATGGCTCGATGATGTTAGCCTATATGAAAGAGGTCGAGAGAATCCACCAAGGATGTGTGACCTGTCTGAGGTTGTATGTTAGAGCCCTGCTCGATGATGTTAACCTATATGGAAGAGGTCGAGATAATCCACCAAGGATATATGACCTCTCTGAGGTTGTATGTCAGAGCGTCACTCGATGATATTAACCTATATGGAAGAGGTCGAATCGAATCCCCGTGGGATCAATTTTGTTTTGATTGGGTGGGGGTGAATGCCCCGTGTATCCCAAATCAAAGATAAAAATAGTCTATCTTTAGACCGTTACTGTCTTTTTGAGGTCGAGATTAAGACCTTGCCTAAGGAGTAGAAGTCCATCAATGGACTGCATAAAGCTTATAATGTATTAGAAGCATCGTTGCATTCGCTAGAAGCTTTATGATCCAAAGATATCGTCTTAGATATTGGATGAGTTGGAGGAATCTTCTTGACCAATGCTGTAGTCAAGGTTACCCCCAATTTATATTTAATTCTCATGAAATTAATGCAGTAATAGCTGATGTCAGAATATTGTCATTAATGACCTTTTAAGGTTGGAGCAAAAAATTACCCCCTAGTCAGGAACCACATTCTCATAGACGGTGCCAAACTGTTATGTCTAGGAGTATTCGTGACGGTAAAAAAGTATAAAGTTTAACGTCTTAGCATTGTACAAAGATCCAACAAGCATACAGATAAAAGAGATGGTGTAATATTTATAAGAGACACCAAAATTTTTATGTGAAAACTCCTAAAAAGGGGAAAAACTATAGGGCCTAGCCCTATTTGAATGAATCCACTAGTATTTACAGTTGATTACAAATAAGTCCCTTCATTGGAAGGAAGGCCTTGACTTGATGTAAAAAATATATATCATATAGTGTGTTACATGGTGGAAATATGAAGAATCACTGTTGACGTGTTCATTTGGTCAGAAGGATCATAGTCGATGGGCGATGGTGGTTAGAAAGAATATTGTCTGGCGAGGGAGGTCAGAAGGATCGTTGTCTGGTGACAGAGGTCAGAAGGACTGTAGTCGGCGGGCGACAGAGGTCATAAAGACCATTGTCTGCCAACGAAGGTCAAAAGGACGGTAGTTGGCGGAAGTCTAGCACTGGGTAGAAATCCAGCGACATGCGGAAGTCCGGCATCAGGTAAAAGTTCGACGAAAATTTGGTGAAGGGAAAAAGTCTGGCGACGGGTGAAGTTCGACGTCGAGTAGAAGTCTGATGAAAGTCTAGCGACGACTGAAAGTTTAGCATCTTGTAGAAGTCCGACGAAAGTCCGGCGACGGGCAAAGGTCTTGCGATGGGCGGAAGTCTGGTGACGGGCGGATGTTCGGCGTCGGGTAGAAGTTCGACGAAAGTTTGGCGACTGGAAAAAGTCTGGCAACGAGCGGAAGTCTGGCGTTGGGTAGAAATCTGGCGACAGGAGGAAGTCCGGCATCGGGTAGAAGTTCGACGTCGGGTAGAAGTCTGATGAAAGTCCAGTGGCGGTCGAAAATTTGGCATCTAGTAGAAGTCCGACAAAAATCCGGCGACGGGCAAAAGTCTGGCGACGGGCGGATGTTTGGCGTCGGGTAAAAGTCTGATGAAAGTTCGACGACAGGCAAAAGTTCAGCAAAGGGCGGAAGTCTGACATCGGGTAGAAATATGACAACATGCGAAAATTTGGCGTCGAGTAGAAATATAGCATCAGGTAGGAGTTCGATGAAAGTCCAATGATGGGCAAAAGTCTGGCGTCGGGTAGAAATCCGGCGATGGGCGGAAGTTCAGCGACGGGTAGAAGTCCGACGAAAGTCCAGAGATGGGCAGAAGTCTGGCGACGGGCGGACGTCCAGCATCGGGTAAAAATCCAGCTACAGGCAGAGTCTGGCGTTAGCCGATGATAGGGTGAAAATCCTACGTCAGTTGGAGGCCAGACAGAAATCCAGCATCACTTGGAGGCCAGGAAAAAGTTGGTGGTCAGGCTAAAGTCCGGTGGTGGGCGAGGAGTCTGGTGGCAAGAGAACTCTTCCTTCTCTCCTTGCTCCCCCCCGCAAATAAAGAATGAGGGGTCTATTTATAGTTTTCTGAGAGTGGCATGGCCAGTAAATAAGGAGGAGATCAAGGGCAAGCTGGGAGTGGTTTGAATGGACGGCCGATGTTGATCCCCTTAATTGTGAACCGTTTACTAGACATTTGAATGTCTTAATGATATCATAATTTAATGATCACGGGCTCGTTAAATTCATCTCGTCACGCCGCTCGATTAGACTATAAGCATGTCACGTTTCGAAACTGTTTGGTAATCCAGATTATGGATTGAACCTTCCAAATGCGCTTCGGGTTCTTGATTTGGACTCATTTGGGCTCGGATTGAGTCAAATTTGGTGTCGTTGGGTTCGTATTTTTAAGACATTCAGTTCGACTGTAAGTTTGCTGAAATCATAGTTCATATGGTCTCCAATTATATTTTTGAAGTTTCCAACTTAATTTTACCTCGAGATTCGCACCCGATTATGATTAATTTTTTAGGATATATCAATTTAAAATATAAAATAACTCCTATGAGGGATGAGAATAAGGAAATATCAGGTGGAGAAAAGATGCCCTAATTTGGGAGGAATAATTTTCTATTATAAGAATATGGCTCATAATTGGACGACCAAATCCTCTCCCCCCTCTCCCTTTCCTTGGTTTGAGCTCCTTAAATGAGGAGATAAGGCTTTGGAAATGATTTAAATATAGTAAGAAGAATTTGATGATGTGTAGGAATAAAAGTGACTTGCACAAGTTCAACAAGCAATGGCTGCAATATATAGGGCTAAGAAAAATATTAAAACTATAAAAATAAAATATCATTCTAGGTCTACTATATATTAGCTAGTCATCATTATATGAGCCTTGAAAGTGTAATAACATAGTCATATGTCAATTTAATAACATCTTAGTTCAACAAATCCTATAATAGTTGTTGGCATACTCTCGTGTGCAATTTGTAGATTTTATGTACAATCAACTACAAGTTAAATAGTTAGCCAATGGTTTGTGGGTTAAGTCATTGCATTGGCATATCAGATCGCTATCTTAGCGAATAATATTATTTTTTCCCTCCAAATAGTTCGCTAAATAGAAATCTGTGGATGTTAGGATGACTGAGAAATCTAAATTTTTTCGAATAATTTGTGTGAAGAGCATATTAAAATAAAGCATTTATTTTTTTATTAAATATTTAAATTATAAATATGTGAAATACAAAGAGTCAAATATAAAATATATTATTTGTTTGGCCCATGTTAACTAATTTCTAAGATTTATTATACTTTTAAAATTATATACATAAATTTTAATATGATTATGACTATCATAATTTTAAAAAATTAATTTTATTAGCATATTCTGATAAAATAATTTAAAATAATTAATAAAAATTAAAACAAGATTAATTATTTTAAAAGATGTAATTATTATATTAATTTATTAATCAAAATTTAATTAAGTTTAAATTGTATAACTAAAATTAGTAAAATAAGTTTAAGCTATATTTAATATTATGTTAAAATAATTTTAATATTAAATATATCAATTTTATTTAATTTTAAAAAAACCGAAAAATTAAATTAGATAAATGATAAAAAAACAAAAACATTTGACAAAAATTTATTTTAAAAATATTCCTTTATTTAAATATAGTTATATTCAATACTAAATTCAATCAATCAATTTAATTTATTTTAAAAATATTAAAAATATTAAAACATAATTAAAAAATTACTAAAAAGTAAATTAATTTAATATTAAAATTCCTCTCTCCCTTCGTTTCTCACTCTGCGCCTCTCTCTCTCTCTCTCTTTCTCTCTCCTAGTCTATATACGCCTCTCTCTCCACCTGTAAGCAATAAAAACAAATTTTAAGCAGATAGTTATTAAAAATTTTAAAGTTAAAATTAATTAAAATTTAATCAAATATTTAAAATATAATTTAAAAGTTATTAAAAATTTAATCAAACAATATGTACACTTTTTTTTAAGTCTATTTTATGTCTAAAGGTTTGACATAAGTCATGAACAGGAAAATACATAGAAAACGGAATGCTTAATTGCGTTTTAAGAGAAAACGTGATTACTGTTCACGTTTTCTCTTAAAACGCAATTAAACTTTGCGTTTTCTGTTAACACGCAACAAAGCTTTGCGTTTTTGATCCTTTTTAAATTTTTTTTTAATCATGATCCTTCTTCTAATTTAATCTTTAATAATGATCCTTTTTAAAATTTCCCCTTCGTTTTTCACTTTAATTATAATTTTAATATCAAACTTCTCCCTTCTAGAGGCGACAGTGACCGCCGAGGGTGAGATCACCGTAGCGGAAGTTATGTTGTGGCGCGGGTGACAGTGACCCACGGCTGAATTTGGGACCGCCAGATAAACTTGAAATTTTGGACAAATTTATTTATTTTTTAAAATGCAGCAATAAATGAATTTTGCATTTCTGTGTGTTTGAAAGGGGCATTTTTGGAGTGAATTGCACTATAGATGACAGATTGGCTTAAAAGCAAAAGATTCCCAACTTAAATGAATTGAGTGCCATTTAAGTTTGAAATGATCATTTTTGAAGAATCCAAGAAGCTTTTAAGTTCATAGTAATTTTAAAGTTCTATATAATTTTAAATTAGGGGAGTTTCATGGAGAGAAATTAAAATTATTACATACATATATATTAATATTTAAATTTCTTTTTTATATATATAATTAATATGTTGTATTTTATTAATAGAAATCGTCAGACTTCGTAAAATCCTAAATACGAAGACAAAATTAGAGACGGATCTCACCAAACAAAAAAGACACCATAAAATCGTGACTAGACGTGTACGATAGCATAAGAAGGTGACTTCTTGCTTAGCACAGCATTGGACCCGGCAATATCTAGTCCAAGCAATTTTTTGTATGACTTCCTTAGCTCTCTTGCATAGAGATTTTGGGAATTCAAAGAAGAGTGAAAGGGAGAGATGAGAGGCGTTCGGTTTGAGATGAGGAAGGGGAGCTCGTGAGAGCAATTGAGGGCAAGTTGCGTAATCAGGGAGTTCGACAAATATGATTACATGTTCCTAATAATGATTGGCAGTATGTGAAGAGATGAAATCAAGGTATTGTTACATGAGATTGGATGACCTTACTAGACCGCGCTCAATCTGTTACTTCCCTATTTATTATATTAATTATTATTATTAATTAATTCATCGCTATTTTAAGTATTGATGTATTGATGAATAAGAAAGATTAATTTAGCTTCGATGACAGATGTCAAGGCTCCTTTGAAGAGAAAATTTTGAATTTATTCTCAACTTAAACATTTTACAAATGGAAAAATCATAGCTTTGGATCTCTGATTAAAATTATTTTTAAAAGTAAAAATTTATTTTAAAATCAATATAATATAAAATAAAATTATTTTTTTATTTCACACTCGTTTAAAATTAAATTTAACAAAATTCAAAATTATCATGCCATACAAAATTTCTTTTAAGAACACTAATCCTTATTTTGGGTGGAGTAATAACTCGGTTATATTATAATTAAAGTACTCCGGCATAGCTCACATTCTCATCGACTTTTTTTTTTTTTTTTGGGAAAAGAAATATTTGGAATAATAAAAAAAGAAAACTGATTTTGAAGAGTCCAAGAATCGATTCACCAAAAGATTTTAACTTGGAGACTTTATTTTAGCACCAAAGCAAAAGACTCCAAAGCAACTCGGAGACGTCATCCATCCACTGACAAGAAACGGCACCCACAGTTTGGGGCCCACCAGACGGTTAGGATGGTGGTTGATGGGTGAAATCCAAGCTGGTGGATAAAATATGAGCGGTTTATCCGCGAGTTTCTGTGGGCGCTCACCGCTCCGAAATATAGATCATCAAAAACCGTGCATCTGTTAGCTCCTAGGAATACCGATGCGCTAACGTGTGCCGGCAAGGCCTCATCTTTTATTTTTTTCCCTTTAAAGTAACCTTTGCCCACCCAATGCCCCACGGAAAAGCGTGATGATTGCTACCTATGAGCGTAATATCCAAGATATTCCAAGGCTATATTGGTCATTCGGCATCCTCCACCGACTTCGGAGACTACATCAAAAGAGCTCTTAACACACATTTCGGGTGTGCTGTTCCTTACAAATTCTTACACATATATTTCCTCTTCTAGTCTTCTTCTTCGTATAATAATTAAATTAAAATTAATTTTCATATTTAAAAAGACGCGTAGAAGTCTAATACATTTTAATTATCAGAAAAAAAATTACAAAATTAAAACTATGATAGCAGGAAGTGTGGCTTTGACTCAATAATGTAAACCGGAGGACGAAGTCAGACCGGGCCGGTTTATTCAGCAAACGGTTCGATAAAGGGGTGTAAGACGAGCGGGGCGCGTGTGGTGGGGCAGCCCAAGTGAGGTTGGCTCACGCAATCCTCATGGGCTGTGCACCGGCCGCACGGCTTCCGAGATGGCACGAGCCCATATTTATTCTTTTATTTATATTAACTATCATGTGGATGTCCTGCATCCATATTATTCAAAAATATGAATTCATTTCTAAAATATGGTAAAGCCAGTACTCAGAACTCTGTAGAACGAGAGGAAATTAGAAAGAACCTTTATTCGATCTCACACATCCCCTCCTGTTTCCCGTGGACCGACAACTGCTGCTCCGGCTACTAGACCAAGAACACCATTAATCAAAAAATTTTTCATTAATCTTTTATAAATATTAAAATGTCAGCACATTTTTATTTTACTTTTAGTTTTAATATTCTGAAAAATAAAGTTATGAAATATACGAAGTTATATTTAGTGGTAGCAGTTGCTCGGTCTCTCTTCTTACAATCCTTACAAGCCCTGATAAGATAAAAAGGATAGGCTAACTCGGAGATATATTATATATGATTAATATATATCTCGCGTAATTCTCACACCAAAAAATGAAGTGGAGAAAATTAAAAAAAAAAGGGGGATAAAATTCAAAAAATAGGAGAGGGGGGCTTCTCCCGGAGGACGGAGGCCAAGCCGGCGACGACGACTTTCGAGCCAGCTGCCGGCGGAGCAGCCTTCGGCTTAACGGCTGGTGGCTGCCAAGGCGAAACCACCACTGTGATTTTATTTTCCTCATCTCCTTCGACGCCGAGTCCGCCGTTTACCTGACGAATCTCAAACTCACCGGAAAAATTCACTGCAGATATCGGGCAGGCTGCACGGCTGTCGGCGGAGACGTCTTTTCCGGCGACGTCTGCACCATCGACGGCGGCAGATGTGGTGCGGTGGTACGAGGAGAGCCACTTGGCGCGCATGTACTCTGCCTTGCGCCAAGGGGGAAAGTGAAGACCCTCCTTCTTTAGGCTCTGACGCGATGCTTCTGAAACTACGGAGACGATCTGCTGAAGGCGATTCTCCTTGCCAACGAAGATGGCCGGGAGCAACTGGAGCACCGCACGGTAGTTCTTTGTAGAACGAGCAATCTCAAACTCGGATCGGAAGTCAACGTCGATCAAGTAGCGATCGCCGTCGACGATCACATCCACGTACTCATGCTCGCCTGTTTGCCAGAAAAAAGCAGGTCGGTGAGTAAGCGATTTCAGGGCTTGGAATCGATTTGTAGAGAGAGAGAGAGACAGACAGGCAGAGAGAGAGAGATGTTACCAGCGGGAAACGAAGGGGTTTTCTCCCAGCGAGACTTGCAAACGGAGGCATCGTAGCCTAGGTCTCGAAGCCCAGAAGCGGTGATCTTCCGGCAATCGACTTTCACTTTACCGATCTTGCACTTCTCCACAATCTTCGACGCGTCCGCTAGCAGATTCCTCTCCGTAATGCTCGCGCACGGCACCAAGCTCTTTTAAAAATAGGAAGGAGCGTAGATATTTTTTTAATTTTAGCCCAGATCAAGCAATTTTCGAAAATAAAAGGAAAATACTGTATAAAGGGATATGAAATGATCGATTATTGGATAATACGTCATACAGATCGGAGTGAGTGGGCTACCTTGAGGATCTCGATGCCGTCGCCGGGACAACCGGCGGCGATAGGCGGAGAATCGCTGCCAAACTCATCATCTGTGCTGTCGTCGCAGTTTCCATTGAAGCAGATACAGCGGCTACGGCCGCACCGGGCCGCCGCTGCAGCAGATGATTTTTCGTTGCTGTCCTCCATAAAGCTGAACACAAGGCACACCGAGTTTGGCTCCGGATCGCCCACAGCACATTCATCGCGATCACTTCCCTTGCCTTCACCAGCGCCGGCGAGCTTCTCCGACGAAGAAATCCGCAATACACTCTGGAACTGCCTCTCGAAAAGGCGCTTCAGCCGTGACTTGCCACCGGCGGTTTTTCCCTGATCATTTCGCGCGAAAGATCCCTTCAAATCGACAGGCTGAACCTTTGTTGGGAACGGCATCACGCCGCCAAAGAAATCTCACTTCCAGAAAAGCCGTCAATCTGTGCTATCCCTCCATTTCCGGACCAGGAAGGCACAAAACCGAGCTCAAAATACGATGATTCGAGCTCCGATCGAACGATCGATCTCACCCTAAACCCTATACCCCTTCCAAAACGGGAAACCTCGGGTTCAATTAAAGCGACTGCCTGATATTCGGTTGGGAAAGGAGATAAATCACGAAAAAAAGGAAACAGAAAAATCGCGATCAGAAGCACGTTAAAGTAGACCGCTCCATTAACGGAGTATCCGTCCTCCAAGGCCGATCGCTTTCGCACTAGGGTTCACGGGACTCTGCGATAAAGCTCAAAAGCGTCGCCGGCGGATGTTAACTTTTCCGGCCAGTTCAAAAAGTAGATGGCCTGAATTTTCCATTATTGCAAGCTCAGTGATCGAATTGTGATTTGAGAGGAAGAAACGAGTCGTAGCAAGGATGGAGTTTAAATAAGGAGGGAGGAGGAGTGTCCGACGTGGCGAGGATAAAACTTAACCGCGCCCTCAGCTACGTGGCGAGGAAAATTGGTTCCCCTTCACGATTACACCACGTGTCACTCATCGCTCCTCCCATGCCCAATTCCCAGGATGCCCATCCTCTGCCCTTTGCTTCGTGACTTCGTCTTGCAACCGTACATAGCATGCCCCAGTCTTGTCAAGGGGTAATTTTGTCAGTAGATTTCAAATGTCGAACCTACCCTTGGATGCGTCCAAGTTCCAGCCCTTTCCCTGAAAAGCGATGTGTGGCAGTTTCGATATTCCGTTTTACTGTACTACCACTGCTTTTTTCGGATATGCTCCCTTACAAATTCTAAATTATATTCTACCCCACTTCTCCTCCCTTATCTTATCCACTTGAGGTTCGAGCTCTAAATCTAAGGATGGATGGCTGCGGAGTGGTAAAAGTGAAGATGGATGGCCTTCTGACCGAGGCCACACGGGCGTAGCGAGGAAGCCCGTGGGGGGATGACGCGAGGGTGTGGACACGCGACCGGTGCGCCTCCTCGCATAACCGCTGTGTACGTTCACTTACATTACCGCCTACTGCGGGGCCCGCCGTAGCACTGTTTATCATCCTGGCCGTCGGATGAGAGAGGCCCGAGACAAAATCCCCATTCTGTGAATCGGTGGTCTCGCGGAACACGCAATTGACGGACGATAAGTAATTGTTCCTGCCGTGTACCGAGAAATTTTAGTACCAATATTTTTAGGTTTCGTTTTTTTTTTTAGGTTTCGTTTGAGGTAGTTTCTTATTATTTTTTAATATAAATTAAAAAAATTTTATTATAAAAATTGTTTTATAAATCAATAAGACAATAATCTCATATAAAAATTTAAGACATTTTTCTCCATTTTTTTTTCATTTTTGGGAGTTTTTTTGTAAATTAGCATTGCTACTTTAATTTGGAATATTATATAATCATCAACATTGGTATCTTAATTCTTTATGTTAGTGTTGATCTCATTTTAATATGAGGTTAACTAAAATCACAAATCAAATTCAAAATCTCAAACAAAAAATCAAGCACAAAAGCCTATATCCTATAACTTTTTTTGAGTGATTTGTCAGTCACCTTAAAATCAAACCAAATGACCTCTGATTTATGATCCGTCAATTAAATATTGATTAGGCATGTCTTTAGAGTCATCCTTCTAAATTTGAGGCCAATCTGAACTCTCTAATCCTTGGAACTGCATTGAAATTTAAATGTTATAAAATCTTCAAATATTTATAGTCTATGCCATTGGACTTTGCATCTTGTGAAAATTGATTTTAGGACCTTTTCCAAAATCCTTGAATATATCCATAACCCTTGTTATGACATGTCAAACACAAAACTGTACTTTGGTGGATCTAAGTTGACCATGGTTGACCATGGGTCCATTAAACCCTAAAATCCTTAAGAGAAAATTAGCCTTTCCCTTAAATCTCAACATAGCTCATTTAAATCAGTCTTTGAAACCTCTTCCAATACATTCTAAATGTCATTTAGAGTATATTGGACCAAAAACAAATCTTGGTTTGTCATGATTGACCAAGTCAACTATGGTTAACCAAAATATTTCTTGAGGGCCCAAACATACATTTCATGCAAGGAGACCTCACCATTGCATGAGACCACCTCCATTGGGTTCAAAATGCCATTTTGAATTTATTGGATCCAACCCCAACCCTTAGTTTAACCTGGTTGACCAAAATCAAACATACACCCAATCGAAGTCAAATTCAATGCTTCAAGCAATTTCAAATCAAATTGATCACTCAAGATCATTCAATTGAATATTCTAAGCATGTCTAATATTCTCCTAAGTCAAATCAAACATTGATTTGACTTGGATAATTCATTATGAGGGATCAAATTCATACATGTAGCTAGGTTTCCATCCAAACTCCTCAACCATTGGGCCCAAATTTTTGGAATCACTCTCTACAACATGTGGGACTCCCCAACACCTCATCCTAGTCATCATTGACTGGTTGACAAGTCAAAAAATCCCCTCCAAACCAAAAAAATGTGGTCAAATGGTCCACCAATGACTAAGCAAATCATTCCCAACAAACCTCTAGCAAATTCTGCTTAAAGTTTGTCCAAATCATCCCTAAAAAAGACATAAGCTAGCACCTAAACCAAGCTCATGCATTGGCTTAACCAAATGGGGTAAAAAATGGTCCCCTCCCATCACATGAGCCAAAACCCATCTCTCTCAGCTTGCATCCTTCCCCCTGATTCCCAACCACCTTGGACAGGTGTCAAGCATCTAACTAAGGGCCCAAGTCAATCCCATCCATCCATTCAAACCCTAGGGATTCAAGTGGCCTAAAGCATGCAAAAAACCCTCATTATATCAATCATATTCTTTCAACTGCCTCCAGCCCTAAACTTCCTTCCCTTAGCCTCTCCAGAGCTTCTCCTACCTCCTCCAAGCTTTCTTTCCCCATTTCATAGCTTCCAAAACTCATTTTGGTGAAGAGAGAAGGAGATAGAGAGAGAAAGTGGGGTTTGGAAGTTAATTTCTAATCTAGCTAGAATCATCTTGGGAGTCTTCTACAAAGTTAGAGAGGGCATTCTCAGAAGCAAAACGACACCAAAAAATCCAAAATATGTCCACTGGTTGGTGAGAAGTCTCAACTTTTAGTTAAAAGATCAATTTGAAACTGCTCAAAATTTTTAATGTATGGAGCCACCAAACTCCAAGCAATGAAAATTTATATTACCATGAACTTATGTTTCAAATTTCATAAAATTTGGCTGAGCATTTTGAAACCAGCCTTTTACTTATTTTTCATGTATATTAATATCACATTATTTTAACAGTAATAACGATCAACTATTACTCAATCACATATCTATATTCATTCATCATGCTTGTATTAATAATATGCTTAAATAAAAATATTTATTTCTATTGAGAAAAAATAATACAAAATTTAATAACTTATATTTTATCGGGTAAAGTTCAGAAATGTTATAGTCAAAATATTCAAAATAATCTACACAATATCATATAAAAAAGTTATGCAGTAAAAGTTCAGTAAATCCGAGAAATATATAATAAAATCAGTTATGGAGAGAATCAAACGACTGAAATCAAAATCTTTAAAAATGAAAGTAAGATTAGAGTCACCTTACCACAATCTAAGCAAGTTCCACAAAAATAGTGAAGCAATCTAGCGGTTAAAATCAGCTTTTCTCTTTTTTCTCTCTCCTCTTTTATTCCTTCCTCATCTTCCTTCTTAGGCAAGGCACGGCGTTGAAATTCAAAATTTTCATTTAAGTAAAAAATTATTTCAAAAATTTGGGTTATCATATGTTATGCTTCACAATTTAATTCGAAAGTGATGAAAAATATGTAAAGATTGATTATTATATCACCCATATTTGTTAATCCATAATTCAACATAATTATTGTAATATATGGGTAAGGCTTGACTAGTTCTAAAATTAAAATTAAATTTATTGTATTAGAATTTGAGAATATTTAATAAGATTAGAAGTATGGCTGCAAGCAAACTGAGCGTTCGACAAGCTGCTGGAGACTCGGCTCGATAAGAGCTCATGAACAAAGAATTCGATTAATGTTTGATATTTGACATAGATATATTCATGAACGTGTTTGTTTGATTGTTTAAAAAAATTTGTTAAATATGTTCACGAACATACTTGATGTAATAGTTTGTTAGGAAGCTCGATAAAGCTCGTTTGTTAAGTTAATGAACATTTAACAGTAGAGCTCGTTTGTTTAAAGCTCGATAAGCACTAAACGAACTGAACATGAACTGAACATAAACCGAACATGAACACTCATTAATTTAAATGAACCAAACATGAACACAAATAATAAAGCTCAAGCAAACACGAATCAAACTTGAACAAGCTGATATTAAATGAACTCAAACGTGAACACTTACATACTCAGCTCGGCTCGGTTCGTTTGCAGCCCTAATTAGAAGAATGTTGGTAAATGCAATTTTTAAAAGAAAAAAATTATTGCTGATTGTTTGTAAAAATTTAAATAAAAAGGGGGGAAATTTTAAGGTCATTGAGAAAGGTTAAAAAATATAATAGAAATATGATAGAATATGAATTATAAGGAGTTGAATAATAAAACTGCTCATAGAAAAAAGATAATTATTAATGATGACATCATAAATATGTTTAGTTTTTATTTCCCTTTCCCACGAGTTAGATTAGAAGATACTTCAGAAAACTAAATTTGGAATGCATTGGATGAATTAATAGAACTAGAACATGTATTTGTGGAATTGAGAATAACTATTTAGGTTGACTTAAATTTGCATTTGGGTTATAGCAAAATGTGAGTTATGAGGATTCATGATTGGTATATAATAGGTTGTAAAATTTTGATTGGGGGAGCTATACTCGATTTAATCATAACATATGATCTTATACTAATAAATACATTCATAATAATTCCTTTTTAACATCATACAAAGACAAAATTTTTTAAATATTATAACATAATTCCAAGATAATATTTTACTAAACAACATGTATAGAGTAGTTGTGGTTATAAATGTATGTCTTAGGATAATTAAAAAATATTGAAATGATGTAATTATCCTAAGATAAGCTAGTGGAACTCAAAAGATAAGAAATGATTAATCTTTCAAGAATATTGTTAAGAAAGGTAAAATATAATTTGTTTAGCCTAATTTGGTATAATATTGCTAGTTTCATTCAGAAGATTACCTTATAAGGTCCAGTATGCCCTTCCTTAGGATTAAATTGCCAGCCTACTAATGTGGTTAGTTGTTAGTTACCAAATGAACTGATTGAGCATAATAGGCATATTGAACCCTTCATTGGGACAAGTTACCTAGTTGACCAAGTTGACACCAAGAAAATATAAACTCAAACTAACATCGATGACTTTGAGCCTACGTTTACCTACCTTAACCTAGTTTAGGATTAGTAAACTTCACATTGGATTCTATGGGACAATATAGACCTTAGAATATGAGGTTGGCTATGAGCTTGATTAGGTTAACCCATGTTGAACCCAAAAGCATATCCAATCCAATTGACACTTAAATTGACTTGATGCATATGATAAATGGATCCAATTGACACTTAAATTTCCTTATTAAGTAGTTAAACCTATGCCTTATCTTTGTTAACTTACCTGAATTATTCTATTGAGAGTCGTGTAAGAGGTATGTTAAGGAATATCTAGGTCATTAAAAATTATCTTGGATGAGAAAAACATTCTCATCAAGAAAGTTATAAGGCTTCTCATAAGAGTCTAAGAGGACTACTCGAGAGACTCGCTAAGTGGAATTCTCAAGAAGGACGTCTAAGAATGACATCCAAGATTGTTTCTTAAGAGGGACCCTCATCACATATCACTTAAGTCTAACTCTTTGTGATATGGCATTGTTGTGTCAATATTTGATCTTATTTTTCTTTTACTACAACAAACATGTGAGAATGGCAGATATAGCACTATTTTATGATAAATCTTTTAGAATTATATAATGATCAATTTAAACATAAATTTAAAGTTAATACCAAAATAGTAAATCCCAATATGTGATTGTATTTTTTTAGCATCAATATATTTTCAAGGTTGTATGCTCCTAGTGCATATTTCCTTAGCCTCCAAGTTTGATCTATCTTTAAGATGAGCAATATCATTGAAATTAAAAGTTTACATCCTTACTAATTAGCGTTATCATCCAAATTGATTGTTATGACTTTATTTAAGAGCAGTACAAAAATTAAAGTGTATTTGATCTCATTTATCCAAAAAAAACCTAAGAAATATATATTAAGCTTAAAATTTACATTTAGTTTATTTTTGAAATTTTAAATTCTTTAATGGTTTAATTCAAAAATTTTCCCGAAAAATGCATATCCAATTATGAGATATTTTTTCATTACCCTATCTAATGCACTATCTAATAAGACAATTAGATGAGGACTCCCTAGAAGGTTTTCAGCAGATGGGAATTTCTTTCTTTCATCCTAATCATAATTTATCGATACACACATTATAGTATTTACATGAGTGTAACTCTCCGCAAATGTTTAATTCTTTTTTTTCAGAACCTTATTAGACTTTCTATGAACCTCAATGATGTGAGATATATATTGTGTTAAGTTTGTTCATAATTCTAGTTTTTTTAGTGATACTCTCATCATTAAATATAGTTTGATTCCATTCAAGTATTAGCATATGCATCTCACTCCTTTAAGAATCATTATTAAGAATTTCACTCCGCTGCTACTAGATTGGCTTAATCATTAAATCTCTAGTTGGAAGCTTTAAATTTTATCATTTGTAAGAAGGTTTCAATTCATCAAAACCATTATCTATAGTTATATATCTTATTGGTTTAGATATTTTTCACCTTGCATATGTTTGTTGAAAATTAGTAGGGGCTAGTGTTCAAGATTTATTTTTAAAGGTGGCATCTCTTATTAAATGCATATTATCTTATTGTACTAAACTACTCCACCAAAACCAAAGGATGTGTGGGCTTCCCTTCTCTGACCATGCTTAATATTTCTTGAGAGATGAAAATCATTTGGAGGCTCTTTAATAAATCCAATCTCCTTTGTTCTTAGTGGGATGCTTGCTATGGCTCCATTTAGTTTGAGCATATTAGAAAAGCTTCCTATTTTTTTGATTAACTCAAGTTAATTTCCTCCTAAATGCTTGGTTGGCTTTATTAGGATTAGCTTTAGTTAGCTCCTCTCTCTATAGTATGGCCTTTGGTTAAATGGATATTCCCTAATAGAAACCTCCAATCATTGACCTTACTCTCTTTTAAATTTTTGGTGGATATTAATGTTAGTCTTATCATCTATAATGAGAAATGAGTGATCCCTAGTGCCTTCACCAACTTTTAAACTCACTCTAAACTCAATTAAGAATATGTTCTTATCTCAAGAGATTGATTTTATACTTTGGGATAAGCATAAGATTGTCCATATTTAGTGCAAGAAAATCTCTTTGCTCTAACCTTCTGAATTTTTAATTGTCCAAATATACTAGGCATAGGGGTTATTCAATGAGAAATTTAGTATGCACATTCATTGCTTGTTTAAATGGCCTTAAAATTGATGATATTATAGTTGTTTGAGGTAGTCATGCTAATAATGCATGTGCTCTTTATCTAGTTGGGACCAAATTTTATTCTCTTCTCTTCTTTTGTTATCCTTACTCTATGTGGTCGATTAAAAAAAAATACTCTTCCTCATGGACACTTTTTCTTTTTGAGGCATTTCTTCTTTAAGTATGGAATATAGTGACATTTGTCATAACCATGAGGTCATAAGAAAACTATGCTCATTTATTATCTTTGTGCTACATTACAATATTTGGATGGAATAAAATAAACATATATACACACGCATAATTATAGGGCCACTACACATGAGAACTTGTTAGTAAAGATTAATAACATATCAGTTTATAGCTTAAGAGATGGAAATATTCTGAGCCATATTGGTCACCTCTTGTGAAAGAAATTTTGTATATTTAGATGCTCTCTCAGTGTGATTATCTGTGGATATGCATTCGTTTTTATGTTGACATGCTTTTATTATTATTAAAGAGTTTGTTTATTTTACCTTTTTTTTTTTTAATTTTAGTGGGCTAGTACAAACTTCAATTTTTATTTTTATTGAGGCTCATTTTTTATCAATTATTTTTCCTCGATATTATGTTACTCGTTTCTTTCTAGATTGAGGGTTTTGCTGGTAATTTGTGGCTACACGTGAATGTTGATGTTGCTCCAGTTTATCTATCTCCCTATTCCCCCTTGTTTGACACTTGCTTAAGCATGCCGTTAATTGGACTTTTACAAGAGTTTAGGATTAGTTGCATATCATATTCAATTTGAAAATATACTCTAGCTCATAATTGAGTCCTCATTACATCATTAATTTATCTTTTATATTTTTTCCTCAAGGTTCAATTATATTCGTGTTAGTTTTTTTTTTTTTTTTTTTTGCTATGACATTATCTCTTGATGGACCTTTTTTTATTGTGTAGTATTCTATAAATTTACTTTTTATTTAATTTTTTGGGCCTTAGCCATCATTATTCAAAAAATAATAAGACAATAGAAAGTATGCTTAATTCTCTAAGTATGCCTTCTTTGTTTTGAATCAAAATAACTTAGAGATTTAATTATCATTTTAATATTCGTGTTATAAGTCTTGTCCTATGTAATAGTAATACATCTATTCTATAAACACTAAAACAAACAAAAATGCACTATTTCATTTGAAGTTCTGTGAACAAGTAATATACGCAGGCTTCATTTGGAAAAGCTTTTTTATTGCTTTTTAAAGCTGCTTTCTAGTAAATTTTTTAAAAATAATAATAATAAGTTGTCTCAAATGAAGTCTTAATCATTTTACTATGTGTGGCCAAGTAATTAATGAACAATTGCTATAAGAAATGCATCTTTATCCAAGAAGACCTAGGCCTACTCATCCATACCAATGTAACCATTCTACACATAAGAGCCTGTCATTTTCCTCATACATGAACGATTATAAAAAAAAAAATAGAAAAAAGATCATCATTCTTATGCAATAGTATCAAAAACATGATTGATAAAAAATGTAGCATGATATCATGCCAATGGGTCCATCCAAATGTTACATACCCCTCTAAGTCACAACCATCAAACCGCATCATGGGGCCATGTTCATCATGAGTTCCATGATGTGGGCCCCAGAGCATAAAATGATGCAAGGCCTGCCCCCACTAGGTGTATTCTACCCAATATTTATTTAAACTTGCCCTAAATGGGCAAGCTACTCCTCTTGACTTAGCCAGTTAGCCTAGCTACTAAAAAGCCTTGTGGTCCCCACTCCCTTCACATCATAATATAATACAACATTTTTTTTAAAGAAAATAATATTGTAATGCCAATAGAATTTATCAACACCTAAATATCAAATTATATCAAAGCTAAATCAAAATAATAATAAAACAAAAATTAATAGGGATTTTTAAGTAATATGAATTATTTAACTCTATATAAATAAAAATAAAAAAATTGACTTAGGCATAATAAGAAATAAAAAATATTATTATCAATAGAATATAGTTAGGTAAATAACTTTGGAACTAAACAACACCTAACCACAAATCAACTAAAAAAACAGAAATATCTTACAAAATAATGAATTCAAGGAATTAAAAATAAAATAAAAATAAAATAAAATAGGAAGAACATTGTAATGCTTTTAGGGTTTTGTACTTTTGTTTCTAATCCACCAAGAGTCATCTTCTTCAATGAGGGGCCATAGCCCCCTTTAGAATAAAAGAACAAATCATCAATGGCTTGTGAGATTACTTTCCTCACTTTTTTTTCTTTTTCTTTTTTTCTTCAATAAAACAATTATAACATGGATGACTTAACCGCTCCTACAATCTTGCTTCCTCCAGCAAGAAAAGTTTTGATTGGCTTATTTTTTTTCCTTTTTCCCACAAAACAAATTAAATATTGCATCCATAGCACCAAGGGTTGATAATGACATTTTTTTTTTTTGAAATTGATGAATAAGATCTAAGATTATTGAGCAGTATATGTCAAATTTATTGGGCCAGCCTTGCCTGTTGATGCAATTAATCATTCTGATGTGGTGTTTTTTTAAAATTATTATAGATGTATTTGAAAATATAATTTAATTATGGTAGTTGGGTAGGGTGCATCAGAATTTAATTTATATTTGTTTTGGATGATCAGATGTCACTATTTTTATATTTGATGTAATTTTAAGCTTTTATTTGGTTTTTCTGAATAAAAGAAAAGTAAACTAATTTTATATATTCAAAATTGTTTGATTTCTGATTTTTATATTCCAAATTAGACCTTTTGGTTGGCTTATGGGATCCTCCAACTGGAATGAAGTCTTGGATAAGTTTTGCCTTTAGACAATCGAGCCTGACCACAATTAGATGTTATCCAAATATACATAGTTATCATATGTGTTGCTGATATGAATTGCAAAATTCTGCCTGATCTTGCACGATTTTTATTGTGAAGATGTGAATCTCAAAGCATTCAAAGTATTAGTATTGTTACTAATACTTTGAAGATTGTTACACCATATGAATATTATTTATTTATGATAAATTTTGAGACTGAATGTCGTGGCCAGTCGCAACTACTAATTATATTGACCTCCCTTTATGTCTTAATTTCTCATCTCTCTCGCTATCTCTCTTTCTTCTTGTAGTGTCCAACAAGACTTGCGACTTCCTATATTAAAGACGGCTCTTTTCATCAAGTATAGATAATCTTGCATCAGTTATTGCCCTCTCGCATCCATTATTTTTCTTTAACTCCTAAATTTGCTATCTAACTTTTTAGTGGCAAATTTTAATTTATTGAACGAGCTAGATTCACACCCCCTTAGCCATCGCCACCTCCAACGATCGACACCATTGAGAAGAGAAGATCAACAACTCTTGGCTCTCCTCTTACCATCGACCAAGCTAGGTATGCTTGTGGCTACATCATTGTCACCGACCATTAGTAATAGAAGTTTATTAGTCTGTAATTTCATTGATTGAATTAACTCCTCTCCTTTTATAATTAGTTTGTGAAGTTCTTTAACTAAATTTTGCTAAAAAAACTTCAAGTTTATTCTCCGTAGAACTAAATACAATACCTCAAGTACTTATACTTAAGATTTTATGAATTTTTTTTGAGTTTTTATTTATTTTATTATCCTTTTTAGATTTTAGGGTTTATAATTTTAAGAATTTATCAAAATATGATTATATGAAAAAGATGATTAAGTGTATATTAAGGTGTGTTTTCAAAATTTTAGCACTACAAATAGTAAGTGCATATATTAAACTATTGTCTAGTAATTCTACAACCATCTTCATCGTCCATCTGACATCGTCTCACTTCCACTATCTCCATGGACAATTAAGAAAAAAATTGTCATTGATTTCTCCACAACAATTATATTATGTTCAACCCTTCATCTCAACTCAAAACCTCCCACCAAACTCATCATACTAGTCGATCTACTGCATATCACTAACTATCCTTTTCTTTCCAATCCAAACCAAAAATATTTTCGTAAGAATTTTTCTTCTCCTTTTACGACTAATTTATCTTCTGCATCCCTCCTTTCGAGTGAGAAACTCTCTTGAAATCATCAACAATAACCTCTTCACTAATCGACCTCTATCCACAAAGGTACAAACCATCATCAACCAATTCCATTAGCCTTCTCTCATTGCTAACTAAATGACTCAAACAAGCCCTATGGCCTTTAAATATTATTATTTTAATTTATTGACTTTCATATATAGAACACCTTTAATGATATGACCATCTTCTTGTTGATCTCGTGCTTCATCGTTTATCGTCTTAGGAGCGTTATAAACCACTAGTTCATTCCCTCCCTATGACCAAATTTTTGGTTACTTCTTTTTCAAACTCAAATTAACATATACCAACCTTAATTTGTTGGTGAGGATTATCATATCTATATTATCATTTGTACTAAATATTTATAGCAAAAATCTGTAATAGTTATAATTATAATATATATTCATTATTGGAGATATTCTCTTTTATTATGTTCCCCTTTATATTAATATTTTATCCTTTTTTATATATGGAAAGCTTGTACTATCATCATCACTGAAGTAGAAAATGTAGCATTTTATGTTTTCTACATTTTTAGAGTCATACATTATTATTGATTATTATGGAGTTATTAAGAACTTAGCTTAAATCTTAACTACAATGTTGAAGTTGCTATCTTTTAAATGAATCCTCAAATAGTTTGAGGATAGAATGAATCTTATGAAAATTACTATTTTGAGTCATTAAGGGCTAATCTTAACTAACCACTAAATAATATAGGATATATTGCCATAAGTATGGAGTTTGAGTTGTACTACTGATAATTTGAGATCCTAAATAATCAAATAAATCAAATCTATTTCTACCCTTTGAATTCATGAGTTAACCACTTAGCATAAAGGATCATTTGCCTCTACCTTCTTCATATTCATGTATTCAAAAGCTCAAACAATTATCTATATTAGATATCATCATAACCAATGTGTTATTTTAATACCTAAATTACACTCCACATTTAAATGCTTATTTATAAACATTAAATAGCAAACTACAAATAATGTTGTAAGGGTTATAAAATTTCTCATATTTGAATAACTTATTAAAAATAGAGCCTAAATTTTCTAATATCTCAACCAAAATTTTTAAAAGAAATCTTTTAGGACACAAAATTTTGTAAGGAAACTTATAATCTAGTTTGTGTGGTTTGACAAGATTAATCCAACAGTACCAAAATTTGGCCCGAGTCTATTAGGTTCAAAGTGAATAACTCGAAGCATAATTGGAAACTTAGTGAAGCTAGTTAAATGATGAAATTGTGTACTTATAATCAAAATGAGTATTTTGATGAGAGAATCCAAGATTATTCAATTCCAAGCTCACTAGGAAATTGAGATGACCAAAAAGCACAACATAATCAAAGTGAAGTGATTTAGACTTTCTAATCGAGTCTCATGATGTGGAAGAAATGAATAAAATATTCCTAAAAAAAGTTTATAAATAAGTATTGATCTTACATGCCTAAATAGACTTTGGGGGGAGAGAATTCATGGAGTTAGAGTATTCCAATGCTCTAATTGCCATTGAAACACTAACTAATTATCTTTGGGGTTTCATTTATCCAAGCTACTCATTTGCTTTTCCTAGTCTCTTACTTTCCTTCCAACCAGGAGTATAACTACATCAACTATCTCCTAGCATTTAACTTTGATGTCAATGTCAAATATTACCAACGATCCAACATAAGCTATCCGTCATCATTCACTATCGACTAACATCATTGATTTTCATCACCCATTCTTTGGCATTTATCATCATTTAACATTACATATTCTCAATTGTCCTATTTAGTGATGTCATCAACCATCACTACTCAACCTTTATTGCCCTTCATCACTAAATTTTTAACACGGTGCCTACTACCATTGTTGGCCAACACTAATGCTAAACGTTGCTCAAATTTAACCTATCAATTTCATCGCTTACCTCAATTCTCCATTATCATCCTAGAAGACAACTCATATGGCTAAGGCCTTACAATCCCACCTCCTATGATACTAACAAATGTTGGGTCATTATAATCCTAACTAACATAGTGGGAGTGTTTCAAAGGGCTATGCCCTTAGTTTTTCTCTTTCAAATTTTTCATGTAAACACTTTTTGTTTGTAGGAGATTTTCATTAATTACAAATTATGACAATAAACTCTTTCTATGTCACATATTTTATAACATGCAATAAGAGTATATTATTCATTTAGGTTTGAAGAAATGTATAATAAAATTAGTTAAAAGATGTATGGCAAGTCGAGTGGTGAAAGCTAAGCATTTCAAGATGAGTAGATCATTACATCATTTGCCCATTTAGACTTGCAAATGGGAGGACTTCATCATAAATTTTATATCAGATTGCACAAGTCTTCTTAAAGTTGAGATGTTATTTGAGTGACAGTTTGCATGTTGACAAAAAAATAAGCCTTATTAGTGTATCACTTAGATATCAACTTTATTATCCAATATGTGCATAGGACCATAGTAGCAGATCTTGATGATTCATTTCTTTCTAGATTGTAGCAATATATAAATACGAAAAGTAATTAAAACTCACCACACTTTTAACAATATTATAACCATCAAACAAATGACCTATTTGAACAAAAAACAATGAAATTAAGTCCCAAAGGATCTTCTAAGAATATGTGTTCTCAACTTTTGTGAAAATATGGAGCCCTATACATCTTTGATAGAGTTAACCCTACAACATTAGCTACTAATCATGCATTGTTATGACATTGTTTAATACATTTTAGGGCAAAAGTGCAAATCACTTTTATGATTGGCTACAATTATATAAAGTAGTTATCACAAATATAATATTATATATACATAAATTATGCTTGTTATATTGATTTTTACATAATTATATGATTAGACTCTACTAAGCTAACAAATTCAAGCTCGGTTAAGCAAGACAAACAAGTTAATTATTCCAATGCAAAAACTAGATATTTGTATCTTAATAATACTGTTTATTCTAGGATTAAAATTAATTAAATTAAATTCAATCTAAGCCTATGAAATACAGACAAATTATAATCATTCTTTCTTCACTCTTAATTATGTCTAGCATTAAAGGAATAAGGTCCTATTCCAAGACCCTTTCTTACTATAGGGACTTTGACTTTTGTGCTATGTGAACAAAGCAGTAAACCTCAGCCAACTACTTTGAATAAAGCAAAAAATTCCAAACATCAAATAACTTTGAGTGTTCTAATAAATAAATAATGAAATGATAGAAGAGAAGAAAATAAGGTGATGGGGGTAGTTTATTTGTATGAGTCAGATTTTTATTTAGGGGTTGTTTGGTTGGCAGAAAAAAAAAAGTAAAATGGAATGCAATGTAAAAGTTATGCAATATATTCGAAATATTTGGAGTTATTTGAATGAGTGTAAAATAAATAAAAGTGATTTTTTTTTACTTAAAGTAAAATGAATATAGTATAAATTTAAGCAAAAAATGATGATAGGTAATGGTCGATTTAAGGCGAAAGGTTGCAGGAAAAAACAATGGCGGGAACAGGGTACAATAGATGGGTGGGGGCAGCAAAGACCTACGATAGTTGACAAGCGGAAGTAGCAGAGAGTGACGATGGTAGACAGTATTGAGAAAGAATTTACGATGTATTTGAAAATAACAAAAATCTAACAATTTTCAAATATATCAAGATAATTAATAATAGAGGGTGCATTCTAGTTACGTCAATATTTTACTCTGTATATCTTTTATTTTAAACAAAATGCTGATATTTTAACCTTTATATTTGAATATTTTGCATACATTTTATTTCAAACCAAATATCCCCTTAAAATAAAGCAATTACATGTAAATTTATTATTTTTTATTATTTGAGGAAGATTAATTTACTTTGCAATTCATTTTCTTAACCTGTATTATGATTGCATCGAAAAATGTCCTATCTATCATATATTAAGTTTTTTTTTTTAATTTATAGCATATTTGAAATGTGGCACTTTTAAACTAAGAAAATATGAACCAAGCCCAAATCTCATCTTTCAATGAATAATATTGTTGAATTATTTATTATTATAACAATCAATTAAATAATTATTAATAAATTAAATCATTTAAAAAGCCAAACTAAGCCTTGATTGAAATTTTATAGAATGAGACTTAGTAAGATTATAATCACAAAGGCTCTCAAGTATTGCAATATTGGTTGCAAAATAGAATTTTGAAATTGTGGTAAATTTGTAATTTTGGTGTGAGATTTTTATCATCGTTTTGTTGACACTAAGTGCCCTTGTAACTAAAATTGAAATTTTTGCAAAAAAAAAAAAAAAAAAAAGTGTAAAGAAAAGTTGAAGTACTTGCAACAAAAGTGCTTTAAAAAAGTAGCTCACTTTAGAAAAATTAAAACAACCGGCCGTGCAGCTGTTGCCTTCACTCATTCAAGGGTTAGGTGGCTTCTCCAAGTTCTTACTTCCAAGAAAAACAAAATTAAAAATTAAAATAGATAGTTATAATGACCAATTTTATAATATTATTAAATAAAATATATGAAAAATAATTTTCTTGATAGAATAAATTTTGGATATAATAAAAAAAAAAGATTATATTAATTTGAATTTGAAATAGTTCTATCTATCCATATGTCATTGTCACCTACAATTGACTTTGTGGATGTGGCATAATCATTGGTGGGTCCAATGGGTTTAAGGATGGTTAGCATTATTATTATTATTAGAGTTGAATATTTTTTTTTTAAAGAAAATTAGTTGCATCTTATTCATGCCAATTGGAATCATAGAGTTTTGAGAGAATAATTGGGTTTCGAAATCAAATTATTGAATAAGGTATTTCGAATTTGTATTGATGTCAAAATAATTCTCGGGCGACCCTTTGCTTGCTCCAAATGGCAAATCATGAGACTTATTGCATCCTGGAATATTCACGGCAGTAGAGAAATATAAAGTTTAATATCTTAGCTTTATACGAAAAGCCAGCACACAATCAAATAAAAGAGAATGTATAACGCTCATAAAAGACATCAGAATTTTTACATGGAAACCCCTAAAAAGGGGGAAAAACCACGGGACCAGGCCTAGTTTGAATGAATCCACTAGTGCCTGCAGTCGATTACAAATGAGGCCCTTCCTTGGAGGGAAGACCCTGGCTTGATGTAGCAAATATACATCATATAAATTGTATTACATGGTGGGAATTGAAAGAATCAGTATTGACATGTTCGTTTGGTCGGCAAGATCATAGTCGGCGGGCGACGGAAGTTAGAAAGGTCGTAGTCGAGTGACGGTGGGCGGAAGGACTGTAGTAGGCTAGAGACGGAGGTCGAAAAAATCATAGTCTGACGATGGCTGTCGGAAGGACTATAGTCAGCAGGCGGCAGTGGTTAGAAAGACCGTAGTCTGGCAATGGAGGTCAGAAAAATCGTAGTCAGCAAGCGACGGAAGTCAGAAGGACTGTAGTCAGCAGGCTACAGTGGTCAGAAAGACCGTTGCCTGACGACAGAGGTCAGAAGGACCATAGTCTGGAGACACAGGTCGGAAGGACCGTAGTCGATGAGCGACAATGGTCAAAAAGACTGTTGTCTGGCGATGGAGGTCAAAAGGACCATAATCTGGTGACTAAGGTCGGAAGGACCATAGTTGGCGGGCGATAGTAGTCAGAAAGATCGTTGTCTAGCGATAAAGGTTAGAAGGACCTAGTCGATGGGTAATAGTGGTCAGAAAGACCGTTATCTGGCGACGGAGGTCAGAAAGGCCACAGTTGGCAGGCGGGCAGTGGTCAGAAAGACCATTATCTAGCGATAAAGGTCGGAAGGACCATAGTCGGCGGGCGACAGTGATTAGAAAGATCGTTGTCTAGCGACAGAGGTCGGAAGGACCATTATATGGCGATGGAGGTCGAAAGGACCATAGTCGACGGGCGATAGTGGTCAGAAAGACCGTTGTCTGGCGACGGAGATCGAAAGGACCATAATCAGCGGGCGACAGTGGTCAGAAATACTGTTGTTTGGTGACATAGGTCGGAAGAATAATTGTCTGGCAATAGAGATCTGAAGAACCATAGTAAGAAGACGAAAGTGGTCAAAAAACTGTTGTCTGGCGATAGAGGTCGGAAGGACCATAGTCGACAGGCGATAGTGGTCAGAAAGACTATTTTCTAGCGACGGAGGTCAGAAGGACTGTAGTCTAGTGATAAAGGTCGAAAAGATCATAGTCGGCAGGCAATTGTGGTCAAAAAGATTATTGTCTAGCAACAGAGATCGGAAGGACCGTACTCGGCGAGCAACAATGGTCAGAACGACCGTTGTTTGGCAACGGAGGTCGGAGGGACCACTGTCGATGACAATTGTCAGGAGAAAGTTCGACGATGATCAGTGACCGGATGACAAGGGAACTCTAGTTTCTCTCTCTTTCTTCTCTCTCTCTCTCTCTCTCTCTCTCTCTCTCTCTCTCTCTCTCTCTCTCTCTCTCTCTCTCTCTCTCCCCCCCCCCCCAAAAAAAAAAGAACTGTGCGGTCTATTTATAGTTTTCTGAGAGTGACATGGCCGGTAAATAGGAGGGAGATCAAGGATATGTTAGGAGTGATTTGAATGGATGCTGATATTGATCCCCTTCATCGTGGACTGTTTATTAGGCATTTGAATGTCTTAATGATATTCGAATTCAACGATCTTAAGCTCATTGGATTTGTCTTGTCGAGCCACTAGATTTGACTATAAGAATGTTACTTAGAAATCATTTGGTCGTCCAATTCGTGGTTTGAACCTTCCAAAGGTGCTTTGAGTCTTCTATTTAGACCCATTTGGGCTTGGATTGAGTTGAATTTGGTGTTGTTGGGTTCGTATTTTCGAGACGTTCAGTTCAACTATAAGTTTGCTGAAATCGGAGTTTGGATGATCCTAGATTTAATTTTGAAAGTTTCCAACTCGATTTTGCCTCAAGATTTGTGCCCGATGAAGATAATTTTTTGATGATATATCAAGACTAAAGGAAAAGAGAGAGAAGGGGGGAGAGAGAGAGAGAGAGAGAGAGAGAGAGAGAGAGAGAGTTCTTAAATAATTACAATCCAAAGATCTCCCCCATCTATACAATCCAAAGATCTAAGTATGTGCCATTAATTTGGAATTATTAGGTAATTTTCCTTGGAAGACAATCATTCTTTGTTGAGTTCTTTAATTAATTCTTAAAGACTTATGGATAATAGTTCTAAGTAGACATTTCTTCATAAATGTCTTTAATGAACTAAGTGACATAACTTGAGATGACCAAGAAGATTAAACACTAAACTAATTGTAATTTGGCCCACCAAGCCAAACAAACTTAATCAATTAGACAAAGATATTTGATCCAATTAAACACAATAACATACATGATTAATTGATCCAACTGGATAATTGTTAAGCTAAGATTTTAAAGATTCATCTATTAAAGTCATCTCACGGTGTTTTGAACAGTCGATTATTTGAATTCAACAAAATTTTTAATGACCGGCTATGTTATTAAGATTTAATTTTTTGTGTTTTCTATTTTCTTGTTATTATGGAGGATGAGTTAAGGATCACAATTGATCTTATATACAAGTGATCAATTTCATATTCAATGGTATCTCAACTCTATTTGGTATTCTTATACCAACATACTTATAAGCTTTCATGCAACATTCTTTTTTATTATCTTTCTCTTTATTAATACTTTTTCTATCATTCATTTGTGCTTTTCATGTATGTATTTTGATTTCTCCATGGAATTGATGTTTGGGCCTATTTCATTGAATTTTAACCTTCTTAATGCATTATTTATACATTTTCTTTCTTTTATTGAATATTATAAGTTTTTCCTTTCCAAGGATCTAAAATTATAATATCATTTTAAATATGAATATTCAAAACCAAGAATTTCACAATCAACTTCGGGATCATTTGAATTTTATTTTCAGTAAGCTTGTAATAAAAAAAATGTCTTGATTAGATGAATCAATAACATTAAGAGCATCTTGCTCCTAGTCCGAATGAACCTAAATCAAGTACTCGTAAGTATAACTAAAAACTTTCCAAGTTTATATAGAAGGCCAAGCATCCTCTGAATTATGTGTGTTTATACTAGGAACAAGTATCTAAATGAGACAAATCTAGCTAGTCCATATCATCAAACTCTAATATCAAATAATTTAGATATCTAAAAAGCATCATATAATCAAAGCGGATTAATTTTGATCGTCATATAGAGTGTCCTGATTTATGATATAAACAATCAGGATACCATACTCAAAAAATCTATAAATAATAAATATTAATGATCCAACTGCGACAGTCGTGTCGTGGTCCGATGATGATGATTCAGTGGTGAAACGGAAGTATAGCTCAATTAGAGCTTTGAGATTCTTGAAATCTCTGAACTCTCTAATTTCCGATCCCAAGGTTCCATTCATGTAGAGATTGGGAAGTCTAATATGTAGTTATTTACAACGACATTTTTCTTAAATATAGTTAAAATCTAAAACACTCAGTCGGACGGCCAATATTGATTTTATGATTATAAACTATTCTTTCAATATCTAAATATATTAATAATGTCAGAATTCAACGATCTTAGGCTTGTTAGACTCATCTCATCAAATTAATCTCAATCTAATTATGCTTTAATTACTTGATCTAAACTCATTTGGACTCGGATAAATAAGTTGACTCTTCAAGACGTTCAATTTGATCATAAATTGGCTAAAATTATATTTCAGATAATTATTAATTTAATAAAAAAATTTAAATATCAACATACTTTCTTTAACGTTAATAATTCGGTTTCTCTTTTAACGTTTGACTTAACGTGCTGTAGTGAACCAGTAAACGTCCGTCACAGTCGTTAGAAGCTACCGTTAGAAGAGAACCGACCAGCCCGGCCCGGCAGGGCAAATTTGTAATTTACAACAAAATTAAAGGTGACAAGGGTAAAAGGTCTAATAAATACCAACGTGTCAACGTAGGAATGGTCAATAAGAAACGGACGGCCAGGATGACATCATTAGTTGGGCTTAGAGACATTTTATCTTTTATGGTGGACCCTACCCGCGTGCTCCTGCTCTCAATCATAACTCTCATCCAAAAAAGCTTTCGATTTATGGCCTTTTTGTTTTTTCCTTTTTTTTTTCTTTTTTCTTTTTCACGAAATAATTTATTTTCTTTTGGCATTTTATAAGTGGTCTCCTTTATGTCGATTGTCCTATCTATTTTAGCATTTTTCTTGTGAATTTATTCCATTATGCTAACACTAAAAATAGCTCTTACTTAAGAGTTATTCCATCTTGGAGCTTAAAATATTATGATTTTTATTATTTTTTTAATAAAAATAATAACGATCAATATTTTTTTGTTGACAAGTTAAAATTTTGCAATAAAAAATGATATTTTTGCAAATTTGATGCAAATGGAGAGTGATTATAGTTTTATTTGTTATTTTTATTATGTGATGTGGTGTAAAGATAAAATAAAATTATTGTTAGTAATGCAGAGATAAATAAAATATTTTTGTTGTTGGAATAGCACAAAAATTGATTATTGGCATGAATTATGCATCTTAAATTCATTAAAGGAGACTGAACAGATAATTAATTATACTTCAAAAATTAATTTGAATTTTGAATGATGTTTAAGGATTTATTTAGGACCGCCTCCAATGTCGGCCACCAACCACTATTTTTTTACACTTTACATTACATTCATTTCACTTCAAATCAAATAGAAAAAATAATCTCATACATTCCTTTAACAATCATTCAACAACTCCAAAAAATTCATTTTATACTGCATTCCAGTATATTTTTTTTTATAGGCAATCAATCATGCCCTTAATAAAAAGTTGACATCAACCACATCTTCTGCTCCTAATTTCATATTTCTCCATTTTAGAATTCACATTGTCCCATCATCAATCAACTACAAGACACTCTTGTGCTGAATTACCCGCCAATTTTAAGCCATGGTACCTTCACCTCTAGAAGAACATACTAGCCATCCTCAATGACCCCTACAACTTCTACACAAAATTTATCCATTGCCTCAAGATCATTTTATCTCTACCCCCATAAAAACGTACTACAATGTTTGGCCCCAATGACCTTCCAACCTTCCATTACCTCGCTTGTCGCTTCATGTCATGTCGTATTAACCTCCATAAGAGGAATAATCTCAATAACCCATAATGGCATTCCTAACCTTTCAACGTCGTATCATTTGTCAAGCCAAAATATCAAAATATTATAAATAGAAGCATGACGTATAACTTAAATTAGGAATACAAGTAGTGTTAAAAAAAATTTAAAAATAAGCAAACTAGCCAAACAGAATGACACATTCCATTAAATACACCAAACTGTTTATCGTATTTAGAATAAACCAAACAATTTGACACATTCAATGAAATGCATCATTCTATTTGACGCATTCCATTGAATGCGTCAAACTGCTTGACGCATTACTACAGTAATTTCATACTTTAATTCAGCTCACTACAGTAAATGAGCCAAATGATTTGATGCATTCTAAAGAATATGCCAAATGATTTAGCACATATGATTTGGCTAGTTCTGAATACGCCAAATTATTTGGGCATTATTTAGAATGTGCCAAATGATGTGGCTAATTTACTTCTTTTTAAAAAATTTTAATATTTTGTTTCTATTCCTAATTTAAATTAACACCATGCTCCTTAAAAAAAATCCCCCAAAATACCACCTTCATATCACAAACTATTCAGATACCCAACTTTATTGTGCCACCAATATTGAGATCACTAACATTAACCTTCTTCATTTGCTTTTGATGATACCTCCTCTGAACTCAAAGAAGGGAGACCTTCTGTTACTCATCTCTCCCTTTGAATTTTTCCTTTTCATATTTTAAACCAACAAATTATAGTACCTGCTTGTTTTATTTCACCACTACGATCCTGTAAGTCTTTCCAAGTTAAAATGATCAAGATATCACTCTTTCTATCAACCCCAATGTGAATACATATAAGAAACTGCAACAGGGAGGGGTTCTGACACATACAAGGCATTACTGCTTGATTACATACCGACATCAACAGAACAGAAGATCACATAACTTTCTTGCAGTCAGGAAAACGCAACTCAATCTCACCTCAAGAAAAAAAAAAAAAAAAAGCTTGATCGCGTCTTCACAACTTATTTGTTCAATGGAAACACTTGCCTAACTTTGGTCCAGCCAGGTTGCTTGAATGTACTAATGTGGCCATATATATTTAAACAATATAAGGCAACAATAATGATACAAAGAAATAAATGCAGGTGCTCATGGTACTACAAGATGAACAGACAAATGCAAATTGGCTTATTTTCTTCATAGATAGCCGCAAGAACATAGAAAATCTAAAATTAACACACAAAAATCAACTCAATTCCTCAAGGAACATTCATAACTTGGATTGACTGAAACATGTCAGACAGGGCGATGACAAGGTCTCCAGATTGGATCATACCTCTCTGTTTGAGCAAAGAGAAGGTTCGGTTGAGATTGTTCTCCATATCATCAGAGAATGTGAGACGAAAGGGTATCAAACCCCATTGAAGGTTCAGACGTCTTCTCACGGAGGTTGAAGTTGTGAATGCAAAGATTGGACAGTCAGGCCGGCAGCGGGAAAGGAGGGAGGCCATATGCCCACTTTTTGTATAAACAAACAGAGCATCAACTTCCAAATAGTTGGCTGCACAGAAAATTAAGATTTTTAACCGGTAACACCAAAAACGTGCAGATGATTTCACATTAAGGGAAAGATGAGAAACTTAGACTTGATTAAAAGTAAAATCCATATTAAAACAGAACAAATGTTGTTTGGATGATTCCGATATGACTATATGTCAGTCATTTGTCTGGACGTCACTCAGTACTGCCAATTGGAAGACCTTTAGCGTTGGAGTTCAGAGACAATGATGGTGTTACAGCAGTTAGTTGCTGGTTGGCTTAAATTTAGGAATTTCTTATTCGTAGTACAGATTTAGGGGTAATTAGTGACTGGTTGCGGATATTAGTGCCGTTAGAATCCATTAAATTTGAAAGGATGAATGGAATTCCACGAGTTGGATTTCTTGCTTCCATGTGTTCTAACTGTGGATTTCTGGGGGTGGAGGGGTGTAGAACTGTACCCTCAACACCATGTAGCTCGATGCCATATGCTGACACCTCACTCATAAATCAAACCTGTAAAAGGACTTCATTGAAACATTCCACAAAACATAGAAACCAAATTTTCAAACAAATGGAGCTGAATGAATAACATGCAATATCTCATGCAAGTTAATCATGTTTATCAAACTAACGTACAGGTAAATACCAGCATCTAAAAATGACAGCATTTTTCTTATGCTAGAACTAGTCCATGCAAGTACATTTTGTCTTCGAAGATGAACCTTAGCACATATGGTCTTGTAGAATGCCCATCATTTAATTGAGATGCTACACGGATAGATTTTACCACGAGAAAATTAGCTAAATTATCAAAAAAAAGTAAAATAATGCGTGGAGCTTGGTTGCAACAGTGTGTAAAAACAATGCTTACCCATTTTAGCAGCTGAATTGCAGATTTCTTCAGAAATTTTGCCCGAGAAGGAAGAAGCAACCTCAGGCAGGTCCATAGCTTCGTAATGCTTCTCCTCTCTCCACCACCTTTCAATCCTTAGGCTCACGGTTCTCAGAACGGTCAGAGACTTCTCCGGGAATTGCCCCATGGCTGACTCACCAGATAGCATTAGAGCATCAGCCCTCTGCCGAACTGCCTCTGAAACATCGGCAACCTCTGCTCTAGTTGGTGTAGGATACTCAATCATGGATTCAAGAAGCTGAGAGGCCACAATGACTGGTTTGTTAAGTTGCCTGCAGATTTTGACAACCTTCTGTTGAACTGAGGGAACTTGCTCTAGGGGAATTTGTGCACCCAAGTCTCCTCTAGCCACCATAGCTCCATCTGAAGAACGGATGATCTCTTCCAAATGTTTTAAGGAATCAAAACTTTCAATTTTTGCAATCACTGAAATCTCTCTGCAAACATAGTTTTGTTCAAATCAAATTGGTATGAAGAATTGGCTTAAGCGTAACTGACAGAGAAAAATGTAATGCCTTTATGATCATTTCCATAAGCCTTGTATTAAGAAAGGTTGATAGGCTTACAAAAGAAACTGCCAGAAGAATGTTGAAGATCAAATTGTGCAGGCAGCCACGTCGCATGAATAGATGCATTACAGAACAAATTCTGCCCTTAAATAGTATAGCTAAGCCAAATTGCAAAAGTAGCAACACAGAACTTCCGTTTCAAATAAAAAAATGAAATAGAGGAACAAATTAAATGTCAGCAAATGATTGATCATTTTAAGTTTCATTTGGTAGAGCTAGAATTCTCTACAATTCCATGAGCATAAGGACTACATTATGAATCAACTCATAATACTATATAAGAATAAGATTTTATTTTATAAAACAGAACAAAATACATCACCAGAGCCATCCAATAGTTTAAGCGAAGTTTATAAACAAAGAATAACTGAGAGAAAAAAATGGAAGTTAAAAGGCCATGATGCTATGATGCAAATCTGAAAATCTTTATTCATTACAAATGCAAATCATGTGTGATGATATCATTTTAGTAATCTTTATGTCTTGGTTCATATTTTATCAGTTTATTTTTTTCTTAAGATGATGATTCCTATGAAAATAAAATGTGTGCTCTAGTGTTTAATTACCTAATTATATTTTATTTATTACTACAAGTTATTTCAATTCAACTCTGTTGAGATGTATTCCATTCCTTATTTCAGCAGGAAACAAGTCCTCCATTTGTCTGATCATTGATTTGGAATTCACTGTTATTTCTACTTTCTGGGTAAACTAATACTATTATTGTCGTTGGATGGTGTTGGACTTCTTCCGTATATGACTTATCATTTCGCCATTGTGGCTAGTCCCTATAACAATGCTTGGCTTCCTATTTCTCCTTCGAAACCTTCCTACATTGGCCAAGCCAATTGCTCTATTTTCTCGCCCACTCAGCTTTTGCACTATAGCTGGTATTTTAACTGATCGGTCTTCTTCTATTGTCGGTTACAAAACTCTAGTAGTGCCCAGGAATAGCGAAAAATTGCTGGAAATTTACAATTTTGCTCAAATTATGTTGAAAATTTGTTCTTAATGCAATTCAAAGTTGTTGAATTAAAACACAGAATATCAAGGACAGATCTTAGAGAATTCTGAGTTGTTTATTTTTTATTTTTTTTGGGCTATAAATAACACATCTGAGTCATGCAAAATTCACAGAATGATAGAATGGTTGGATAAATTTTTGTCTATTTCACTCAATTCTTCTGTGTGCAAATGGATGTAGATTATTAAAGCGTATGCTAATCCTAAAGACAAACTTCTGATGAATGATTCTCCTAATACCAATGTAAGGCCAAAATTTTTCAATAGGTAAGTATTATGTTTGATCCTTAATCAAAAATGATTTTTTTGATGAGTTTGTGTGCGTGATTGAGATTTTATCAAGTTCAATACATATCAATTTCAATTTTATTGTGTGAATCTAAATCATTGTGAAATTTTATGTTTCTTCTAAGATTTCTTATGAGATTTTAGATTTTGACAACATTTATATTATCATTTTGAAAGAATTAAGCGTGTTTCCAATTTCATAGCAAAAGGGATTGATCTTCGGTTAAATTAAATGTTAGAAAATGGCAAATTGTGATCTTTTGTATAATTTCTTCACTTACATCAAATTGGAATAAGAGCTTCTAGTTGCATTAATAGGAGGATCAAAATTGCATCACTACATTCAGTGGGAGGCATAAACTTGAGAAATTCTTAGAAATGATCTATAATTTAAATTTTGAAATAATTCTTTGAAAATTACTTTTTTTTTTTTAAAGAGTTATGCGCAGGGCATGTTTTTATTGATGTAGTGTTGCAAACAAAATAAAATCAATATGAGCGTACATGATATATAAACTTCAAGAACAATATGTCACACAATGTAATATTGAGACCAACTGAATAATCAATTTAAGAGTTATAAAGAAAACAATTTTGCCGTGTTTGTATATTATGATTGATTTACAGATTTTATAATTAAAGATGATTTGACTCGAGACTATCTTATTATCATTGTGTTTTATTAAAAGTCTTAGGCAAGAGACTAGAGATGACTAAAGCAATAATTTATCAGGAATCCTAAACCAAGCATTAACTAGATCCTTAGAAATTAATGCATACTTTGAACAATTTGTTAGAACAATGAAACTCGTAATTAAAGTCCCTAAAAAGACATCTTTACCTTCTCATCTCAAACCTATCAAACTTACACAAACACTAGAATCATGCATAATTAAATCTAATATAATCAAAGAAACTATAGTTCATGTTATTAATTGTTTCTGATTAATATGAGGCGGCTGCTATTTCAGTTTTGGAAGGAGTAGGCGGTTTCTTGGGAAGTTCGTTCTAGTCGAATTATTATGGACATTTTGTTTCTTGTGTGGAGTAGATTCAACAGCACATTCATTCTAATCACAATTAGATTAATATTTGCACACGCTTTTTGTTTATTAAATGCTTAGTGTTGTCAATTCACCATGATATATCACATTTTCACATTTTTTTTTATTTTCAGCAGAATATTCTTGTAGAGTTATGGTATAACTTAATTTGAATACAACAGGAGTTATTAATAGCAGAGGACAACGATCTATAATTTATATTAATTAATCTATTAATAAATTATTACGAGTTATCAATTAAGTATCAAGGGGATAAACTGCATATATTTATAAGTTCAATATTGAATAAAAAGTTTAATAATTCCATATAATTATAGATATAATATATGTCAACCTATATCATATATAACAGATAACATATATTTAATCATATTAGTTATGATTTGATCACTTAATAATATATTTTCAGACTTAAATATCATAATATTAGGTATAAATATATGATATCATAACTATCATAATCAAAGATAACTATCAAAATACTCATTGAAAATATTGAAGATTACATATATTATTTGATCTAATTTTATTAAGGCCGCAATGTTGATATCTGATCTTATTTGATCTAATGACATGTGATATTATCTGTAATATTACAGATATTTTCACAAATATATCGAAATTATTCAATAAAAGTATGATAATCACTTATTTGAGCAAATATGGGGCAAAAGTCCCAATTTATCCTAGGCTTAACCTTCAGGAGAAAGTCAAGCCTCATAATAATAATTATCAATCACAAGCAGCTTAGAAAGGTACAATTTTCAGACTTTGCAAGCTTCAACGTCTGAAAACAGGGGGGGCAACTGATACGTCACCAAAAAATAGTTTCGATCAAGCACGAATCTCGATGTAAATATGAGATTGAGACTTCAAAAATTAAAATGGGGACCATCTAATCTCTGATTTCAGCAAACTTATAGTCGAACTGAACGTCTCAGAAAGACGAACCCAACAACACCAAAATCAATCAAATCTAAGCCCAAATCAAGGGTCCAAAGCATATTTAGAAAGTTTAAAGCATAATTTGGATTACCAAACGTGACATGTTTATAGTCAAATTGAGCGGCTCGACGAGACGAATCCAACGAGCCCAAGATCGTCGAATTATGATATCATTAAGACATTCAAATGATCAATAAACGGTCCACGATCAAAGGGATCAATATCTGCCGTCCATTCAAATCACTCCCATCTTGACCTTGATCTTCCCCGTATTTACAAGCCATGTTACTCTCAAAAAACTATAAATAGTCTCCATTCTTCTCATGGGGGGGAGGGAAGAAGAGGAAAAATAAGGGAGGAGAAAGGAAGAGATTGCTGGAGTTTACTTGCCGCCACCACCGCCAGAGTTCTTCCCGACCACTGCCAAACTTCCGCCCGTTCGTCGACCACCGCCGGAGTTCTTTCCTACCACTGTCGGACTTCCGCCCGCCCGTCAACCATCGTCAGACTTTGATGCATTCATGATTTTTGTAATTTTTATTGAATAATGGTTTTTATTTAGTTTTTATATTTTTTTAGCTATCCTATGATGGAAGGCATCCGATGAATATGGTAGGTTATGCTTGAGCTTGGTAGACCTTGGTTTGCTAGCTTGATTGGGTCCTTTTGGGTGGCTGCTGAATTTCGGGTTGGACTTTGTTGAGCTGGAATTAAGTTCTCCTTTTTGAGCTGAAGTTTAGCTCATTGATTGAAGTGTTGTGGTAGCTCATTATGGTGGAATTGTCTTTTCTTTTTCCCCTTGCTGCCTTCTCGGTTTCCCTCCTTGCACCCTTCAGTTTCTGGTGGTTTTGCTATTTCCCGTGAGTTCTGCTGGGCTTCCTGTGCCCGCTGTCTTGTTCGCTGGTTTGCCCCTTCGGTTCCATCCCGTCTGCTTTTCCCGTGGCATTTCTTCCCCTGTTTCTTGTGCTGAACCTGGAAACTGCTGTTGGTGACTAATGGCCTTTCATTTTCCTAAATCTAATTGGTTTAGTTGGAGGTGTTATGACTATTTGGTTTCCTTCTTGTGCTTATATATATGAAATGTTTTTGGATGGAAAAGGTTGTTGAAAATTTGCTTGGCATAGCCACCAAAACCTTAGGGTTCTTCTCTTTGGAAAAGCTTGAGAGCTTTTTCCATTTCCTTTCTCCTCTCTACTTCGTCTGGGCTTCTTACCTCTTCTTCTCTACGCAAGTGCCATTCCACCTGTATCTTTCTTCTTGAGCTTGTGGTGTTGTTGGTTGGCTGATTTGGAAGTATTTGCCGGAGGAGTTTGGGTTGGACAATTGGACTTTCTTGCTGTGGTAGATCATTGGTTTGCTAGCCCTATGCACATACTTTACTTTACCTACTTTTCGATGCATGTGAGAAAACCGTTCTTACGGTTGTTCTGAGGATAGCGCCTTTTTATTTTTTCTTTTGTTTCGATTGGTTTCAACTTTTCATTTTGTTTTGAAGATTGGTGGATGATTGCTACTATTTGAATCTAATATAGCAAGTGTTGCCTATTGTTCTCTTTATCTGACTTTTCTCTCTAGTTAGCTTGCATCAGTTTTGGTATCAGAGCGAGTTCTTTTTCTTGGTTTGTTGTTTCTTTTTCATTGGCTTTTTGTCCGTGGTTGGTGTGTTTTCGTTGGTTTCTTATCCATTTTTGGTGGGACTTTTCTTATTAATTTAAGATGGCTAATAATCCGGGGGATTGGCAAAATCTAATGCAACAATTGAATAACTTGCAGCAACAAGTTAATACTTTGGCTGAAGCAGTGGCGAACCTAAATGTTAACAATGCTAATGCTAATCCTAATGTCCAAACTTCTGAAAGTGAAGAAGAGGTTCCTAGAAATCATAATAGGCAACAAAAAAATTGGGATCATGGGATTAAAATAGATGTTCCTAACTTTGAGGGAAAGTTACAACCCGATCAATTCCTTGAGTGGATAGAAAAAATGGACCAGTTTTTTGAGTGGAAAGAAATACCTGAAAATAGGAAAGTTCATTTTGCTAGCCTAACACTTTCTGGTCATGCTTTAACCTGGTGGAAAAATTTTCAAAATAACAGACTTAGGAGAGGTAAAGAAAAAATCCAAAATTGGGAAAGGATGAAGGAAAAAATAAAAGGGAAATTTTTGCCAACTGATCATACTCGAACCATATTTCAAGAGTTTAATAATTTGAGACAAGGGAACCAATCTGTTGAAGAATACACTGAAACATTTTACAAACTTTAATCCAAAAACGATTTGAATGAATCTGAAGAGAAAACTGTGTCAAGATACATCAATGGTTTGAAATGGTCTATTCAAGATCAACTCAACTTGCATCACATTATTAAAACTAACGAGGCATATCGAATGGCTATAAAAGTGGAAAAGCAACATCAAAGAGAAAGGGGTCATAACAAAGTTATGGAAACATATAAGAAACGAACAACTGGTGGGTAAAAACTCAAACTTCTGAGGGAACATCTGGTGTTAAAATTAAAACTTTTGAAACTCAAAATGCTGACAAAGGAAAAGGAATCATGGTAGCTAAACCAACTGAACAACCTAGATTAATTGGACCATGTTATAAATGCGGGCTCTATGGTCATCTTTCTACCACTTGTAGGAAAAATAATCCACCTAGAAGCAATCTCATTGAAAATAATGAAAACTTGGAAGAGGAAGAAGAAAATGAATCTGGTTCTGAAAATGAAGAGGAAGTAGAAAAAATTGATGTCAAAGGAGATGAGGGAGAAGAGCTTTTGGTCATAAGGTAAGTCTTAACAACAAAAATTGACAAAGGGGATAGATGGTTAAGAAGAAATATTTTTAAAACAACTTGTACAGTTGAGGGAAAAATCTGTACACTCATGATTGATAGTGGAAGTTCTGGAAATTTTATCTCTCAAAAACTGGTTGATAAACTGAAAATAAAGTCAAAACCTCTTGCCAAAACTTATAAAATTTCTTGGTTTAAAGAGGGGGGTGAGGTTCCAATCACTAAGCAATGTGTTATCAATTTATCGATTGGTGGATCTTTTAAAGATCAAGTTGTTTGTGATGTTGTACCACTTGAAGTTTGTCACATTTTGTTAGGACGACCTTGGCAATACGACCACAAAATAATTCATAATGGAGAAACAAATACATACACCTTGATTCAAAATAACAAAGAGTATACTCTCCACCCTCAAAAACTTGTGCCTAATTCATCTTCAAAGAGTAAACTGGTTGCCAAAATTGATACTCCCGAGCTGCTTTTAAATGCTAATGACCTAAAACGTTCTGAAGTTGCCTACTTGGTTGTGGGAAAAGAAATTGATTCTACTTTTCATATCAAACATAAAACTGGTGTTTTGAATAAAGTTGCTTATACTTTAAGTCGGAGATTTCATTTGTTGGTAACTGTTTACCCGACTATTACTTCATTTGATTTTTTAAAAGATACTTATGCCAGTGATTCTGATTTTAAGAATATTTGGGATTCTTGTCTTGCTTCTGGAACTGATCCTTCTGCTCAGTTTGTGATACATGAAGGTTTTTTGTTTAAAGGTTCTCGACTTTGCATATCTAAAAACTTTTTAAGAGAGCAACTTGTGAAAGAACTTCATAGTGGGGGTTTGGGTGGTCATTTTGGACAGGGAAAAACTATTGCTTTGGTGGAAGAAAAATATTTTTGGCCTCACATGAGAAAGCAAATTGCTAAGCAAGTAAAATAATGTAATAAGGGAACTTCACAAAATGCTGGTTTGTATACTCCTTTGCCTATTCCTAACAAACCTTGGGAGGATATTTCTATGGATTTCATTTTGGGTTTTGCCTGTTACTATTCGAAAATTTGATTCTGTTTTTGTGGTGGTGGATCGTTTTAGGAAAATGGCACATTTTATTCCTTGCAAGAAAACTTCTGATGCTTCTTACATTGCTGATTTATTTTTTAAAAAGATTGTTCGTCTTCACGGTGTTCCTCGTACTTTTACTTCTGATCGAGATACTAGATTTTTAAGTCATTTTTGGAGAACTCTTTGGGCAAAACTTGGAACTACTCTTCAATTCAGTAGTGCGTATCATCCTCAAACTAACGGACAAACTGAGGTTATCAATCGAAGCTTGGGAAATTTATTAAGGTGTCTTGCTGGAGAAAAATCATCCCAATGGGATTTAATCTTGCCCCAAGCTGAGTTTGCTTACAATAATTCTATTAATCATACAACTGGTAAAACTCCTTTTGAGATTCTTTATGGCCAACATATTCCTCACATTTTAGATAGAAACTGATTTCCTTTACCAAACAAAATCAGTGCTGAAGCTTTTGAAACTTTTGATCACATAAAGACCGTCCAACAGCAAGTCCTTGAAAAACTCCAAAAGGCTAATGCTAAATACAAATCTGCTGCTGATAAACATCGAAGAGAGATTATTTTTAATGTGGGTGACTTGGTTATGGCTTACTTTCATCGCCAACGATTTCCTGTTGGTACTTTTAGAAAGCTAAGCAGAAAAAAATTTGGCCCTTTTCGTGTACTTAAAAAATTAGGCACAATTGCCTATCTGTTGGATCTCCCTATTTCTGTTGGCACTTCTCCTATATTTAATGTTTCTGACCTTTCTTTATATGAAGGAGATTCTGATGACTCTGTAGAAATTGAAACTTTGCCATTCTCTACTCCTATGGCAAAAACTGAAGAACAAATTGAAGATATTATTGATGTCAGAATTTCTAAAACAAGACATGGTGAACATAAGAGGTTCTTGGCAAAATAGAAGAACCATCCTCTGATCGACTGCACTTGGATGGATGAAAATGAACTAAAACAGCGACATCCTGATCTTTTTCAAAAAGTTACTGAAGCTTTCTCATCCGGAGATGAGACTTTCCCACCAGGGGGGAATTGATGCATTCATGATTTTTGTAATTTTTATTGAACAATGGTTTTTATTTAGTTTTTATATTTTTTTAGCTATCCTATGATGGAAGGCATCCGATGAACATGGTAGGTTGTGCTTGGGCTTGGTAGACCTTGGTTTGCTAGCTTGATTGGGTCCTTTTGGGTGGCTGCTGAATTTCGGGTTGGACTTTGTTGAGCTGGAATTAAGTTCTCCTTTTTGAGCTGAAGTTTAGCTCATTGATTGAAGTGTTGTGGTAGCTCATTATGGTGGAATTGTCTTTTCTTTTTCCCCTTGCTACCTTCTCGATTTCCCCCCTTGCACCCTTCGGTTTCTGGTGGTTTTGCTGTTTCCCGTGAGTTCTGCTGGGCTTCCTGTGTCCGCTGTCTTGTTCGCTGGTTTGCCCCTTCGGTTCCATCCCGTCTGCTTTTCCCGTGGCATTTCTTCCCCTGTTTCCTGTGTCGAACCTGGAAACTGTTGTTGGTGACTAATGGCTTTTCATTTCCCTAAATCTAATTGGTTTAGTTGGAGGTGCTATGGCTGTTTGGTTTCCTTCTTGTGCCTATATATATGAAATATTTTTGGATGGAAAAGTTTGTTGAAAATTTGCTTGGCATAGCCATCAAAACCTGAGGGTTCTTCTCTTTGGAAAAGCTTGAGAGCCTTTTCAATTTCCTTTCTCCTCTCTACTTCGTCTGGGCTTCTTACCTCTTCTCTACGCAAGTGCCATTCCACCTGTATCTTTCTTCTTGAGCTTGTGGTGTTGTTGGTTGGCTGATTTGGAAGTATTTGCCGGAGGAGTTTGGGTTGGACGATTGGACTTTCTTGCTGTGGTGGACCATTGGTTTGCTAGCCCTATGCACATACTTTACTTTACCTACTTTTCGATGCATGTGAGGAAACCGTTCTTACGGTTGTTCTGAGGATAGCGCCTTTTTATTTTTTCTTTTGTTTCGATTGGTTTCAACTTTTCATTTTGTTTTAAAGATTGGTGGATGATTGCTACTATTTGAATCTAATATAGCAAGTGTTGTCTATTGTTCTCTTTATCTGGCTTTTCTCTCTAGTTAGCTTGCATCAGACTTCTGTCCGTTCATCGATTATCACCAAACTTCTGTCAAACTCTCCAACCTAATATAATTCCACCATCTCCAAGTAAAAGGGCGAATCAAGCTTTGTAATTCATTCAAATTTAGTGGAATTTTCTCATCTAGGCGAGACCCCATGGTTTTTCCCTTCCTGGGTTTTCCACGTAAGAAACCTCTGGTGTTTTTCTCTTTCTAAACTATCTGTTCATGTGTCGGATATACGTACATTGCTAAGACGCTTTATTCGCTTACTCTACTGCCACGTATATTCTCACCCGCAACAAATATATTTTGAAGTTGAAATAAATGAAGATTATAATTACCACTAGATTTTTTTTTGATGTTGTTGAACCTTAATTTATACAAATTTAAAATTATTCATAAACATGAACAAATTTAAAATTATTCATAAACAGGAACATGTATTTGATGAAGATTTAAATCGAAATTTGCAATTGTGTTTGAGCATGAGATCAATTCTAAATCTAAACATACGCTAGAACAAAAACTTCAAATTATATTGAAAGTACAATTGTATTTGAACATAAAGAGTAATTAGAAGCTTAGAACTAATCCCAAATCTGAACTTAAATTTATAATAATAACCATTGAATGGTAACTTGAGCTTCTGAAAGACATTAAATCTCTTTCTGAATGTGATGTTGAATAAATCGTGCATAATATAGTTGATAAGTCAATTGAACAAACTGATAGAATTATCTCTGAATGTGAAGTAAATAAATGAAACTGGATTCTAAAAGTGGTAACTTACTATTTTTCTAAAACTATGGTTATAAACTTGTTTCTCTTACTAGAATTCATGTGTATTGAATTAAGACTTGTGGTATAAGGTTATATCTTAAGGGGTTCTAAGAGCTACTTCTTTTGGGTTCTTTTTGGAATAAAAATTCATGAAAATAAGTGTTGAATAATATTTTAGTTTTTCTCTCAATTCTTTTGTGCTATAGGATGTGGATTTATCAAATGCTTGCAAGAAAAGAGAACAAACAGAATGATTCTCCCCGTACAGGCAGGAGTGGATCTTCCAATTGGTGATTTCAATTATGGTTATTCAATCTTGAGCTAAGCTAATGTGTAATTGGTTTGTGTTCGTAATTATTTTTGTTCTAGTTTGACACACAACAATTTTCATTTTTATATTGAGAACATTAATCTCAATAAGATTAGCTGATAAGATTAGAGAGAGTTGTCTTAGATAGTTTGGACACATAAAATGTCGGGCCTTCCGATGACCCGGTTAGGAAAGTGGATGTATTGGATTTGGCTTACATGAAGAAGGTAGAGGTAGACCTAAAAAAATTTGGCTAGAAAGTATTAGAAATGACATTTTTTTAATTAAATTTAAATGGGATACAATGAAGAAAAAGAATTCATGTAACCGACCCCACATAGTGGGATAAAGGCTTGATGTTATTGTTGCTATTGTTATTGAGAACATTAATCGTTATGAAATTTTATATGCATTCTTATATTTCATGTAGAATTTTATATTCTAACATTTTTTATACCATCCTTTAGAACTAATGAAGTGTATTTTCTAATTATGTATCAAAATAAATTAGTCTTTGCTTAAATCAAAGGTTAGGAATCTGCAAATTATGAGCTTTTGTGTGTTTCCTTACACATGTCAACCCAAAATTGCATTAATGAACCCTAGAGACTAAGATATCCTATATCATGATATCATTTTCAGAGAATCTAGTATATTCAAAGCCCTAATGCACAAGAGTTATGCAAGTCGAACAGATAAGATGCCACCCACAGTTTTGTCAACCTTAAGAATGATTGTAGGAGTATTTGGAGTGAGGCTTAAACTTTACCGGACAATGAATTGCTTAAGACATGTTTGGCACCATTTTTTTTTTTTCTTTTTCTTTTTTTTTTTTGTTCAGACTTGATTCTGCTTTTAGTTTGGAGTGAGTGAAGCATACAGGTTTACGTATATAACAACAGTTAGCATCTACTCATTAATATCTAAAAAAAGGTTCACAAAGCAAATGAAAAACAAATGAAAATATTAAATTTTAAAACTTAAAGAGACCTGAGAAATATTTTCATGGATTTATCATTATCATTAACCTTACACCACTATTTGGGATTGGTGAAATAATTATAAAATTTCAAAATGTTGAAAGCAAAAACATATATAATATAGAAATAGGACAGCCAGCCATCTGCAGTCGCAAAAAAATAAAATAGTGAATTAGTAGTTGAATAGATGTCCTCATAATTATTAAAGATGAAAGAAACAATGTTACAAATATCCATGGATTAATGATTAATTAAGATAGTTCATGGCAGTAATAATTATGTGCAAGCTATAAACATGTTAATTTAGCATTTGTTTGGGAAGCTTTTTCATAGATTTATTTTATAAAAAATTATTACAATAATGTTTAACTACAACTTTTTTGTTGCTTTCCAAAAACTTTTGTAATAAGGGCTGTTTGGTTGGAAGTAAAATGGGTGTAAAGTGAAGTAAATGCAGGGGTTTTGAAAATTTTGGTGTTTGGTTGAATGAAAAAGAAAAACAAAGTATAGTAAATGTAGTATAAAATAATTTAATTCATTTTTGAGGTAAACAGTTCTCGCCCAATTTTGAGTGAGAACCGTTTACACCGCGAGCAAGCTCGGCCACAACCGGCCGCTGCCGCTCGTCGCCTATAGCTACCACCCATCGCCGCCGCATCCACCGCCACTGTCGCCATGGCCGCCACCACCCTCCGTCCACCACCACCGCCACCCTCCATCCACCACTGCCGCCACACCCTCCGGTCACCCACCGGTTGCCACCATCTATAAACTTACACTACATTCATTTTACATCAAACAAAACAAAACAAATCATTCACCTGAATTTACTTTACATTCATTCAAACAACTTCAAAATATTATTTTTACATTGCATTCCTTTTTGAGCTAACCAATAGCCCCTAAATAGTTTTTTTATAACTAAATTTGTTAGAGTATGATAATCATAAGAAAATTATTATCCAACTTTTTTAAAAGAGAAAAAGTTTATAATACCCATAGTATCATTCAAAAAAATTTATTTTTTTCACAATAATTCTACTGCTACTTTTGCAAGAAGTTACAGCCACCCCAGCAAGAAGTTACAGCCACCCCAGATGAAGCCTTAATAACAAAAGGTATAGGAAACATTATCTAAGATATGATTCTAAGGAGGGTCTCATCAGGTAGGTGTGTAGTTGACCCATAAGTTCAGGCACTCACAAAGACAACTATTATTCTTCTTATAAGTTTTCATTGAAGAAGTTTTCAATGGAACCATAGGCTCCGAGGAATTAGTAATTTAACATAGTAAATATTATATTCTTAGGTTCGAAGTTAATGGAGTAGATCCTTCGAGCTTCTACCATAATTTTTTCCAGTAAGGCAAAAACTAATTTAAAAAAATAAATCAATTTTGTTTACCTGTCACGGCATCGTGCAGCTATGTAACTTTTGAGATGATTAATAACCTCTGCAGACTTCACAAAAGAGACCGCAATAAAATCTACACCTTCAGCAATGCCAAAATCTATGTCCAACCAATCCTGGATAAATTTAAAAGCATGCGGATGAGAAAAATACATTATAATCCTTATAAGATGTTCTAAAACAGAAAATCATGTTAACAAAACTCCTAAAACACTTTCTTTGCACCCAAAGGACTCAAGTCGGAAGTCTCAAATGCATGAAACCGAAGTATGGACCTAATCTCCCATATTTACAGATAAATGTACATACGTAAGTACCATGCATATAACGAATATATAAATACATAAAAAAATATGTCAATGTTTTATAAATAGACAAACTAATTGCATAAATGCATACATGAGTTGCCACCTACAGAAATACGACCTCAGGATGGAAACATGCATGAGTGCCTCTTATAAGATATCACAAAGTCATATTTGTATTGTACATAAGCAAATTCATTATGAACATTGTATTCTAATGTATCAAACCCATTTAATATGTGATCAATTGAGAGTGACTGCCCGTTGGTCAAACATTATCAGCTATATGATGGCATTGGATAATAAGAAAAAGAAAAAATTGACTAACAATTTAGCAAGATTGATGATAAAATTGAAGCCCTCGATATGTCATTAATAGAAGAAAAGCCAAACCCTACCCAGACCAAGAGACGAGTCTTTAAACAAAATTAATGTATTTGATAGAGAACTTTAGTGAGATGGCAAATGTACATAGGTAGGGAGGGAGATGTTTAGTGCTAGAAGTAGAGGCATAAGTGCATCCAAGATAGGTCTCTTTAGTGTGAGACATGAAAAAAAAAGGACTTGATATAAAAAGTTTTTAAATATTCATTTGATGATCCTGCAAATGGACCCAGAACCTTGTATGGTTGTTGCATTCTAAGAACTTAAGCTTTAAGATATCAATTAATAATGTAGAAAAGAAAAAAAGTAGAAAAACTCCTTCAAATTTTATTGCTAGATATTGTAGAAAGTACGAAAGTATATATAGACTTCTTCAAAAAGCTTGCAATTAAAATAAATCAAAGCTATTTATAAAAGAAAGAAAAAAGTTACTAAGAGCTGATGGCCAGAATAGGAAGAGAAAACATACATATTACAATCTAAGGGTCATAAGAGGATCAATCTAATGGTTAGAACCCTTAGTCCATGCGCTTAAGAATTCCTACCAAAATTGGTTATCTTTTAAGTCCTACGATCCTTCAATACTCCCCTTCAAACTGAATAGTAAACATCTATTATTTCAAATTTGCTTGCAACATTTTGAAGGTGGAGTTCGCAGAGCCTTTTGATGAGAATATATGCAAGTTGATTTTCTATTAGCACATATGAAATGCAGATCAACCCACTTTTCAAATTTTCTTTTATGAAATGCTTATTCACCTCCACATACTTAGCATGATCATATTGTAATAAACTATAAGCAATGCTAATATCATATTTATTATCATAATATATCTTCATGGACCCTTCTCAATTGATTTTTAAGATTCCTTAGTCAATGATTCTAAATTAAAAATCAACGTTAAATTTTGAAACAATAGGTTTTTTTTACTCAATGTTATGAGATTATCTTCCAAAACTATACAATATCTAGTTGTGGATCTTCAATCCACTTAGAATCCTGCATAATCTGCTTCAGTATATTCTTCAATTTGTAAAGTATCATGCCCATACATGTCAATGACGCAAAATGGCGCATGCCATAGCGCCCAGCGTGGCACGGCGTATCAAAATAGTATGCGTTATTTGCACCATGCATGGGCTATGGCGCATGGCAGAAGGCGCAAATGGTGCGCGCTATTTTGTTAATATGTTATAATTTTCAGATTATAAATTATAATTAAACTTTTTAAGATTTCTATATTAATATCATAATTAATAATTAATTAAATTAAAAATAAATTAATAAAATATAAAAAAAATAAAGGATTTATCTTTTTTATAGGATTTAAAGCTGTCATTTTTGCTATTTGGCAGAATTTATGCTTAATTATGCTTAAATTCTGTTCAAATCTATTGATGTGATTTTCTATAAGATTTAAAGTTATCATTTTTATTGTTTGGCAGGATATTCATACTTAAATTTTGCTCTAATCAATCTATATTTTGCTATTTAATGGTATTTAATATTAATAAATATATTTTTGATTATTTTATATTATACATCACATTTAAAATGGTGCGCGCAGCCCAATGCGCTATATGTCATGGCTCTACGGGGAACTTTGTGCCGTGATGCACTATTCGTCGTTGATGTGGGCTCCAAAAATTCGCGCCTCGACCTCTCTGCTCTTGGTTTTATCGACGGGGGGAGTTTTAACGAGTTTAGCTTTCAAGGTAAATTTTTTAAAAGGCATATTGGGTTTTAGATAAAACACTACCCAGAGATTTCACCCTCATTTTGCGAGGCCTTTATAGTCTGAGTTATGGTTTCCCATAAGTGCAAGCCCCTATGATTTGTTACCACTCTCAATAACGAGAGAGAACTTTTGATTAAGGCTAGGCGTTAAATAGATCGCAATAATTATCTAACATATAATAACAACAATATTATGGTTTACTTTGGTTTAAAATTTTGGAGTTTAAGATTTGAAATTTATCACCGTATACTTAAAACAGGTGATGGGGGAATGAAGATGAGCCCGATCAAGATCCCATGGTTCCGTCATCCGGGCTGTCATGGTCTCTGGTCTACTTAGTAAGAGGAGGTAGTCAACCCAACTAGATAGAAGGAATCTTGTCGGCAATCATGGATTGCTTCGTCCAAAAATATCTTGTAGATCTGAGGTGGATATTTGTCTAAGGTGATGAATTTAAGTCAACCTTAGTTAACAGAGGGCTTTATATCTTATAGAGTGCACTCTATAATTCATTACTCAAGGGGCTTTTAACCATTAGGGAACATACAGGCTTTGGTCGCGACCGTAATATAGTTGTGCCATTTTGAAGCAAAACCACCCAACCAAAGGGCACGTATCACGTCCCTGCTGGCAATGAATCAACTAAGAATGAATTGTTGTAATACATTATGCAAGACATCTGTTTTTTTGAGCTGAAGTAATTCTTCAATTCATCATCCTCACTAAACCGTTGCAAAGTGCAGATGAATTTTAGTGTTTAAGTTTTTTGTGATTAAATTTTTATTTAAATAATTAGAATTTAGCAGATATTATATTTTGAAATTTTAATAAGTTTTGAGCATTGATCCCTCCGGTTGAGATTTACATTCAACACGCTCATCATCGGGTGACTTTGAATATTTTAGTGAGTCCGCGAAGCATTCTTATATCGTGCATTTAGGAGTTTGACATAAAGATCAGAGCACATGAGGAACATATTTTAGCATTTCCATTACACTTATATAAGGTGCATGTTTTGCATTCTCATTACTTCTGTATAATGCATTTTACAATTGCAATATATTTGCAGTGATGTATCTTATAATTATAATATGTTGAGTGTTATGTTTGAACTTAAAATTTGTTTAATAATGTGTATAATATGGTTGTGTGAACATTGTCGTTCATGATTTGAGAGTGGCTTAGGCAATTTCACAATTTCTTTGAATACAAAATCTTATTGAATTATGAGCATTATTAATTCTTCAAATCATCAAATTGGAGTTGTTCATCACTACTTGTTTCACTGGAATTCTTCTCACTTTCAGGTTGTTGCTCATCTCCAATAATTTCCTAATAGTTGTTCACATTATATGATTGTTTTGTTTGAGATTATGCATAATTTTTATATTAGTTAATAGTTAATCATTGCCTATAATTCCATTAGAGCTATACTCAGGATTATTATTTTTCCTCATAACTTGTTCCTAAATTAGAATTTTGCTCCTTGTTTCCTCCTAGCTCATTATTCATAGATTCATTAGGATTATGCCCTGTTCTGCTGCATTGTCCATTCTTTGAACTCCTGAATCATTGGTTATGTCTTCAGCTATCTTTGTTATTTCAACCCTTTCAACTATCCCACTCTCATCACTATAGGTTTGAGATTTGGTTGTATTAAGTGAGTTATCCCTCTCTCAATTGGTTAGGTCAATAGTTATGTCTTCTGAATTTTCTAAAACATTTAGATTCTTAGAGGTCTTAGAAGTACTTTTGCTTGAAGTTGTATCTCCTTTGGATTGAACTTTTCAGTGTGTTGAATTTTCAGAGGCAAACCTTGAAACATTCTCAAAGGGGTTTGTAACTTATCTCTAAGATTTTATGAGACACACATGTTCAATATCAAGTAGTCTTTTTGCCCCTTTTTTTATTTTATTATTTTAAATGGTTTTTTTATTCTTATTTTTTCTTATTCATTTCTTTTTTTTTAAATAATTATGTAGGATCCTTTGTCATTTGAAAATCCGACAACCTCCCGACGTCCCCTCCCCGCAAAGGGAGGTTGGGAGGCACTTGCCTTCCAATCCACCTGGCCGGATCAAAGATTCAACGGCTGACGGCTTCGGGAAGATAATTGGTCCCGGCACAGGTCTTCAAGTATTCAATTTGCTCGTTGTACCTGTTAACTAAATATGATTTAATTTTAAAAAAAAGCTCTTTTTCTATTTTCCTTGAAAATCTAGTAACCTTCCGGCATCCCCTCCCCACGAAGGAAGATTGGGAGGCACTTGTCATTCAAATCCGCCCGACCGAATCAAAGATTCGACGGCCGAGAATTTCGAGATGATGATTGGTCCCAGCATAGGTCTTCAGGTCTTCAATTTGCACTACTTGTCTATTATATTAGTTTTTTATCCTCTTTTTTCTTACAAACACTCATATACTCACGTGCACGGCACCGGGTCAAGCCAGTAGCGGGAATGGGAGATTGGGTGGTCTGGCTGGTCAGATTGATTGGACCAGTTAGATGTAGGAGATCGGGTCGGCCTATGGGAAGTCCGAGCTCGCAAGTGGGCTGCCACACGGGTCGGGTTCACAAACAAAGAAGAAAGGGAGGCTGGGTCAGACGGCTGGTGCATACAGAGAGGGAGGAAGGCTGCGTCAAGCTTCCTTGCATGCGGCTAAAGGAGGCGAGAGCAAGAGAGCCTTCTCTGGACTCATGCATGCGGTTTCAGCTAGGGACGCACGACACAAAGAGATCTAGAGGAGACGGGCGAGCGTCTGCATGTGTAAGGGAGACGGGAGATGCGGGCACTGGCGCTGACTAAAGACGAGCGGATTCGGCCGAGCGTGAAGGCTCGAGCGGTCTGGGGAATCTCACATACAACTGAGGGAGATGAGAAGGAGCAAGCCTGCGTGTAAGGTTCTTGCGTGCGGTTGAGTTCAAATTAAAATGAAAAGGCAAGCGGTTCTAGTAGTTTTGTCTAAGTCATGTGGGGGAGTTGCGTAAGTGAAAAAAAAAAGGTTCAATCGTTTGGGAGTAAACTGGCGTGAGGTGGGGTCCTTCGACTAATTAGTGGTCAGCAGTTAACAAGTATGATCCTGCTTTATATAGAGGATTCCTTTATCAATACTTAATTTAAGGTATCTGAGGATCCTATAAGAAACTTGAAGATACAACTCTTTGGGTTTGTACATGAATTTATTGATGAGATTCATTGTACCTGATGTGTGTGAGATACATAATGTAAGAACTGGTTTAATTAGGCCAGTTCAACTGAACTGGCCAATTAATTAAAATGCGCAGAGGCGAACGAATCCACAAATAGAGACGCAACCCGCGACCCAGGAGAAGCCGCCCGCGTGCGTATGCGACCTTGAAAAGGCAGTTTGCGATTCTGAGAGAAGGATCGCGTTCGTGGGAGTAAAATAATTACTCATAAAAGATAAGTCCATTCCTTTCATTCATGTAGAAGAAAACAAGAGAGAACAGTGTTCTGTCATGAGAGGCGGCTTAGAGGAAGAAGAATAAAGTAAGTTTTCAATTTCATTTTTTTTGACATTTTTCTTCTTCTTCTGTGATTTAATCCTAGGAAAGATATGTTATTTTAAAAGGAGATAGAAGAAGAAATTGAAAAAGGAAGTGAAGAAAATTTTGGGGTAAAGTAATCAATGAATTTTCATTTATATCGATAGAAAGGATAATTGAATTTAATTGTTCTTTTACATTCACTCATAAATATTTTATTTTCTCTAACTGACAACATAATAAGTGATTAATAAATAAGAAAGAGAAATATAATGGCAAGTGTCTTGATTCAAAGCAAAAGAAAAGAATACATATTGAGGTAATTATAAGTGCATGAGATTTTAAATTAAGTAATGAATATATCAAATAATAAATTGAATTTAGAAGCATAATGAAGTTATGGCATAGAATCTACTTAAAGACGAAGAAATTTTAAAATATTAAGTTAGAGAATTCAGTAGTAGTCTGTAAAATTATTAATAAGAAAAGTTTTTTACATGGGTAAACATAAAGACTATCTATGTGCATTTCTAGATAATGAGACTAATTCTAATTAATAATAATTAAGATGTTAATCACACAAATTAATTATAATTAAACAAGTTAGAGAAATTAAGAGAAATTTATCACTTAAATTTTAATGACGAGGTCTTCCTAGGTATAATCTACCGTCATTAGAATAAGGAGCAAAGTAAAGCAGTGCATTTCTTAAGTTTAAGGTGAATACTCATGTTTCTTTATTTACAGTAATAATTTTGTTTCTTGTCAATTTAATATTTTTGAAAGACAATGCATGCTTATGAAATCTTTATTGTTAATTATATAATGATTTATATTTCTCATATCCAATGTTTGATCATGCTGAATTAAATGAAAATTTATATATTTTATTCCACATTATCATACAAAGTTCATGAATATTATAAGAATGAAATGACTAGATAGATATGATTATATATGCATGTTGACTGATGGAGCACACCCCCTTATAGTACTAGCTGGGGATGCAATGTACCGGTGCACGTTAACGAAAAAGGTTATGAAAAAGGAAAAGAAAATGAAAAAGGGGTACCTTCATTGGTACTAAATTAGGCGATGGCTCTTGTGACGGTTGTATTACTTATGAAAAATGTGAAAGCTATAAATACATATATGATATATGTGACTGATATGATTTATGTATAACATTAAAAATCTTGAAATGAAATGATCTGATTAAATATAATTATTTTATGAAATGAAAAAGGGATCATGTATATTATTCCAATTGTCTTGAGTTACTGTAGTTTAGAAGCATGTTTGGCTCACTAAGCTGTAGCTTACTCTTAGTTGCTCTAACATTTTCAAGTATAATTTAATATAATCAAAATGAATAAAAAAGGTGAGAACGTATACCGTAGCCAAAGCGCTCCAAATGAAAGGTATTAAATTCATTTTATATCAGTTGTTTTTTAAGTTTTCGTGGCTCTTTCAATGTATTGAAGATAGATTTAGAAAAATGCAAATTTAATCTACCGTCTGACTGTCTGTTCCTGCCTCATTAATTTGAGTCTTCGGGCTAAGTCGTGACAAAAGTGGTATCAGAGACCCAAGGAGTATCTTAGGACAGTGAATCGTAATGAAAGAGTCATAGGAATGATTTATGAACTTATTTGAGAAGAATTTAAATATTTGACTAAATAATATAATTAATTAATTTATAAATGTATCAGGTATGCGAATGATTAAGAGGAAGTAGCTGTTAGAGATATGAAAGGAGAAGAACTACCACCTAAAATGACTGTGAACACCAATACCTTTACCCAGATGATGGTGGCTATGACCCAAATGCTTCAAGAATCAAGTTGGAGTGAATAAATATTTGAAATTATTTCAAGACATGCGACCACCATTATTCAAGGGTAATGTGACCAATTGAGGCTGAGAATTGGTTGCTTTGTGTAGAGAAGATATTGGATAACATGTCATGTCCTGATGAAAGGAAAGTGTCACTCGCTACATTTGTCTTGGACGGAGAAGCAGAAATGTGGTGGAGTGGGCAACGAGAAGATAGGCTAGGAGATATTCCAAAATTATTAGTCAATTGGGAAGTTTTGTGGAACATTTCAGAGAATGGTTCGTACCTATATCAGTAAGGAGGCGGATGCAGGACAAATTCATAAGACTAGTACAAGGAGACAAATCAATGATGCAATACGAAGCAGAATTTACAACTCTATCCAGATATGCACCGCAGTTGATTGCAACAGCAGAGAAGAAATGTTATAGATTCCTATCTGGTCTAAAAGATACAATTAGACAACCTTTAGTACCTTTAGGAATTGAGGATTATTCAGTGTTGGTAGAAAGAGCTAGAAGGGTGGAGATTGACTTCCAAATCACTCAGAAGAGAAGTGATAAACATAAAAGAAAGAGTGTTGAAGAAGATATCCAAAGCAATCAGATTGAATGATCAAATGGAAAGAAGACCAAGCTTAGTCCTAGTGGAGTTAGTAGTGTAACTGTCAGTAAAGTCATGGAAGCTTGTGCTAAGTGTGGCAGATTGCATAAGGTGAATGTTTGATGGGTTCCAACACTTGCTACTGGTGTTGTCAGCTCGAACACATTACAAAATATTGTCCTATGTTGGGTCAAAGGACTTCTGGAGAGATGAAATCAGGAGAAGCACCTTCACAAGAAGAATTTTGGTAAACAGAAGACGATGGAACCATCAGTTTCAGCTTCCGCACAAAATTACTCCAGGCAGAATGTTCGATCCCGAGTTTATGCTTTGACTTAACAGGAGCTTAAGGGATCTATAGATATTAATAAAAATGAATGAAAAGTCTTTAATATAATAACTTGTTATGCTATATTAGATATTTTGGATTTATCAAGTTATCGTGTTATGTTATATCAAATGTTTCGTTTTATTCAGTTATGTATCCAATGTTAAAGTTTACAACAACAACAACAACATCAAGCCTTTATCCCACTACGTGGGGTCGGCTACATGAATCCTTTTTCTCCATTGTGTCCTGTTAAAAGTCAAATTCTCGTTTAAATCTAATAAAGAAAGATCATTTTTAATATTTTCTAACCAAGTCTTTTTAGGTCTACCTCTACCTTTCTTAACATAAGTCAAATCTAAGACCTCTACTTTCCTAACCGGGTCATCGGGAGGCCGCCGTTTTACGTGACCAAACCATCTAAGGCGACTCTCTCTAATCTTATCTTCCACTGGAGCTACTCCAACCTTTTCACGAATATGCTCATTTCGTATCCTATCTCTAAGGGTAAAGCCACTCATCCACCTGAGCATCCTCATCTCTGCAACACTTAACTTAGAATTATGCTTCTCTTTTAATGGCCAACATTCGGCACCATAAAGCATTGCAGGTCTCACCACCATCTTATAGAATTTTCCCTTAAGTTTGAGAGGTACTTTTCTATCACACAATAAGCCTGATGCATTCCTCCACTTCAACCATCCAACTTGGATTCTGCTGATAATATCCCCATCTATATCACCATCACTCTGAACAATAGATCCAAGATATCTAAAACGTGTACTCTTATTAATGACTTGATCGGCCAAAGTCACAATGCCCATCCAATGTTAAAGTTTATATTGAATAAAATTTCAGATGATATTTGCTTATGTAATTAGAAGTTATATGTAAATTTTGAGGACGAAATTTTTATAAGAAGGGGAGATTGTAAGAACCGGTTTAATTAGGCCAGTTCAACTAAACCGGCCAATTAATTAAAATGCACAGAGGCGGATGAATCCGCAAACAGAGACGCGACCCACGACCCAGGCGAAGCCACCCGCATGTGTACGTGACCCAGAAAAGGCAGTTTGCGATTTTGAGAGAAGGATCGCGTTCGTGGGAGTAAAATAACTACTCCTCATAAGAGATAAGTCCATTCCTTTCATTCTTGTAGAAAAAAATGGGAGAGAACGATGTTATGTCGTGAGAGGCGGCTTGGAGGAAGAAGAAGAAAGTACGTTTCCAATTTCATTTCTTTTGATATTTTTCTTCTTATATGATTTAATCCTAAGAAGGATATGTTATTTTAAAGGGAGATAGAAGAAGAAATTGAGAAAGGAAGTGAAGAAAATTTTGGGATAAACAAATCAGTGAATTTTCATTTATATCGATAGAAGGGATAATTGAATTTAATTGTTCTTTTACATTCACTCATAAATATTTTATTTTCTCTAACTGGCAACATAATAAGTGATTAATAAATAAGAAAGAGAAATATAATGGGGAGTGTCTTGATTCAAAGAGAAAGAAAAGAATACATATTGAGGTAATTATAAGTGCATGAGATTTTAAATTAAGTAATGAATATATCAAATAAGAAATTGAATTTAGAAGCATAATGAAGTTATGGCATAGAATCTACTTAAAGACGAAGAAATTTTAAAATATTAAGTTAGAGAATTCAGTAGTAGTCTGTAAAATTATTAATAAGAAAAGTCTTTTATATAGGTAAATATAAAGACTATCTATGTGCATTTCTAGAGAATGAGAATAATTTTAATTAATAATAATTGAGATGTTAATCGTACAAATTAATTATAATTAAACAAGTTAGAGAAATTAAGAGAAATTTATCACTTAAATTTTAATAACGAGGTCTTCCTAGGTATAATCTACCGACATTGGAATAAGGAGCAAAAGTAAAGCAGCGCATTTCTTAAGTTCAAGGTGAATACTCATGTTTTTTTTATTTACAGTGGTAATTTTATTTTCTCGTCAATTTAATATTTTTGAAAGACAATGCATGCTTATGAAATCTTTATTGTTAATTATATTATGATTTATATTTCTCATATTCAATGATTGATCATGCTGAATTAAATGAAAATTTATATGTTTTATTCCACATTATCATATAAAGTTCATGAATATTATAAGAATAAAATGACTAGATAGATATGTTTGCATGTGCATATTAACTGATGGAGCACACCCCCTTATGGTACTGGCTGGATCATGCAATGTACCCGTGCATGTTTATGACAAAAGGAAAAGAAAATAAAAAATGAGTACCTTCATTAAGACTAAATTAGACGATGGCTCCTGTGACAGTTGTATTATTTATGAAAAATGAGAAAGCTATGAATACAAATATGATATATGTGACTGATATGATTTATGTATAATATTAAAAGTCTTAAAATGAAATGATATGATTAAATGTAATTATTTTATAAATGAAAAAGGGATCATGCATATTGTTCCAATTGCCTTGAGTACTGTAGTTTAGAAATATGTTTTACTCACTATGTTGTAGCTTACTCTTAGTTGCTCTAATATTTTCAGGCATAATTTAATATAATCAAAATGAATAGAAGAGATGAGAACGTATACCGTAGACGAAGTGCTCCAAATGAAAGGTATTAAATTCATTTTATATCAATTTTTTTTTGAAGTTTTCGTGGCTCTTTCAATGTATTGGAGATAGATTTAGAAAAATGTAAATTTAATCTACCGTCCGACTGTTTGTTCCTGCCTCGTTAATTCGAGTCTTCAGGCCGGGTCGTGACACATATATCATTTTTTCAACTAATTATTGATAATGTCCCATATCTATTTCTTTTTCTTCTTTATCTTCGTCAAGTTGTTTAGTTGTTTCAATTGGGGTTTCACAAGATTTACAATCAATCATTTTTTCTTTCAGTAGATCCATAACATATTTTTGTTAAGATGAACATTCCTTGTTCTGATTGAGCAACTTCTAATTCTCAAGAAGTATATGAGTTTGCCTAACTATTTGATCTCAAATTCTTCAGCAAGTTTTTTCCTGTGAAACTTTTTCTCTATTGTTATCACATATGACAATTATATCATCAACATATATAATGAGAATTGAGATTTTACTATCAGTGCAATATTTTAAGAAAATGGTATGATCTCTTGACTTTATTGTATCCAATTTCATTTATGGCTTTTGTGAATCCATCAAACCATGATCTTAGAGATTGTTTAAAACCATACATAATTTTTTTTAATTTACACACTTTGTTCTTTGTAAAAGAACTATTAAATTCAGATGATTGATCCATATAAACTTCTCTAACATCCTTATGTAGGAAAGTATTATTTATATCATACAACTATATGGACCATCCATGATTGGTCGCAAGAATAAATTAAGTATTATATTGATTTTTACCATAGAAGCAAAAGATTTCATAGTAGCCAATTTCATAGAATTGAATCTATCATTTGGCAGCCAGTCTTGCTTATATCATTCCATGCTTCTATTTGTTCTATATTTTACATAAAAAATCTATTTACATCCTATTATTTTCTTTCATTTTGATAATTCAACAATATCCCAAGTGTGATGTTTCTTCTGAACATTCATCTCATCCCTCACAACATCTTTTCAAATCTTATTTTCAAGTGTCTCAAATAGATTTTATAGTATTAACTGTATTATAATAGAATTAAAGCTAATATTGTTGGAAATGGTTTTATGGGAATTTTGAAAAAAATGAATACGGGAGATGGGATACAAAAAGGAATGTATAGTGATGCGTTGATCATTGTTAATAGTTTTGAGCCCAGAGTTTGCTAAAAATTTTGGCTGTACTTATTCCTTCTTGTATAGACTTGAAGGGGCCCAGTTCTAAATTTTTTGGAGTTAGGTCATAATTATGTCAAGATAAACGATAGAAGTCTCATCAAACTTATCTTCCGATTAAAAGTTCTCACCTTGAAAATGAGTTTGATTGAAAAATTTTATTTCTAATCACAGGTGACAACTTTGAAGGACTTTTTGGTAATAGGATGATAAAACTAATACCCTTTTTAAGTGGAGGAGTATGCAATGAAGATGCATTTGAGAGCTTTAGGATAAAGTTTGCCCTGGTGTTATTTATGAATGTGGATATAAGCAATGCACCCAATGATTTTTCAATAATTTTTTGAAGAGACTTATTGTATGAAAGAATTCAGCTGGATAATTTATAAAACTTATAAAGTCAATCACTTAAGGGTATTCTTATGATCAGGACTGCTTCTCCCAGTATCTATTTGGCGCTTGAATCTAGAAGAAAAGAATCCCAGTAACTTCCAAAAGAAGAATGGTTTAATAAGGCAATCACGCCTCAATTTGAGGCACACGATGAGCGCCTCGAGATTTAAGCTTCACCAGTTATGGTGAGACTTACGCCTTTTTCATACGAGGCATACTCCTCGAGGATTAACACCTCGAGGCATTTTGAGGCTCCGCCTCAAACACTTATATTTAAGTTAGATTTTTTTTTAACATTACCCAATATATAGCCTACTATCCCTACCCACATGCACGCGAGGAGCAATTTTTCTATAGGAATCGGGAAGGTCTCATAATCGAGAGGTTGTGTGAGAGTTATTCATCAAACTTTTGCATCATCTCGGCATTAAGTTCGTCTCCAACATGCAAGCAGCAGTACAACACCTCAACATCGAGCCTATCTCCAGCAGGCGAGTAGCATCTCGGTGTCTAGCCCATCTCCAACATGCAAGCATTCAAGGTTTCTTCGTTGCTGCTTCGGCTTCACGTGAAGTAGAGTTTTGAAAGAGTACCTCAAGGAAGCTTCTTCGCCTCATTCTATAACAACTTTCCTGTCAGATCAAAAGTCACGACGAGAGCTCACAGAAAATTGGTGAGAATTATGAATGTCCAAATTGTTCGCTTGCGTTATGCCTCATGATCGTCAGAAAGGGGTATAAAAATGGGGCATGACACTTATTCCTTTCTAAATAAAACTAATATAATGAATGGAATACAAATAACTTGCATGTGTTTGGCAGGATGGAAAATTGGATGCGTTTACCATACAGTAAAACCCTACAGGCTCAGTTCCCTTATTCCCTACTAAATAAAATTAATATGCAGTAAATGGCATACATAAAACTTGCATAGGTTTGACAGTATAGAAAATTGGATGCTTTACAGTAAAGGAAAACCTTTTTAAAGCCTATTAGCCACAGTTTCAAGGGAAAAGTTAATGTAACCAAATTAACCGCATTTATTTGGATGCATTATTATTTTGCATATTTTATCACAAGAACGATAGTACAGCCCTGAATTAAAGTGGTGAGACCATAAAGAAAAGCAATTATAGACAAAAAAGTAATTTTAAATTTAATGTCAAATGAGCCAAGGGGTTATATGGCCTTTTGCCATATGTTTCAGTGGAAAGGATGAGAACCTCACCCAATAAAAAAGTGATCCGGACTGAAAATATTAAAGAGATGAAATGTTGTAATTTCACCTCCACATTCCCTTTTGAAGAGTAAAGATAACATCATTGCTTACTCGCTATCTCCAAAAAAAACTTGAAACTATAAAATAAATATCTATCATAAGAAATTGAGAACTAGAAATATACAGAAAATAGTCCATCTTTTTTTCGAAGTTAAATCTTCAACCCAATGATAGGAGTTCACAAACTTGACCTGTGCAGAACAACAATTATTTGATCGAGCAAGTAGGTTATAAACCGATAACCATAGATTGTAAAGAGAATGGCCCACATGTAAAATAAAACAAATAAGCACTACATGCATGAAGCATTCATGGATACAGACCAGAAAACATAGCCTAGTTCATTAACCTACAGAATTAGATTAAAGAATTAAATAAAATATTTAAGTTAACAGATTGCATCCAGTTATAATCATAATCATAACAATAAAAGATGGGTTAAATTTCATAATAGTCCCCCGATTATTCGTATATGATCATTTTAGTCCCAGAGTATAACATTGCTCCAATTTAGTTCCTCAGCAATATAAAATCGATTCAAAATAATTCCTTTAAGACAAAATTGGGATCAATTTTGAAAAGTCAATTGACTAAATTGAGATCAATTTTATATCACAATTACAATACAAGGGACTATTTTGGATCAATTTTATATAGACGAGATACTAAACTGAAACGTGATACGCTAGGGTAAAATTGGCCATGAATAGTCTAGGTACTATTTTGAGATTTTTCTGAATAAAAGAATTACAATAAAGAAGAGAAAACCAGTTGGAATAGTATATTTTCAAGAACATCACGATCTTAACATAAAGTTTGAATTTTAAAATCCCTTTCGCATGTTTAGATGATACGCCAAACAAAGATGAATACTGGTAAATAATTTTGTCCCAAATATCTTATTCATCAAAAAGATCAAAATGGTCCATCTGACTCGTTATGAAAAATCAAAATGGTCCCTAATTATATTAAAGGGTCATTTTGATCCCTAAACTTCTTAAAGATGAACTAAAATAGTCCCACCATGAAACTATTTTGATTCTTTTTTAAGGACTTGAGGAACCAAAAATGGTCATTTAATATAATTGGGGATCATTTTTGTCCTTCATAAAAAATCAATAGACCATTTTGGTCATTTTCCCTATCTTATTCATTGTTCATCCATGCTTTCAAGAAAATATGAATCTCAACTCTCTTCATGTGGATTAAAATTTTCGATTGACTTTCAAAACATTTTTTTTATGAAAATATGCTCCATTTTTTTTTCCATCAGGCATCATGAGAATCATATTCATCACGCAATTAATTGGGATAAATGGCAAGGTGGACTAAAGCACATGCCCGGTAGAAGATCATTGATTATGTACCCACCTTGGAGGAAATGGTTGGGAGCATGGCATTACGCTCCTGGACTAGGCTACCATCTCGCCAGAAAGTAAGATTCGCCCTAGGCAATAATAATCCTGGATCAGTGCATCTGCATTTAACATCAGGACCAACCTTCTGAATCACCTCAAATCTGACCATTCCTCCATCCACAAGAAGCTCATCACCAACTCTAACATCTGCCACACATGCGAGAAAATTCAGACTGAAGAAAACAAAATTGATCAGATGTTTTCTGCCAGTATAGAACATGATCCACTTATATGAGCATAAACATTCTTCAACATGCCTTCAGCAAAACCATCATAGCTCACATTGATGGTCCGTTCTGGAAGAGGTGATTTAAAAGCTCTCACACTAAACGTCCAAATCTCACCGTCCTGCATAAGATTCCATGAAATTTAGACATCCAAAACATAAGATCAAATGCATATCTATTTAGTCTGTTCAAGCACTTTATTTAGTTACAAATCATGAATGCCCAGCTCATAAACCCTTGCAAACCAGTATTTAAACTACAATAGGGCTAGTAATGTTGTGTGGAACAAATTGTGGACTGAAATAGCTGTTGGAAACTAAGGGGCTGTGTGGCCACAAATAGGATGGAACTCAAGTAGGATTTATTAAATTTTGTGAATGAGGGTTTAGTAAAACCTAAGAGCGCTAAATTCTGAAAAGTGTTTGATAAGTCAGATGTTAAATCAAGTTACAACAACAACAACAACATCAAGCCTTTATCCCACTACGTGGGGTCGGCTACATGAATCCTTTTTCTCCATTGTGTCCTGTTAAAAGTCAAATTCTCGTTTAAATCTAATAAAGAAAGATCATTTTTAATATTTTCTAACCAAGTCTTTTTAGGTCTACCTCTACCTTTCTTAACATAAGTCAAATCTAAGACCTCTACTTTCCTAACCGAGTCATCGGGAGGCCGCCGTTTTATGTGACCAAACCATCTAAGGCGACTCTCTCTAATCTTATCTTCCACTGGAGCTACTCCAACCTTTTCACGAATATGCTCATTTTGTATCCTATCTCTAAGGGTAAAGCCACTCATCCACCTGAGCATCCTCATCTCTGCAACACTTAACTTAGAATTATGCTTCTCTTTTAATGGCCAACATTCGGCACCATAAAGCATTGCAGGTCTCACCACCATCTTATAGAATTTTCCCTTAAGTTTGAGAGGTACTTTTCTATCACACAATAAGCCTGATGCATTCCTCCACTTCAACCATCCAACTTGGATTCTGCTGATAATATCCCCATCTATATCACCATCACTCTGAACAATAGATCCAAGATATCTAAAACGTGTACTCTTATTAATGACTTGATCGGCCAAAGTCACAATGCCCTCACTAGGTCTATTATTACTAAAATTACACTCCATATATTCCGTTTTAGATCTACTCAAGCGAAAACCTTTAGACTCTAAAGTTGACCTCCACAATTCTAATTTACCTTCAACTCCCCCTCTAGTCTTATCAACAAGAAGAATATCATCAGCAAAAAGCATACACCAAGGTACATCCTCTTGCAAATGTCTAGTGAGAACATCCATGACTAAAGCAAAAAGATATGGGCTTAAGGCTGATCCTTGATGTAATCCAACCAAAATAGGGAAATACTTGGTCAAACCACCTTGTGTTTGAACACAAGTAATAGCTCCTGCATACATATCTTTAATGATTTGAATATAAGCGTTATTAACTCTTTTCTTTTCAAGAACTCTCCATAGCACTTCTCTTGGAACTTTATCATATGCTTTTTCTAAATCAATAAATATCATATGTAAATCCTCCTTTTTCTCTCTATATTTCTCCATCAAACCTCTTAATAAATGTATGGCTTCCATAGTAGACCTACCCGGCATGAATCCAAATTGATTTTGAGAAACATTAGTATCACGCCGCAACCTATGCTCCATAACTCGTTCCCATAGTTTTAAAGTATGACACATTAACTTAATTCCTCTATAATTCGCACAATCTTGTGCATCACCTTTATTCTTAAAAATAGGGATTAACACACTCATTCTCCACTCATCTGGCATCTTTTTAGTCTTCAAAACAGTATTAAAAAATTTAGTAAGCCAAGAAATTCCTTCATCTCCTAAGCATTTCCACACCTCTATTGGAATATCATCAGGTCCAACAGCTTTTCCACCCTTCATTTTCTTCAAAGCCTCTCTAACTTCGGTTTTACTAATACGCCGATAAAAACATAAATCTTTATTTTCATTTAGGGTGCTAAGATCACTACAGTCAATTTTATTTTCACATTCTTCATTAAAAAGTTTAGCAAAATATCTCATCCACCTTTGTTGAATATCATCTTCTAAAAAAAGTACTTTTTGATCTTCATCCTTAATACACTTTACTTGAACTAAATCCTTACTACTCCTATCTCTTTGTTTGGCTAGCTTATACATATATCTTTCTCCCTCCTTAGTATCTAATCTATTATATAAATCACTAAAAGCTAAACTCTTTGCATCGCATATTGCTTTCTTAGATTCCTTACGTGCCTCTTTATATATTTTCCAATTATCAGAATTTTTACAATTAAACCAATTTTTATAACAAATCTTCTTATTTTTAATCTTTTCTTGCACATTTGGATTCCACCACCAACTATTTTTACTATTAGGAGCTTTTCCTTTTGAAACTCCAAGCACATCTTTTGCAATATTCTTAATATAACTAGCCACTTTTTCCCACATAACATTAGCATCCTCATGCACAGACAAAATCTTAAGATCTAAAATCTTACTCTCAAAAATATTTTTGTTAATATTCTTTAAATGTCCCCATCTAATCCTAGGAAATCGTTTTACTTTATTTTTTATTTTCTTCCCCATTATCTTCAAGTCCAAAACTAATAAACGATGTTGGGTACATAAGTTTTCACTCGGAATAACTTTACAATCTTTGCAATCTAAACGATCTAATTTTCTTATAAGAAAATAATCAATCTGAGTTGTATTATATCCATTTTTATAAGTAATGAGATGCTCATTCCTTTTCTTAAATAAGGTATTAGCAATTAAAAAATCATAAGCTAAACAAAAATCTAAAATAGACTTACCACCTTCATTTGTCGTTCCAAAACCATGGCCACCATGAATGCTTTTAAAATCATCTACCTCTCTACCAACATGTCCATTTAAATCTCCTCCAATAAAAACTCTTTCTTCAAGAGGTATCTTTTGTATTAATTCTTCTAAGTCATTCCAAAATTTTAATTTTGAATCCATATCCAAACCCACTTGAGGAGCATAAGCACTTATAATGTTAACAACCTTAACATCAACAATAATCTTTAAAGCTATAATTCTATCTCCAATTCTATTAATATTTATAACATTATCCTTCAAACTCTTATCTAAAATCACGCCTACACCATTTCTAGTACGACTCCTACCCAAATACCAAAGTTTAAATCCTAAACTATCAATCTCCTTAGCCTTCTCTCCAACCCATTTAGTTTCTTGAATGCACAGAATATTTATCTTCCTATGAATCATAACATCTATTAATTCCATTAATTTTCCTGTAAGGGAACCTATATTCCAAGTTCCTATCCTAATTTTAGTTTCATGGACTAGCTTCTTTGCCCACATCCGTCCTTGATGTGGGAACCCTTGCCTATTTAACACTGCACCCGGGCAAATAATTAGAAACATAAAATTAAATCAAGTTAAATTTTAATTTAATATTTGCCTATTTGCTTCTGAATTTAGATTTTAAATAAATATGAAATTTAATTAGAAGCATAAACATATGATAGGAACTGATGCTAAGCTTAAAGCTTTAGAAAATTACTCCAAAACACATCAAGAAGCCTATAAAATGATATTGTTACTATTTAAATATAACTAAATGCTGCTATTTAGCTGCTGATTTTCTTATTAACAAAAATATCAATAAAAATGTTTAAAATAATTAAGAAAATTAGAATTGTTAACAACAAATTAGTTAGTCACTTTCTGTTTCTAAGAACATGTAGTGTAATATTATAAACAATATTAAATATAAGTAAATATGAATTTCTTACTCTCAGAAATATCACTCACAAATTTTAACAACAATTAAAAATTTAAAGGTGCAAACCTTAAATTAGTTTAGTCAATTTTTGTATTTAAAAAATACGTCATCTGATATCATAAACTAGAAAGACCATCAACTTATTAGTCATTGGCAAAATTTTTAAAAAGATCACCGGTTAGGTAAAATTAAGGTTAAGAAACACAACAACAATAACAACATCAAGCCTTTATCCCACTAAGTAGGGCCAGCTACATGAATCTTTTTTCTCCATTGTGTCCTATTAAGAGTCAACTCATTTAAATCTAATAAAGAAAGGTCATTTCTAATATTTTTTAACCAAATCTTTTTAGGTCTACCTCTACCTTTCTTAGCATAGGCTAAATCTAATACATCTACTCTCCTAACAGGGTCATCGGAAGGCCGCCGCTTTACATGAACAAACCATCTAAAGTGACTCTCGCTAATCTTATCTATCACTGGAGCTACTCCAATCTTTTCACAGATAGGCTCGTTATACATCCTGTCTCTAAGAGTAAATCTACTAATCCACCTGAGCATCCTCATCTCAGCAACACTTAACTTAATATTATGCTTCTCTTTTAATGGCCAACATTTTGCGCAATAAAGATTAAGAAATGCAAATTAAAAAAATAAAAATAAAAAGGATCAAAAAAGCAAAACAGAATCCGGATTTTAGGCATTAGGGAGAAAACGCAGAATAGATTTTGGTTTTCTAAGAAAACCTTATTTAATTTTGCATTTTATTAGAAAACGCAAAGCTATATTTGGTTTTCATAGAAAGCTGAAAAATAGATTTACGTTTTCTACAGAAAAGGCAAAGTTATTTTTGATTTTCTAAGAAAATTGAATACTACTTTACGTTTTCTTTAGTTAATCCCCTGCCCCACTTTATGTTTTCTTCATTGTTCATCCCCCACATTTGCCTGCCAGTCATGTCAATCACGGAACATTTTTGCCAATTTTGATTTTTTTTAGTGCCATAAATAGCATCGGATTTCAACCAAAGAGAGCACCTGTAATATCTAAGGCCGGTCCAGGCATTTCTATTGCTGAATCGCATGCCCTAGAGCCGTGCGAACCGACCCCTCCCGCTCCTCCTTCGTCTGGATTGCCACCAACCGCACGCGATCAGCGCCCTGCTCGCGAGCCCCTTTCCCCTTTTGCGCAATCGCGATAATTTCGCAATCCCTCCACCCCTTTCGATTCTCCCACTCCATGCTCTCCCTCTCTTTCCATTTAAGGAGGCAAAGGAAACTTAGGGCATTGAATTTTCCTTCTCCCTCTTGCAGCAGGTGACATATCTCTCCCATATCCATCCTTTTCGTTTCTCTCTCATAAATAATAGCCGTCGAGCACAATCTCCTACTTCTTCCTTGGCAACAACCTCTCCTCCTGACAACAGCCTTTGGCATACGTATCCCAATCTCCTCTTATTCTATAGTAAGCTCATTTCCCTCTTCTCCTCTCTTTCTTCTTCTTATAGTGTTAGTCACCAAATTAAATAGTTCTTTTGCTTATAGTGAGAATCAAGTTTTGATTTTGTATATCCTTGAATTTCTAGTATTTGGATTTTGGCTTGTATGAAAGAAATCCTTATTTGTGATTAATAATTCAAGTAGATTAAATTATATAGTCTTGATCTTTTCATTACCTCATACATATTACTTTATTAATTAATTTGTTGGGAGGAAACTTTTAACTTATTATCAACTAATCTGATTAGAATAATTATAAGGTTAATAGTAATCTTTGCAATAGTTAATGCTAACACTAACATAGTAGCTAAGGTCATTTAGCAGGAATGTTTTCAAATGTGTGTTTATAAATGCTTTGTTCTTGCCTGTAGGACCATCGAATTCTAGTCCTTGACAGTTGATTATCGTATAGGCTTGGAGTTTCGTGTTGCTCGCCTAAAGATAAGTAATTGTTATTTATTTTGGTGTAAACGTACCCTTCTTTGCTAGGCACGTAACCCGTGCTATTTAGTGAGTCTCCTAGCGGCAGCTAGGGGATGTGGGAGAGCAGATTTGCCTCTCGAATAATAGATCAATTGTATCTTGCTTTGCTTTTAAAGAAAAATTCAAAAAAACAGTCATTATCTTGTGTTCCTATATTTTTCTTCTCTTTTGTTTCTTGTTTTACTCCCAAGACGCATCATCATGTTAGGTGAGAAGAAAAAAGACAATTCCGCCCTTGGAAACTCTTGATCCAACGGCTAAAAAAAACACTTCATGCTACCCTTGAAGGCTTGATGAAAAAGTGATGTCCTTGCACGCATTTTCAACCATTGGATTAAAAGGTGTTTGATTTAGATGTCAAATCCTAATAGCCATGAGGAAATAGAAAGACCATCCTAACTTTAGCCATTTTGAATGGATGACTATGATGGTTTACTTGATTTAATGATTATTTAAGGGTTAAATTTGGATTTTGAATTTCAGTTTAATTTGATTTTAAACGAAGTTGAGTGGGTTTTTTTATTCATTAATTTCTTTTCTTTTCTTTTTTTTATTTAATATTTTTAATTTTTATATTTTATGTTTTAATTTGAGAAATTTTTATTTTATTAAATTTATTTAATTTAAGTTTTAATAAGAGAAAATTTCTTTATATATATTTTTTAAAATAATTTTTGAAGATACCTGTGAGGCCGTGACCGATTGCCAAAAATGAGGTCAACTCTCAAATTTGGATTGGTTTTCATAAGCATGGTAATTTCATCCAAAAACTGCAATTGTTAGGCATTATGATGAATTCTTAAGTATCAAATCTAAATTACATTCCCAACTATTAATCATCCAGCAGCCCACGAATCCCTGGTTAGTATTCAAGCATAATTGAATCCAAACTTTCATTATAGGGTAGCTATTCTCAATTACGATTTACGAACTACACCACCAAAGCTCATGAACTTCAATTTTCATATAAAATAACAATTTATAAAGACAAGAAGTAACTAGCAATCAGTTAACATGGTGCATTCACTGAATATCAATAAAGGGGCTGTCTGATATCCTATTTTAGGTAGGATTTAGGCAAAATTTAGCTTAAATCCGGCAAATTTAATTTTATGGATTTAAAATTTAACTGTTTGACAAATCTTTTTTGCAACCTCATCATCGATTCAATTCAGGATTTATTAAATTCCACCGCTCATAAGACTTAATGAATTTAAGAATTTCTCCACTCACATATCTTAATTCTAAAACAAATGGCCAGAAAATCTATCAGGTTTTAGCAAGAGTTAACATTTGGTATGCCAAACCGTTTTCAGCTTTAAGATGTCTATTTTTTGAGTTTGGCAGCATTTAGCTCAAATCCTGCTTAAATCCTGCTATCAAACAGGCCCTCAAGATATAATAAATCGGGATTTACTAAATCCTACTTGTAGCCAAACAGATCCTAACATTTCCCATACTACAATCTCGCATTTCCACCGGATGAGGTGTAAGAAATTATTAGCTATCTAATTTTATACAAGAAAGTTTTGCACCTCTGCCTTGGCCGATGCGAACCCGCCGAGATCAGCCATGTGGATCTCGCTCCCCTCGGTGTCCATCATGACTGCGACAGCGAACCCCTTCTCCTCATTAAGCCTACGCACCTGGCTAATGACCTGTCTGTGCCATTCGTGCGTGCCGTGGCACATGTTCACCCTCGCAACGTTCATTCCACCGACGGCCAACGCTTCCAGCTGCTCCGCGCCGCAAGTAGCTGGGCCGATCGTACAAACAAGCTTCGTCCGCCGCGTGCTCCGGAATCCGTTCTCCTTGAGCTCTGCCTCGGTGACTGCGTCTACGTCAATAGACGACGCAGCAGCCGCAATGGCGACGCCGGCGATGCCATCGTCCGATTTGAGGATTTCCGGAGAGAGATTGAGATCCGACGAAGGGCGATGCGCAGCCGCGGAGGCGCGGGGGTGGCGGAGGGGCGGTGGGCGGAGGGTGTGATGCGCGGGGAGGGTGATTGAGGCGAAAGAGCGGGTGTGGGCTAGAGGGAAGAGAAATTGGAGGAATTGAACGGCCATTTGTTGATCAGAAGCTTGTCAGGACCCTCGCGGTGGAGATGCCGGAGGAGACGACGGCAGAACCGAGAGCGAGGAACGAGGAAGGCTTTGTTTGTGACTTTGTGGTTGTTGAAGATAGATTTGGGGGCGACGATGTTTACGAAGCGAGACTGACTGTGATTTCTGAGTGATTTTCGCTCGTTAGAGGTTCTTGGGGGGCGTCTTGTCAAATTTTGATGCTGAGCAACCGGTTTTTTATAAGGGAGGATTTAAGCAAGGCTGTGTGAAAATCGGGTTTTATATAAAATCGACATAAGGAGAGCTTGAAGATTTAATAATTTGATCGGGGGATTCACCCTGATGTGAAAAGTATTAAAATAATATGTATAATATAAATTATTTAATAAATAAAATTTTAAAATTATATATATAATTATCTCAATTAAAATTTTTAAACAAATTTGATTAAAGAAATATAAAGTGAGTTAAGAAATTTGATTAATAATTAATATAAATATAAATATATGTACATTATAAATATAGATATATGAGTATTATATATATATATATATATATATATATATATATATATATATATATATATATATATATATATATATAATATTTAATATAATTGTTGCGGGCTAGAATATACGTGGTTGTAATTTTCAGTCTTAGCGTTGCACGGATATCCAGCTCACATACAGAGAAGACAAGAGTTTTTTAGGTGGAAAACCCTTGAAAGGGGAAAAACCACGAGGCCTATCACAGTTGAAAATGATTCCACTAGAATTTGAGTTGGTTACAATAGGCTAACTCGTCTCCAAGGGCGATCAGATTACGAGTAACAATTGTACGGTAGAAATCCGGGTGTCAGGTGATGGTCTGGCAGAACTTCGGGCCTCAGATGGTGGTCTGGCAGAGCTCCGGGCCTTAGGTAATGATTCGACGAAGGTGAGGGCCTTCGGCGGTGGTTCGGTGTAGGCGAGGTCCTCCGGCAGTGGTCCCGCGAGGGTGAGGGCCTACGGCGGTGGTCCGGCGAAGGTGAGGCCCTCTAGTGGTGGTCCGGCGAAGCTCCGGTGGCGATCTGGTGAGACTCCGGCGGTGGTGCGACAGAACTCCAGCAGTGGTCGAGGAGGAGCTAGGCGGCTGGAGCTTTCTTCCTTCTCTTTCATCTTCTCTCTTGGCTTCGATCCCCCTTTCAAGAGGAAATGGGATTCTATTTATAGAACTCTTGAGTGGCATGGCATGTAAATAAGTGGAAGATCAAGGGTAAATTGAGAGTGGCTCGGATGGACAGCCGATCTTGATTCCTACGATTATGTACCGTTCAATGGTTCTTTGAATGCCTTAATGATATCAGAATTTAATGATCTTGGGCTCGTTGGATTCGTCTCATCGAGCCGCTCGATTCGACTATAAGAATGTCATGATTGGAGACCGTTTGGTAACTCAAACTGTGGTTTGACCCTTCCAAAAGTGCTTCGAGTCTTTGATTTGGACTCATTTGGGCTCGGATTTGGTCAATTTTGGTGTCGTTGGGTTCTTGTTTCCGAGACGCTCAATTCAACTATAAGTTTACTGGAATCGGAATTCATATGGTCTCCGATTTAATTTTTGAAGTTTCCAATTTGATTTTGCCTCAAGATTCGTACTTGATCGAGACTATTTTTGTGACATATCAATTGCCCCCCCTATTTTTGGATTTTGAAACTTGCAAAGTCCGAAAATATGTATATTTGTTTCTTCCCCTAAATGTTCGGCATCATAAACATAATTAATTTGCTCAAATTCATAAATTATTTATTAATAAGATGACTACTAATTGTTGACCTCATTTTTGTATGAGGTCAGTAGGACCAATCTAGACCTTAGGATCTTTCCAATCCTTAGGATTAATCTTGACTCTAGGATCAATCTGATCTTAGATCAATCCAAACTTTAATTTCAATCCTGACCCCAGATCAACACAACTTAAGACCAATCTAGACTCTAGGATTTTCCTAGATTTCAATCCCTAGGATCTGCTCTAGACCCTAGGATCTCTTCAAACTAATCTTAACCCTAGGATCAATCTAATCCTAGATCAATCCAGATTCAAATCAATCCTGATCTCAGGTCAATCTAATTTCCAGACTATTTTAGATCCTAGGATCTTTCCTAGATTTTAGATCTTAGGATCATTCTAGACCTTAGGATCCTCCTAGTATCTAGACTTTAGGATCTATTCTAGATCCTAAGACTCTTCTAGATCCCAAACCCTAGGACTTCTAGATTCTAGGATCTTCCCAGACTCCAGTTCCTAGGATCTATTCTAGACCCTAGAATTCCTTTAAGCTGACCTGGACCCGAGGGCCTACTCTAAACCTTAGGATTCCTCTAGATCAATCCAAGCTTCAATTCAATCTAGACTTAATTCAAACCCTATCATTCAAACTCAAAATCCAATTCAAAACTAGATTTCCAGATTCAAATCCAAAGCCAAAGGTCTAAGTCCTGAAAGCCTTTTCCAATGAATCTTTGAACATTTCAAAACCCTATCAAATGACCTCTGATTCAAGATCTATCAGTTCCACACTGATGTGACATGTCTCTAGAGGAAACCCTCCAAATTCGAGCTCATTTTGAGGTCTTTAACCCAAGAAACTGAATTGAAATCCAAAGGCTGTAAAACCTTCAAATATTTACAGTCCATGCCATTGGACCTACCACCCAGTGGATTTTGATCTTGGAGCTTTCTCCAAAGATCTAAATCACTTCTAGATCCTTGATTATGACCTATTGACCATTAAACTGCATTTTTTTGGACTCAATTTGACCCCCATTTGACCAGGGGTCAAAATGACCAAAATGCCCCTATGGGGTGTGAATGGTCACTTTGGTCAAATGAGCTCCAAATCAAATGCAACCACCTCCAGCAAGTTTCAAATATCAAACCAAACCTGTTGGACCCACTTCCAGCCCCTGGGTCAACCTGGTTGACCGGGTCAACCTGGTTGACCAAGTCAACCTAGTTTGACCAAACAGGCCTTTATGGGTCAAAATAGGTCATTTTGACCAAATGACCTCCCCAGACCTTGGGACCACCTCCATTGGTCTCTAAATATCATTTCAAATCTGTTGAACCCATTTCCAGACCTTGGACCCACCTGGTTGACCAAGTCAACCAAGGTTGACCTAAAAGGCCCATTAAGGGCCCAAATAGGTCGTTTTGACCAAATGACCTCCCTAGACCTTGAAACCACCACCAGTAGACTCAGAATATCATTCTGAACTGGTTGGACCCAGTCCCTGACCCTGGGTCAACCTAGTTGACCAAGTCAACACAGTTGACCCATTAAGCCCATTAAGGGCCCAAATAGGTGATTTGACCCAAGTGACCTATTCAAACCCTCAAACCACTTATACTAGACATCAAATATTATTTGAAATTGATTCAGTCCAGACCCTAACCCTGGGCCAACCTGGTTGACTAAGTCAATCTAGGTTGACCAGTTCAACCCTTAAGCTCATTCACTTTGAATCAAGCTCCACATCAGCTTCAAACCCATTCAAACTTCTTTGATCACATTCCCCAATGATTTGGATTTGACTGGACCCATTGACCCAGTCAACAGTTGACTTAGTCAACTAAGTCCAACTCTAGTCAAAATTGACCTATTTGAATCAAATAAATGACTCTTAGTCGATCAATTCAATCAAAACCCATTAAGTCTTTGACCCCACTCTATTTTAGAGTTTGATTATATTCAAGTGTAATAGAAGTCAAGTCTTAAGAATTTTGACCAAAAGTTAACTAATAAGTTTGGTCAAATATCTTTCAACTTGTGTATATACTTATTTAATCCCCCCTAACCCCTTTCAAATCATTTAATCTAGCTTTTGAGACCCCCTTGCTGCCATCTAAGCATGCATTGACCCATTGACTGGTCAAACAGTCAATGGGTGATCAAATGATTTCCTAAAGGGTTTTAAATGGTCAAAGCTTCCTTTGCAAGTTAATCCAATACTATTAAACCATTCCAGCCATTTTAAACCAGCTCCAGAACTTTCTAAGTACTGATTAAATCCAGCTTAAGCTTTAGATTAAGCTCTAATCATCTTCCACATGTGCTTACAAGGACAAATGTTGCTTTACACATCATGTCCTTGTGTCCTTTTTATTCCTCTGCTCTCTAACTGTCTAGGGACACCTGGAAGCCATCAGGGAGCCTATTCAATCAATCTTGGCCCTTGATTCAATCCAAGGACGTTAGAATAGGGTAGAACCTCCATTTGAGCATTTATTCTAAGGCTCTCATTCTCTCACTACCTTAAATCTTTTCCAGACGAGCTCTTTGTTCGTTTGAGATCCCAGCACCCTCTCATATATCTTCCAAACTCAGTCTAGCCGGTCAAGCTTCACCGGCGACGAAATCCCGGCCACCTCGAGCTTAGATCCGTCCAAGACCTATAGCGTGCGATAGAAAGCTTCTCAGGCCAAGGTTTCTGAAGAGGAATTATGCGTGGACAATCCACAAATTCAGAGATTCTAAAATCCCGTAAATCTCATGGTTAGTTTCTCTTAAATCCTTAACCCTAGACTAAGATACATTAGCTTAAATAACTTTGTGTTAAGAGCATTTTAAGCTTCAAAACGAACTCCACATGATTTCTGTTCGTATCCATAATCTAGGTTTAAAATTTTAACTGATTTGGTGCACCCGATCGAGCGAACGGGCTCAAAAACATTTTCTAGGGCTCGGATTATGCATGTCTGGGCTGGGAATTATCTGAGCCGTTGATTCTTTGATCAACGGCGTAGATTCTGCCGCTCCGCGGTCCGGTTCGACCGCGCGGTTAATCTGTTGGTTCCGTGTTCCATCCAACGAGATCGTAGCCGTCCGTTCGAAATCACGCGAGATCTGATGGCTGAGAATCCACGCTGACGTGGATTAGTGATAACGCGGTCCGCGTTAATAATTCCTAATGATTGCTGGCAGCGCAATGATTACACCGCCGAGCAATCATTGACCCGTCGCCTCTGCGTTTTGTTTGGACGAACCAGATGATGCCGCGTGTGCTGCCCGCCACCGCCGCAGCTCTGATCCACCAACCAGCGAGCGCCACGTGTCCAATTCTGTCGCCGTTGATTTTAAAATGATTTAAATATTATTTTAAATTTTTTTAAATTAAAAACAACAATTAAAAATTAATTTTAAATTATAAAAAAATATATTCTATATCAATATTTAATTAATTTAATTAATTAAAAATAATTAAAAATTCCAAAAATTTCTCAAACACTTGGAGATCACTCCTTAGGTCATTCCTGACCTTTGGAGTTGATTTCAAGAAGTTTGGAGGTTATTTGGATTCAAATCATTAAAAGGGCCTTAATTAAACTAATTTTAAAAATTCAATAAATACTCAAAACTTCAAAAATTCATAACTAATTCAAATGAACTCCAAATTGAGAAAACTCAAAGGCATACAACTCATCTTAAGGTCTAATATTTATCAAAAATGTTAAGTTTCCAGAAATCAATCAAATTTGAAAAAGTCAACTTTTGATCAAACTTAGATCAAAATCAAGTCAAAACTTCAAACCTTCATAATAAAATCTAGAAAAATCCAATTTCAGCGTACTTACTGTCTGACTGATCATATTAAGGTCTAGTATTTTAATAAAATATTAAATTCCTAGAAAACACTTTAAATTAAAAAGTTAATTTTTGACCCTTGAATTAAATCATTAAAATAATCCAAAAAATGTTAAAATTCAATAAATCATCAAAAATTCCAGAAAATATCAACTTAACTTTAAAACCAGCAACCAACCAACCTTAATTAAAAATTAATCAACCTTCAAATATTAATCAAACTCAAATCATTTAAATATACCGGGTACCACTCGGTAGCCCAGGCCTACGAGGCTATTAAGTTAGCCCCAAGGAAGGTGAAATAAACTTCACGACCTCGGTGTGCAATAAAGGTGGTACCCAATAAACAATCTAAATCAATTTTAAAATCAATTTTAAATCATTAAGACTTAAACTTCAATTAAAATCTCCCTCAAGCCTTTCAACCAACAAGAACTTTAAGCAACTTCAATCAAGTGCCTATTTAGGACATATCAAAACCACACAGCCTACTTCACACACTTTAGATAGTTTGCTAGGACAACCAACTCTAGTCTTAGGCTAGGCCGGTGTTTACTTTGCTGCTACTTGCGTGTGCCGAGTTTTTTGTGGTTTTTATTGCATGCTAGTTGCTAGATTTAAGTAATTGATATTGATGTGATTGTTTATTTATTTACTGCACTCTGAGTTGATTGATTGTACGTTAGATCTACCCCTAGGCTAGAGACGATTTATACTAATTCAATCTTATGCAGGTGGCCATGCTCATACAGGGCATTAAATAAAATGGGGCAAATTCATAAATATTAAATTGCACAGGTGCTCCAGAAAATTGCTTAAGTCCCCCTTTAAATCAAAAAGAGCATGACCAAGTGTGGCTAGTTTGAGTATTTTAAATTTTTAATATATTAACTGCTTGAGATGAATTATAACTGCTTGGGATGCCATTTTTAAATTGCTGATTATTAGGATAACCTTGCAGGATCGAGTCTAGATTTTTCAATTTTGATTAATATAATTTGATATGAATTTGAGTTGTAATGTGTTAAAGTACTTTGAGATTGAGATGTTTGAACATCCAATTTGGAATCCAAAGAGGAAGGAACATCCTTTAGGGGAGAGTTCCTATCCATTTGGAGATCCAAATTAGGATGAAGTTCAAATATCCAAAGAGAAAAGATAACACCCCTATTCAGGGGGAGTTTCTTTTCATTTGGATATCCAGACCCGACGATCCAAGGAGTTCCAAGAAGACGAAGAGGTGAAGAACGAGAAGAATCTTAAATCTCAAAGTCACTTGAGTCTTAGGAGTAGAATCCGGGTTGTAGTCAGTGGTACCCGGCCACTTTACTTTTCCTGCAGACCCTAGGTTGTATAATTAAGTGGCACTTATCACATGGACTTTCAGTTTGAGCACTTATTTAATTGATTTAATTATTTAATTGATTTGATTACCTGATGTTGATTGCGATTAAGGACTTGCCTGCTTTTCATAGTTTTTTTGGCGATTATTGCATGTCGATTTCGTTTTAGCCTGGAACCCGATCGGAGGCTCATGAGGGTACGGTCATAAACTATTTCTACTTAAATAAAATTTAAAAACTTTAGGCTCATATAGTAACTCTAACATTTTTAAGAAGTAAGCCCGGACTCGCCGGGGGTTTTTCATGCATTCATATTGAATCTTCTCTACCTTGTTAGGCACCTCCCCGCCTGCGGGTTTTGGCAGACCACCTGACCTATTAGGGTGCAGTTCTGTCCAAGGGGATGTTGTGCAATCTCTAGGATAAAACATATTTTTTAAGCCTGATTTTAAAACTGCTTCAATCTGATTTCAAGCATTTAATCGAGTCAACTAGCATACATCGCATTAGTAACAAATTAAAATTGAGTCTAAATCTTAATTACATTTTTAGCTTAAGCATTTAACCCAACAAGTGTTAAGGTGCTAATTAGGAATCTGCTATAGATGTCAGCCCCGCTTTCCTTAAACTAATCTTAAATAACATCCTCAACTACTCTTTCATAAAGACTTTGACTCATGGTTTTGAAGCATTTAGGTGGTTTAGCTGGCTCCCCAATCCAGGCCGGGGTAAGTCCAGATTGCATTACATTAGCTAGGTTCGGGTTACTGATTCCCAGTACCCATTTTTAGACTTAGGTTCTGAGGCAGATCTTCAATCCTAAGACCTCAATCTTCCGGGAATCTAATTCCCACTTTCTAATAAAATTGACCACTCAAATTTTAAATATCTTTCAATCAAATTCAAATCCAACACTTAGGATAGGTTGGGGTGTTTCTGAAGTAATTCAGAATCCCAAGACACCTCCTACCCTTCTTCCTTTGACTTCAGAAAGAAGTGTTCAACTTTGAACGAATCCCTGTTGAAAATTTAGTCCCTACCTCTCTTGATATCAAGCTTTGAAATCTTCAATAAAATTCATATCGCTATTTTAATCGAGAGTTTTCGTAGGAGATTTTCTGGTTTCCTGCGATGTAATTAACTACGAGGGCTTGCGCTCGTAGGAGATTTAGAAATTCAGACCAGATTTCAAAATTAAATTTTTTCAAAATATCAATTAATTAACTTTGGGAAATTTAAAAGTTAACGATTATTATTGTCATTTTCAAATGATTAATAATGAGCGATATTTTTTTTCTCCGGATAGATATATCGTTCTATTATTATAACTTTGATTATGAAATTAATGATCTCTTTACTAGATTATTATAGTTAAATATTGAATTTAACATCATTTTGATTCTTAGGAATCATATGTTGTTTCTCCTTGAGTTTGACTACGATAATCAAGGTAAATCAAGATTTGTAATCTGAACCTGTTAGAGAACGATATGTTCACCTTTCGAGGTGATATATCATTCATAATAAGTGTTCGATTATAATATTAAAATTCCAGAAATTTAATTTTCCCAAAGAAAATTAAATCTTTTTCAAAACTATATTTTTTTCAATCAAACACTAATTTTGGCATATAAAATTTAAAACAGAAAATCATTTAATCTTTGTTTTTTAGAATTCCAATTAATAAAACTTATGAAGAAATTTTTTGGAATTCCTCACTTAATATTTCAATTAATTTTTGTCTTTTACAATTCTAATTAATAAAAATTATGAAGAAACTTTTGGAAATTCCTTTCTTAATATTTCACTTAATTTTTATCTTTTAGAATTCCAATTAATAAAAATTATGAAGAAATTTTTGAAATTCCTCTCCTAATATTTCACTTAATTTTTGTCTTTTAGAATTCCAATTAATAAAAATTATGAAGAAATTTTTGAAATTCTTCTCTTAATATTTCACTTAATTTTTGTCTTTTAGAATTCCAAAATTTAATTTAATTTTATTTTTAAATTTTTTAAAAAGACTCTTCATTTACCCTTCATGCGACAATAAATACCCTCTTTAGGGTATAAAAATTTGCATCTCTCACTCTCCCTCTATTCTTACAATTGAGGCTTTCCCTTGGTCCTCTAAAGCCCCTCTCTTTACAAGAAAATCCGAAGATCTCCCCTTCTCCCTCTATTCTTACAATTGAGGCTTTCCCTTGGTCCTCCAAGGCCCCTCTCTTTGTAAGAAAGTTCGGAGATCTCCCCTTCTCCTTCTATTCTTACAATTGAGGCTTTCCCTTGGTCCTCCAAGGCCTCTCTCTTTGCAAGAAAGTCCAGAGATCCCCCATTCTTCCCCCAACACCCTTAAGTAGGAGAAATGTCGGGTGATCATCTTCCATCAAAAAAATCCTGCGATCAGGGGAGACCCCATCGCACCGTATGATTGCGAGTGGGGGCCAAATAAGGAAGCGAGGGTAAATGAGATAGCGTCGACTGTTACGAGTGACTTCCTTATCCTTTTTCACAAGAATTTTCATTTCTCGAATGATGTGGTGACGATTGTTCCTAAGAGGTTTGATCGGGCTAGCCTTCCTCCTCCCGGGTACTTGACCATTTCTGAGACCAATTTGCGAGTGGGGTTACGCTTTCCACCTCCTGCTGAGTTGATCAAAATTTTACGGTGGAGTGGGGTAAACCTATCCAATTTTCATTCAGAGCGATGCCGGTGACTGTGGGATTGATTGCGCTCTTTAGGGATCGAGGAGCTACTCTGACACATGAACACCTTTCACGGATGGGTCGATTTACTAGTGACACGCATGGGCGTGTCACATTCATATCCAAATGGTTGGACTTGCGTACCCATGATTCTTTAAAGAACTGGGCCAATGCATTTTTCTTTGTGAAAAATGATTGGGGCCTGTTGGAGAAGTGAGGGAAGATAAAGGATCTGCCAGCCCCTCTGTATGTCCAGGAAGAAGACATAATGAGGATCCTCAAAGTTCCTGACATTGAACATCTTCTATTCGAGGTTCGTCACATGAGTAGATATATCGATGAAGAGTTCTTGTTCAAGGTTGGGCTATCGTTCCACGCTGGAAGATCTGATGCAAGAATGTTGAAGCCGACTTCCAAGGTTCCCGAGCCCCCTGTCCCAACTTCAAAGGTGGCTCCTAAACGACCAACAAGAGGTGAAGACCCACGGGTTTTGAAGAAGAAGAGGTTGGAGGGTACTACAACAAATATCGACAAAGCTCTACCTGACTCTTCCCCAGCCAAGTTACACATCCTTGAGGAGGTCTTGAACCATCAATGTATCGGACGCCATAAAGCTGGCGACTTGGTGAGTAATACCTTCTCAATGCTTTTTCTCTTTTTCTTCTGGGGTGAATTCTAATACACTTTTCTCCTTATTTCAGTAGTCGCACCTTGGGATCGAGCTTACCGATGTTCTGAATGAATGAAATAGTGAATTTGTGAAGATCAAATATCTTCAAGGAGAGTTCAAGCTGAAGTACGATCATAAGACCAAGGAGGCAAAGGTGCTTGAAGAGGAGTTGAGCGAGTGTAGGACTGAATTGGCCAACACAATGTAATCCATATCTCTTCAAAATCGTCAGGCAGATCAGCATCAAATGGAGGCCGGGCAGATGGCCGACGTTACTTGGAGGTCGGGCAGAAGATTGGCGTCACTTGGAGGCCAGGAAGAAGACCAATGTCACTCGGAAGTCAGGTGCAAGACGGACATCATATGGAGGCCGAGCAGAAGACCAACGTCACTCAAAAGTCGGGCAGAAGACCAGCATCACTAGAAGGCCAGATAGAAGACCGACGTCACTTGGAGGTCGGGCAAAAGACCGACATCACTCAGAAGTTGGGTGCAAGATATACATCATATGGAGGCCGGGCAGAAGACCGATGTCACTCAGAAATTGGGCGCAAGACCGACGTCACATGGAGGCCGGGCAGAAGGCCGACGTCACTCGAAAGTCATGTGCAAGACCGGTGTCACATGGTGGTCGGGCAAAAGGCCAACGTCACTCGAAAGTCGGGTGCAAGACCAACATCACATGGAGGCCGGGTAGAAGACCGACGTCACTCAGAAGTCAGGTGCAAGATCAGCGTCACATGGAGGCCGGACAGATGACCGACGTTACTTGGAGGTCGTGCAGAAGACTGGCGTCACTTGGAGGCCGATAAGAAGACCGACGTCACTCGGAAGTCAGGTGCAAGACCGTCGTCACATGGAGGCCGGGCAGAAGTCCGACATTACTTGGAGGTCGTGCAGAAGACTGGCGTCACTTGGAGGCCGAGAAGAAGACCGACGTCACTCGGAAGTCAGGTGCAAGACCGTCGTCACACGGAGGCCGGGCAGAAGGCCGACATTACTTGGAGGTCGGGCAGAAGACTAGCATCACTTGGAGGCCTGATAGAAGACCGATGTCACTTGGAGGTCGAGCAGAAGACCAACATCACTCGGAAGTCAGGTGCAATACCAGCGTCATATGGAGGCCGGGCAGAAGGCCAACGTCACTTGGAGGTCAGGCAGAAGATCGATGTCACTCGGAAGTCGGGCGCAAGACCGGCGTCACATGGAGGCCGGGCGGAAGGCCAACATCACTTGGAGGTAGGGCAGAAGACCGACGTCACTTGGAGGCCGGGAAAAAGTTCAATGATGGGAGGACGTTCAGCATCGGGTAGAAGTCCGATGAAAGTGCCGCGACATGCAGAAGTCCAGCGATGGGAGGAAGCTCGGGTCGGGTAGAATTCTGACGAAAGTCTTGCAATGGGCAGAAGTCCAGTAATTGGAGGAAGTTCGGCGTTGGGCAGAAGTCTGATGAAATTCCCATGACGGACATAAGTCCAGCGACGATAAAAAGTTTATCGTATGGGGCTTCTTGATAACGTTAACCTGTATGAAAGAGAGAATCCACCAAGGATGTGTGACCCATCTGAGGTTGTATGTTAGAGCACTGCTCGATGACGTTAACCTGTGTGGAACAGGTTGAGAAAATCCACCAAGGATGTATAACCTATCCGAGGTTGTATGTTAGAGACTTTGCTCGATGACGTTAACCTGTGTGGAAGAGATTGAGAGAATCCACCAAAGATGTATGACCTATCCGAGATTATATGTCAGAGTACTGCTCGATGATGTTAACCTGTATGGAAGAGATTGAGAGAATCCACCAAAGATGTATGACCTATCCCAGGTTGTATGTCAGAGACTTTGCTCGATGAAGTTAACCTGTGTGGAATAGGTCGAGAGTATCCACCAAGGATGTAAGATCTATCTGAGATTGTATATATGAGCCTTTGCTCGACAATATTAACCTATGTGAAAGAGGTCGAGAGTATCCACCAAGGATGTAAGACCTATCCAAGGTTGTATGTCAGAGTCTTTACTCGATGACGTTAACCTGTGTGAAAGAGGTCGAGAGTATCCACCAAGGATGTAAGACCTATTCGAGGTTGTATGTCAGAGCCTTTGTTCGATGATGTTAACATGTATGGAAGAGGTCGAGAGTATCCACCAAAGCTGTAAGACCTATCCGAGGTTGTATGTCAGAGCCTTTGCTCAATGACGTTAACCTGTGTGGAAGAGGTCGAGAGTATCCACCAAGGATGTAAGACCTGTCCGAGGTTGTATGTCAGAGCCTTTGCTCGATGACGTTAACCTGTGTGGAACAGGTTGAGAGTATCCACCAAGGATGTAAGACCTATCCGAGATTGTATGTCAGAGTCTTTGCTCGATGACGTTAACTTGTGTGGAAGATGTCGAGTCGAATCCCCATGGGATTGATTTTACCTTGATTGGGAGGGGGCGAACGCCGCGTGTATCCCAAATCAAGCGTGAAGAATGATTTATATTTAGACCGTTACTACCTTTTTGAGGTTGAGCTTAAGACCTTGCCCAAGGAGTAGAAGACCAGTAAGGGACTGTATAATGCTTAAAATTTATTGGAAGCATCTTTGCATTCGCTCGAAGTTTCTTAAAATATCATCTTGATATTGAAAATATTGGAGGAAACTTCTTGGAGTCAAGTTTGCCCCCCAGTCCACATCTGATTCCCATGAAATAGATGCAGTGATGGCTAATGTAAGGAAGTTGGCATGAATGACCTTTTGAGGTTGGAGCGAAAATTGCCCCCCAGTCAGGAACTACGTTCCCATAGACAGTGCCAAACTATTGCGGGCTAGAATATATGCAGCGATAGAGTTGTAATTTTTAGTCTTAGCGTTGCACGGATATCCAGCTCACACAAAGAGAAGACAAGAGTTTTTTACGTGGAAAACCCTTGAAAGGGGAAAAACCACGGGGCCTAGCCCAGTTGAAAATGATTCCACTAGAATTTGAGTTGGTTACAATAGGCTGACTCGCCTCCAAGGGCAATCAGATTACAAGTAACAATTGTACGGTAGAAATCCGGGTGTCAGGTGATGGTCTGGCAGAACTTCGGGCCTCAGATGGTGGTCTGGCAGAGCTCCGGGCCTTAGGTAATGATTCGGCGAAGGTGAGGGCCTTCGGCGGTGGTTCGGTGAAGGCGAGGTCCTCCGGCAGTGGTCCCGTGAGGGTGAGGGCCTACGGCGGTGGTCCGGCGAAGGTGAGGCCCTCCAGTGGTGGTCCAGCGAAGCTCCGGTGGCGATCCGGCGAGACTCTGGCGGTGGTGCGGCAGAACTCCAACAGTGGTCGAGGAGGAGCTAGGCGGCTGGAGCTTTCTTCCTTCTCTTTCATCTTCTCTCTTGGCTTCGATCCCCCTTTCAAGAGGAAATATGGTACTATTTATAGAACTCTTGAGTGGCATGGCATGTAAATAAGTGGAAGATCAAGGGTAAATTGGGAGTGGCTCGGATAGACGGCCGATCTTGATTCCTACGATTATGTACCGTTCAATGGTTATTTGAATGCCTTAATGATATCAGAATTTAATGATCTTGGGCTCGTTGGATTCGTCTCATCGAGCCGCTCGATTCGACTATAAGAATGTCATGATTGGAGACCGTTTGGTAACTCAAACTGTGGTTTGACCCTTCCAAAAGTGCTTCGAGTATTTGATTTGGACTCATTTGGGCTCAGATTGAGTCAATTTTGGTGTCGTTGGGTTCTTGTTTCCGAGACGCTCAGTTCAACTATAAGTTTACTGAAATCGGAATTCAAATGGTCTCCTATTTAATTTTTGAAGTTTCCAACTTGATTTTGCCTCAAGATTCATGCTTGATCGATACTATTTTTTGGTGACATATCAATAATATATAATTTTATAATAAATTTATATTATTAATATTTATAATGCACATTATACCAATTTTATAATACGTATTAAAAAAATATGCAGCTCAAATTCGTAGTCTGATCAATCCAAATGTATAGCCTAACCCTGCCCAAATTTATATTCTAACTCAAATAAAATTACATTATTCATGAAATTTTTTTAGTCCCACATCATAGAATAATTTGAGCTAATTGTCTTTATATAATATAAGCTACATAAAGCTTATAATAAAACATATTATATGAGATGATATGTATATATAATGATTATTTTCATCTTCATATTTAATAAAAATATCTAATATTTATAAAAAGATTCAATAAACTAAAATATATTATTTAAAAGTTGATTAAAATAAATTTAAATATTTAATAAAATTGATCGATTCTCCCAAATCATGACCGGTTCGATGGTTCTCCGATCGAATTAGTGGTTTGAATCTGCTCGGGCCTATTTGATGCAAACATATTTTCATATTTGTCTAGACTAGTAACTTGGCCAGTTCACGATTGAACTGGCCGATTCGGTCCGATTTTCAAGTACATGCCACTAGCATTCCTTATGACTATATTAATATTAATATATATATATATATATATATATATATATATATATATATATATAATATTTTAAAATTTAAATAACATCTAAAATATCACTCACAATGATTAGTATTTTTCATTCAGATTTTTTTATATATTTATTATTTAGAGATTAAAATTTATACAAATAAATATAAAAAATTAGATGTTAAATATATAAATTATATATGAATTAAATATTATGTATGTAATTTTTTGAGAAAATGAGCATTAATTTTTTAAGTTTCAAATGTATTGTTTAAATATATAAATAAATAAATAATCATTATTCATAATCATTTATTCGAGATTTATTTGCTCGAGGTCTTGCTCTGCTTTCTCCATTCTCGTTAGTGTCATACTTTTGCTCGAGATTTATTCGCTCATGAGAAACCTTAGTAATGTGCTTCAATATCTCTTTGTTCATCGACAACTTCAACATACGATGGGTCCTATTTTATTTGATATTCATATCGAGTATCATAAAGTTATTTAATGGAGATCTAATATAGAACTAGATGGAGTATAAAAATGTCTCAAATTCCCCCCCACCCAAAAAAAAGTCTCAAATCGTATTAAAACATGCGTGTGAAATATGTTTGAATATTATTTGAACCATGGTCAAATATTATTCGAACATATTTGAATCTTATTCGAACTATGTTATTCCATAATTATTTGAATCATATTTGAACATGGCTCAAATACAATTAAAGCATCAATCAAATCATGTATCAATGCTCTTATAGTATGTGATAGAGAATGGAAAGAAGGCATTTAAGTCATTTGAACATATTCACCAAAAGATGGACCAAATAATTGATGTTATAATGAAATATTTTCTACAAAGATCTTATAAAGCTTATATAAAGAGTGATATAGGTTGATAAAATCTTTTTTATTTTGAAATTAGATGTGTAGTGAACAATTTCAGATCCATCAACTAAGATAATCACTTATTATGGTCTTATTTTTTTCCTTAATTAAGATATCGTTATCCATTCAACACTAGTCTTCTATATATGTGTTTATTACACTCAAGAAAATATAACTGTGATTTTTTGTATAAATGAGGATGACAAAAATTGCAAAATAAGTCAGTTCACCATCTTTTATTGGTGTAGGTGATGATGCATATATATTTTATGTAGAAGTAGATGATGATTTGAACATAAAATGTGTCAAACTAGTTGATGTTATAAACATACATGCTACAAATTATAGTGACATCCTGGATGCTTCAAAACTAAAGTGTAAATTGAATACTATAATCCCGTTTTGTGACTACTTGAAACTAACAAATAAGTGAGATATTTTGATTCTTAGTATATATTGGGGGAAAAACTAACAATTCAAGTTATGCAAAATTCATGGATAACTTCTATCACATAAGTGTTGGTGCTTGATAGTACTTACAATTCAATGCTCCTTGATATAATAGCATCCATGTTTGAGTTTGACCTCAACTCAATAATAAGTTGGCCAAAATTTTTAGTGTAAAGTGGAGTTAAAGTAGATGTTGTACATTTATGTTATGAAAAAGAACTTTCAATTCAAGGTGAAAAAAAATTAAGTAAAGAAGTATATTATATTTTTTGTAGTTTGGAGAAATGCTCGAGAAACATGCTAGCTAAGAAATTGGCAAATTTAAATATGATTCGGATCAGTAGCTTTGAATCAGAGCACACTTATACCTTGAATGTTAGATAAAAAGACTATTGGTATGCTCTATCATGACTTAATGGATATATAATCAAGAAGATGCTCAATAGATTTAATCCTAACATGAAGTCAATATGAATAGCGTTTGAATTTGTGGTGGTGGTGGAAAATAATATCATTTGGAAATACTTATCTAATAGCATTTGTATTTGTGTACTCAAAAACTAATGAGCACTTAATATATTTCACAATCAGGCTGAGCTAGTTGATAAGCATAGTAAAAATTATGGTTTTCATCTCAAATAAATACAACAATATTGAAAAAACTTTATCAATCTTCTTCTCAAAGGCACTTCGTGGAGATTACACTATTATGTCAATATGAATGCCATGATGAAGTTTAAAATTAATAGTTGTTATAAGTAATATCACCTAGCTAGCTTTAAAGGCTTATAGAAGAGTTTGAGTTCTATAGTCATTTCAATAAAACACAAGTGAAGAACCCAACCATAGTTGCCTATCTCAAGAATAAAATTGTATTTAGGGATAGGCTCATGCTTTTATTTCTTGTAAAATGATATAACTTAATGATGACTAATATTTTAGAAAGCTTCAATAATGCCACTAAGAGCATATGGTATTATTCTATTCTATGAATATTATTGGAGTTATCTAATCATAAAACACAGAAATGATTTTTTGATAGACGTACCATTGCAATGAACACAAAATAATTTCATCAAAGAATATAAGAAAAAAGTATTAGAGAACTCTTAAATAAGATCTAAAGTTTGATTACATATCATATTAGTCAATTTAAACTGTATGTCTTTACTAGAAATTTTAATTGTCATGTTGCGTTACATAGGATTGCATGCATAAAGTTTGATTATGAGTCACCCATGCATATAAATCTACATTGGTTACAACTTTGGATCGAAGTGTTAATTATAATAGCTTATGTTCAAAATTATATAAACATGAAACATGGTTACTTGTATATGCTTAAAATATATATGTAATTGATAAAGAAATTATATGGGAGATTCTTATTAAAATAAAGATAGTCGTTGTGTTACTCCCATTAGAGAAGACAAAAAGTGATCATCCAAATAAAAATAAAGAAGCCTTCAAAGGAGAGACCATAAATAAGTTGCTTAAAAGGCTGAGTGTCAACAACCTTCATAATCGTTTTTTGCTTTACTCTTATAATTACTATAAGAGTATTATAATGGCTTAAATTTAACATGATTGTTAAAGCACTGTCACCAATTAATTATAAAATGATATAATACTTATCATTATAATGTATTATAGCTTGTGTTTTACATGATGTTATATCTTTCTTATAAATTATTATGATTATTCTCTTAGACATTCTTTATAATATATTATGGTATAGATGTTGTGATTGCACTCTACTGTATCAACCATTATTATATTTAGCAAAATGCTCTCTATTATATTTACTATTGTTAAACATTATTTGAAACTTGTTTGATCCATATTCGAATCATATTCAAACCTTATTGGAACATGATTTGAACATGACCCCAAACCTTGCTAGAATTTGTTTCAAACCAATGTCGATCACTATAAACTTTAAGTACCTCGTAGTTAAAAAATTGTGGTATTTTAATTTGAAATAAACTTTCAAGTATATTAAAAAAAAAGATATATTTCTCTAGTTTTCATTATTATGAGGCATATAAAGCACCTTGAAATATTTCTCAACTACTTACTAGAAGAAACTAACTAAATCATAGTGGATGTAAGTCACAATATCATATCACTTTAATTTCTTTATCTTTTGTTGTGTGAATTCTTCTAGCTTTGCCTCTATATGGAACAAATTTTGTCATATTATATCTCTCACTTCATCCTCTCAAATTACAACAAGCAAATTAGTCAATCTCTCTCGGGAAAAAAAATTCTCTTCTTCAACAAAACTATTTTTCAACAATCACACCACATGTGCAACTTAACTGCTACAATTAGGTTATGTTTAGATACAAGATGATTTAACTCAAATAAAATATCCTAAACTTTATAAACTTAGATTTAATAAATCTCGATAATGTTATTCTATAAAAATTCTTTGAGATGACAATAGAAGAATCTCATTAAATGTTGGTAAACTATTTGTTTATATGAATCAATATTTAGGATTTAGGTGAATAGAAGTAGTTAGTAAAATGGAGGACCTTGTAATAATATTGAATCTTAATGTACAAAAATGTTAGCATGGGACATTAACAAGGAAGAAATGCAAGTTGAGCTTGTATATTAAAGAAATTGTGATTGTGAGCAAAGAGATGGGTGAGATGTGATGTATACATCTTTAAATTTGACCAATTTTTAAATGCTTGAAAAAAATATAAATTTCAGGATTGTTGCTGGTAGAATATTCGCAGTGTTTAATGTCATAGTTTTATTTGAATATCCAATACATATACAGATAAAAGAAGAGTGGAAAGAGATATCAAAATTTTTACGTGGCAAACCTAAAAAAAATGGGGCCTTGCTTAGTTAAAATAATTTTGCTTGTGTTTGTCATCGATTATAAATGATGTCTATTCCCGCAATTATGAGAGTTATTAATACAATACAGACATTTACAATTGGGGATGAATTCCATAGTGAAAGTTGGAAGAACATTTTGATATGAGAGTTATCTTCAAAACTTTATTTGATGTTGGTTCGATCATTTTCTTTTGAGGATAGGGAATTGGAGACCAAGAAGTCCAGTAAAAATGTTGGTTTTGACATATGGAGTCAAAATTGATGTCAGCGATATGCACCAATTGTACTAATTAGGGGTGTAAATGAGTTGAGTCAGCTCGAATTTAACTTGTTAAAGAGCTTGCAAGTCGTGCTTATCAAACCACGTGCTCGAGTTCAAGTTTGATTAAACTCGGGCATCTGCTCATGAGCCGGTTTAATAAATTAAACATTTTAAAAAAATCAAGTGAAATAAATATTAAATGCAGCTATTCAAAATGTATATATTCAATGACAATATTTAAAAGATCTGCACAACACAACTTAAAAAAAAAGTTCTATCACCATTAATCATTATGTATAATGACAGCTTTTTCAGAATAATAAAAATAAAAAATAAAAAGCTAAATGGATCTTCCTTCTTCTCCCCGATATCCATTTGCCAATCCTTTCTACGAAGCAGGCACCAACTGCAACCTCCACCAACAATCTCCTACTGTGACTTCCATCGGCAAAGCAAAGTACCGCCACGATTTGCCTCCTTTATGTGAGTGCCACTACCAAAAAATGAGGTCTTTCACAGCACTTTTTATTGGCGGTTTGAAAACCGCTGGCAAAATCGGGTTTTCAATGCGGTTATAACTGGTAGAAAGAACTTGCACTTTAAATGTCTTAACTGGACATTCGCCGCTCGTGATTCTTTTCTCCATTTCGATCATGCGCCCCCTTCTCCTCCTCCGATCCCTAGCTCCGTGAGCCTGCCCCCTTCTCCTCCGTCGTCGGCGTCAAAGAGCGAGCCGGCCGTCCAGTTGTCGGCGTCAAAGGCTTCCAGCTCCTCCGGTTCTTCCTGCACCCGATCAGTTTGTCCCCTAACCTAGGGTTTTTTAATTTTGGTAGTGCATAGATGTGTTGCTTCACAGATTTAAGTATTATAAATCAAACCAGAAATGTCATTCACTTTGTCATCTTTACTTACACTCCAGATTATATTCTAGAGACACTCCCGATAAGGGCAGCATATATACTTGTGTTTTGAATCTACAAGATTAACATTAATGATAATATATTCTTTAAGGATAGATATGCTAATAAAATAATCTCAACTTTAAGATGAGTTAGTCCATGAACAAGGTAGAGAATGCATCACCATAGATAGTGGTTGTCTTGTTCCAAATAAGATTTCCGCCGGGATAGGTCAAAAAATATGCTGCGAAAATCTTTTTTTTTTGTAGCATGCTTTTGTCGTCCGACAAAGTAAAGAACCAGCAGTCCGTGACTGCGAGAGATCATATACAAAAGATGGTGGTTAAGAGATTCTAGTTGAGTGATGAACCATAAAGAAGCGACGTTGGTCTTTCGACCATAGTCAAAAGGCGGTGTTCAGAAAAAGATGGTTGTCTGTAGCGCGTAGTTCGGAGGAGATAGCGGCAGGAATACTTTAGTTGAGCGACAGTGATCAGCAGATTGTAGTTGGATGATAGTAGATGGAAGATTGCATTTGAGAGATGGTGGTTGGGGGGACATTAGTTAGGTGACAGTAGATGAGAGGTTGCATTTAGGTGATAGTAAAAGAAAGATCATAATCGAGCAATGGTGGTCAAGAGATTGTAGACAGGAGTTGGTGGTTCAGAAATTGTGGTTAGTTACAATGGTATGGAGACTGTAGTGAGGAGACGGTGGTTCGAAGATTATAGTCGGACAATGTTGGTCAGAAAATTGTAGTTGATTGCTAATGATTGAGTGATCGTAATTAGGTGTTGGTAGTCAAGAGATTATAGTCATGAAAATAAATTTTTTAAGGAGGATTTGCATATATGTCATGAAATCTCATCACTTAAAATCCTTATAGTAACCAATTTATCATTTTAATGTTTAAATTGCTTCAAAGTATATTTATAAAAATATTTGGTTTACTTTGAACAAGTTCAATATTATTGTTATTTTTATGTGATTTAAACATTTGAATATTATATATGTAAATATAAATATTAAAATATTATATATAAAATATATATATATATAATTTATGATATATCTACGTATAAACTCTTTATCATAAAATTATCATGAATATTATAAATATATATTTCTTAATAAAATCAACTAGCAATCTTCTAACATTGTCTCATATTTTAAATAGTCATCATAAAACTATTTAAAGTAAACGCTTATTTCCAACGGCCCAACGATCAAACAGCTAACGATCGTAATCGCCTTATTGGAAACAAATTTTCTTTCATTCTCCAGACAACCCAGTGACCCTCTCAAAACCCTAACCCTGGCAACCGTATTTTTTCCTCCATGGCCGTCTCCAAGCCCATCACTCGCCCGTTAGTCTCTGTCCAGTTCCTTGACGGCGACATGGCCACCGACAGTGTCGCCACTGTCTTCTTACCCGACGTGTTGCGTTCCCCGATCCGCCCCGACATTATCCGTTTCGTACGACAAGGAGTTCTATGCCGTGATCCAATATCTCCGCTATTGGCGACACTACTTGCTCTCGCAAGAGTTCGTCATCTTTTCGGATCACGAAGCTCTACGATATATCAACTCCCAGAAGAAGTTGAACGCACGCAACGATCGTTGGGTAGAATTCCTTCAAGAGTACACGTATACCCTTAGACATAAGGCGGGAGTTGAGAATAAAGCTGTCGATGCCCTCAGTCGTCGTATGATGACTACCACTGAGTTGAGGGCTGAAGTCGTGGGTTTTGACCAAATAAAGAGGGACTATTTGGACTGCCCCGACTTCAAGGAGACCTACTCTCTCTTCTCCACAGGTAGCACGAGCCTTGTGGACGATTTTCTTCTGGAGGATGGTTATCTTTTCAAAGCTCAATAGCTTTGCATCCCGAACACCTCCCTTAGGGAATTTCTGGTCTGGGAACTCCACGCCGGAGGCCTTGCTGGGCACTTCGGACGGGATACAACTATAGAATCCATGGAGTATCGTTTCTTTTGGCCCAGCCTGAAGAGAGATGTTGGTAGGTTGGTTAGCCGGTGTCACATGTGTCAGCTAGCCAAACAACGGAAGCAGAACACTGGCCTTTACACTCCGTTACCTGTCCCTAGTTGTCCTTGGCAGGATGTTAGCATGGATTTCATTTTAGGCCTACCTAAGACTCTTCGTAAAAATGATTCCATTTGTGTCATTGTTGATAGATTCTCCAAAATGGCTCATTTTATACCCTGCTCCAAAACATCCGACGCCTCCCATATCTCCAAACTTTATTTCAATGAGGTTGTCCGTTTACATGGTCTACCCAAGACCATTGTTTCAGATAGGGATGTTAAATTCACTAGCTATTTTTGGAAGACCCTCTGGATGAAATTAGACACTAAATTGCAATTATCTACAGCCTTTCATCCACAAATCGATGGTCAGACCGAGGTAGTTAATAGGAGCGTAGGAAATCTGTTGCGGTCTCTTATTGGCGAGCATGTTAAAGATTGGGATTCCGTTTTACCCACTACTGAGTTCTCTTATAGCAATTCTATTAACCGAACCACAGGCCTAAGTCATTCTGAGATTGTTTATGGGTACAAACCTAGACAACCTTTAGATCTCATTCATATGTGTTCTATGTATAGAATTTCTGAGTCTGCATCATCATTTGCATCACATATGCATGAACTTCATAAGGAAATTGCACGACAAATTGAAAAGAGCAATACTGATTATAAGTTACGTGCTGATCTGAAACGAAAATTTAAAACTTTTGAGGTTGGTGATTCTGTGATGGTGCGGATTTGTCCGGAACGATTCCCACAAGGAACAGTTAAGAAACTGCATGCTAAAAGTGCTGGACCATTCAAAATACTTAAAAAAATCAATGATAATGCTTATGTGGTAGATCTTCCCGCTGAGTTCAACATCAATCCCTCTTTTAACATAGAAGATCTAGTGGCATATGAAGGTCCGGATTTTAATCCACCAAACCCACTTATACAACAGCCTTGTGTGACCCCACCTTGTGAGATCCCTAACCTACCTCCACTCCGAGATATTCCTAAATCACCCATAGCAGAAAAAGTGGACACGATCCTGAGCGATGAAATCATCTCTACAAAGGAAGGTGGACGATGAAGGTACTTGATTAGGTGGAAAGGTAAACCCGAGTCAGAGAATACTTGGTTGGATCGTGATGAGTTACAGCAGCTGGATCCAGATGCATTGAAGTTCTATGACAGCACCAGAGATACCTACTCGACGGAGTCGAGCTTTCTTCCACCCCGGGAGAATGATGAGGACATCCACACGTGAAAAGTCTATCGTAGACGTGGTCGTCGATCTACGGCCACGATCGAGTCTTTGTATTTTTGAGTTTTATTATATTATTGTTTCTTTTATTTCGTTTACTGTTTTACCCTTACTTAAGGGTGGATTGCTTGTAAGCCCAAGAGGGCATTTTTGTCTTTTCTTTTTGGTCTTTTGTTTGAGGCTATTTAAAGGCCACTATTGTATCATTTTGATTTAATGAATGATCAAATAAAATTTTCCTGCATTGGTGTTCTCATGTGCTTGAGAGCTTGAGAGTATTATGGAGCCTAGGAGAGGCTAGTTCGTAATACCCAACAGCGGCCTTCGGGAGCTCTTGGTTTCCCCTTGTTTCCCCCTCCTCCCCCCCCCCCCCCCCACCACGCCGACCACCAACTCCCTCCCTCCCCCATGGTAGCCGTCGGCCTTCCCCTCTAAACCGAGCCCCCCACAACCACCTCCCCACCCCCACAGCCCCTCTCCCAAAACCCTTACCCGCCGGCCACCCAACTTGCCACCCCGCCCCTAGCAAGCCGCCGGCCCCTCCCTTGCCTTTCCCTATCAATTAGATTTCCTAATTTAGTTTGGTGTTTATTTAGAAAAAATTAAAATTCAAATTCAAATTGAATTTGAATTAGATCCTTTCTTAATTTACCCAACTTATTTTAGGAAAGTTTCCTATTTAGAATTCTATTTAAAAATATAATTAAATAGGATTGAATCAAATCTTTCCTATTTCTTAAATCCCAAATTGGAAACCCAAATCAATTACCCCAAATCCCTCCCCACTCTATTAAAGCCGTCGGCCCCATGCTCATGCCGCCGTCCCTCTCTCTCCTTCTCTCTCCAATCTTCTTCCACTCATCAACTCCTAATTTCCTTTTTCCAATTCCCTCCTAAATTCAAAATCTAGGAATAATTTCAGGTTTTGGAAGCTTTAATTCCTCAAAACCCTAACCCTAAGTCACAAAACCTGAACCAAATCCTTCCCCCCTATTCCCACCTTGGCCGACCACTTTCCCCTAGCCCTTTCTACTTGATTTTCAAGGGGAAACCATTGTCTCTCGGGAAGAACCTTCAAGGACAACAAAACAACGTCAACTCCAACCCCTCTTCTTCACAAGCAACATGAATGGAAGTCCCCAAATGGGACTATGGCTTGGTACTTGACGATCAAGACAACGTCGACATACTCCGCTCCCCATTCTTCGACGTAGGCTTCGACTTCGATAACACCGTCGAAGAATACCTCGACCGGATCCACATCATCTTGGTTGATATAATTGACGATCAAAGGACAAAAGGATGGTGGACCGTCTTCGGCCGAGCCACGATCTCCACCCCTCCGGCTACTTCATCAATCAAAGGCTACCTCACTCAACTTCTACAACTCCTCACCACTACTATTAGCAATCAAACGGACATCATCCGACGACGATTCCTTTCCGACTAAGGTTGAACTTTCTTCCCTATTCAATTCCTTCTTCTTTCCCTAATCTTGTAGGTGATGACGAATTCGCAAAGGAATAATGCCGCTTAATTTGCTAAAAGCCTAGTAAATGTAGGGTTATTTGAGTGCTCCTTCTTTGTTTACTTATCGCATTGTTAATTGAGGGATATTGATTGAACACCTATTATATTAGCATGATTTTGAGTTTCTAATTTATTTGTTTGTTCAAGCATTTCACAAGTGGTTTAGCCTAAACGCAAGCACCCCTCTCTTGTTTTATGTTGTCGTTTCAATTGCTAGTAACTTAATCGATAATTGCTCTCGTTAATAAATCGTGCTAATCCTTGTTTTCATCTAAAACATCGTAGTTTTGCATCAATATGATTAGTGGCATGCTTATTAATGATGATGTATGATATGATTATGGTTATCTGAATGGAATGTATAGTTCTTATGATATTTGGAATGACCCTCCTAAATGTTGATAAACTATCATGAAGTTTGCCTTCTTATGAATTTTGGAATCTAAACTTTTTGTATGTTGACCTTAAGTAAGGGTCTTCCTAGAAACAATTAAGTTCGTGTATTATTTAAAATATTTTTGCTCAATCATTGACATTTTTAAATTCAAAGAATTGGAGAGGGAAAAAGGCATAATTTTATTGCGCAAAGTTATCCCTATTTATAGATCTATACAAGATATCTTAATGAGGAAACAAATAATTATGGAATAATGTATAATTTCCCTAAGATAATCCTTCCTAAATCAACCACCCAAATCTGGAAGGAGATTGGTGTGATTCAGGTGAGCCTCCCACGGATCTCCATGCTGGCCATGGGATCAAGAGCCAAGGGACGGATGGGATTTAACATGGCGTGATCCAGGTGAGCCTCCCATGGATCCCCATGCTGGCCATGGGATCAAGGGCCAAGAGATTGTTGGGATTTAACATAAAAAGTTACTTGAACCAAAACTAAAATTAAACATCAAAGCTATCAAAATATTGAAACTATCAGAGTTTTCATGATGGCACCAAACTCAATGTTAAAACCATGGTTCCTTTTAAACTATACAATGCTGTTGCTGACCATCTCACAGCTAAAACAAGCTTAATAGGTTATTGGTGATAACCTGACATGTACGCATGCACTTTCACAATGCAACATGCAGATTAAGTGTAGTGCCATATGCATTTTAAGTGTAGTGCCATATGCATCCCATGTCTCTGTGATTTAGTTTGTGCGTAGATGCAAAGCATTTTCGTACTCTGAAGTAGCCTTTTAATGCTTGAAATCTATGATGCACAAACACGACGACACGGGCATGAGACACATTAATTATTAAAAATATTGGACATGGATATGGGTTGGACATGATATTATAATTTTTATTTGTAAAAATATTGTATAGAAACTGAGTAACGAGAATATTAAGAACAATTGAGAAATATTAAATTATTTAATTAGGATTTGTGCTTAAAATAATTAATATTAGGATGTCGAGAGTTGGGCGTCGATGTCTTGTTTCAAGCATCGAGAGGGGAGACGAGAATGCTATCAAGAGTCGGACATCAAGCGTCAATGTCGAGACAATATCTGTCATCTATGTTGAGATGATCTTGGTCAAAAGATGAGATGTCGAGATGACGCGGGGCGTGTGATTGCTGGGGTAGAAAATGCTAGGGTCAAATTTTGGTTTTCATATGATTTTGAAGCATTGATGTTCTGACGACGATGGACGTCGATGTTGCAATGGCATCAGACGATACTGTGAAACTTTAACTACAATATGCTTGATAGAAATGAAAATTGTGTGTTTGAGGAATGAGATATTGAGTGTGGGCAATTGATTTGGGGTTTGTTGAGAGGAAATAAAAAAATTAGTTTTATTTTTTAATAAATAAAAATTTGAAATGTAATAAATTATATTAAAAAATTCTTATAAAATATTTATGACACACATGTCCAATCTATTTTTAATATTTTTTTAATCGGACATATTTTCGGCATGTCCGATACGTATCGGAGGCGTGTTGAACGCGTGTCGTGTCCAATATGTGTCAGACACTGCATAACTCATTGAAGAGAGGCATCGTAGCTCCAAAGGCACCTTAGTTATCAATATTATTTGAATTTGGCTTGTATATTTTGATATTGATCAATGAAACTTTGAAGTCCCAAGGTAAATATTTCATTTTCCATTTACCTTTTCCACCCTTACAGCTATCTTTTGAAGATTAGTGATGGTATCTTTTTTCTATTTTATAGAATCTGTAGTTTATTGCATTGTCCCTTGGGGTTTTTATGTGGCATCTTACTGCGTATCATATTGTAAATTATTTGACACTTTTATTCTTTTGATAGAAGTGCCATGTTAATGACATTTGATTTAGCTTTATGCGATATGTTCTTCTTGGTTTGTACTATATTTACTTTTATGGACGAAATGCCATTAATTTTTGTCAAATTTTATTTATTTTCTTATTTCTCGTTTTCCTTTTTGAACTTGTCATTCATTTTCACCTCAGATAACACAATTTTTTATTTGTCAAAATTTATTCTATTTTGTTAGTATTTTGACTACAAATTGTTAGAAAAATTTCTTACAAGTTTCCCCTGAGTTTATGTTGATCTAGATAGATTACCCCTTGAATTTAGATGGCATGCAACTTCCCAAAATCCCAGGGTTTGTTTGGTAGCAAGCTTGTTTTAGTAGATCATGGAAATCTGAATTTAGTGAATCCTATAAATCTGAGTTTAGTAAATGTTTCAAATCCAGGTTCAGGAAAACCTTGGAATCTTAAATTCTGAAAATTATTGTGTTAATATCTTTCATCTAAGATAAATCTTTGAATTTGTGTGAATGTATGTAGGAGGATTCATTAAATCTTTATATCATGATGCATCAACTTGTTTTAACTCCCTTAAATATAGGATTTTCTAGATCTATGATTTCGGAAACCAAATATCGATTTATGAAATCCAATAGTTAATAATTCCTTAAGCATCGATCCAACCAAATCTTGGGTTTATTTTGAAATCAATGATTTAAGAAATCCTCAAATATTTTTTGACTACATTTACCTTCTATTCACCCTAAATCCTTCTTAAATCATACAAACCCATGTAGTTTTACCTTTCAAGACTCCTTTCTAAGGTAGATGACAAATGTTTGTTTTACATCTTTTTAAAGACCAATGATATCTTTTTTCATAATTTTTTTAAGCAAATATTAAATTTATCCAAATCTATGGAAAATGGATCAAGTGTATGGGGGCTTTCATTGAAATGATTTTATTTAATTTTTTTTGTTAATATTAGCTTTACATGATTAGTCTATGCCATTAAATGGCTCTGATTTTACGTGTATTCAAAATTTTGAATTTCTATTTAGAGGATAAGAGTAAAATCTCCTCAGTTGCTTGTTTAGATGCTATTGTTCTAAAATTTGATTGGATTGAGGATAAAGAGGCATTGATATGAATAGTCAAACTGCATCTTCTTACTAACTCAGTTAGAATGGAAATTATTGTGTTATTTTTTTTTCTTCTAATTTTTATTTCCTTATTTGGGAGTCAGATATCCACCTGATTGACAGATATATTATTGGACTTATTTGCTTGCATTAGTAAGATATACCTTTTTTTTTAATTGTCTTGTATTGGTCCCAATCATCCCTTGCTCATCTTAGGTTTATAGAACCTCTTTTGATGTGATATAGGGCTGTAAACTAGTTCGTGCTGAATAGAGTTGAATAGTATGATTGATATGACTTAAGTTATAAAAATCATTTTTTAAAGTTTATTTAATTTTTAGCTAGCTCGAGCCTTGATTGATTCTAGTTAATATACTACATTCACCACCCACCACCACCATCCGCCGTCGGCCACCCACATCCACCACCCACCACCACCACCCGTTGTCGGCCACCCGCCGGTCACCACTATTTTTAGACTTTATACTACATTCATTTTACTTCAAACCAAACAAAAGAAACATTCACCTGAATTAACTTTGCACTCATCCAAATAACTATAAAGTATTTTTTTTACACTGTATTCATTTTACACTCATCAAAATCAATTTGGATTCAGGCCGGGTAGGTCTACTATGGAAGCCATACATTTATTAAGAGGTTTGATGGAGAAATATAGAGAGAATAAGGAGGATTTACATATGATATTTATTGATTTAGAAAAAGCATATGATAAAGTTCCAAGAGAAGTGCTATGGAGAGTTCTTGAAAAGAAAAGAGTTAATAACGCTTATATTCAAATCATTAAAGATATGTATGCAGGAGCTATTACTTGTGTTCAAACACAAGGTGGTTTGACCAAGTATTTCCCTATTTCGGTTGGATTACATCAAGGATCAGCCTTAAGCCCATATCTTTTTGCTTTAGTCATGGATGTTCTCACTAGACATTTGCAAGAGGATGTACCTTGGTGTATGCTTTTTGCTGATGATATTCTTCTTGTTGATAAGACTAGAGAGGGAGTTGAAGGTAAACTAGAATTTTGGAGGTCAACTTTAGAGTCTAAAGGTTTTCGCTTGAGTAGATCTAAAACGGAATATATGGAGTGTAATTTTAGTAATAATAGACCTAGTGAGGGCATTGTGACTTTGGCCGATCAAGTCATTAATAAGAGTACACGTTTTAGATATCTTGGATCTATTGTTCAGAGTGATGGTGATATAGATGGGGATATTATCAGCAGAATCCAAGTTGGATGGTTGAAGTGGAGGAATGCATCAGGCTTATTGTGTGATAGAAAAGTACCTCTCAAACTTAAGGGAAAATTCTATAAGATGGTGGTGAGACCTGCAATGCTTTATGGTGCCGAATGTTGGCCATTAAAAGAGAAGCATAATTCTAAGTTAAGTGTTGCAGAGATGAGGATGCTCAGGTGGATGAGTGGCTTTACCCTTAGAGATAGGATACGAAATGAGCATATTCGTGAAAAGGTTGGAGTAGCTCCAGTGGAAGATAAGATTAGAGAGAGTCGCCTTAGATGGTTTGGTCACGTAAAACGGCGGCCTCCCGATGACCCGGTTAGGAAAGTAGAGGTCTTAGATTTGACTTATGTTAAGAAAGGTAGAGGTAGACCTAAAAAGACTTGGTTAGAAAATATTAAAAATGATCTTTCTTTATTAGATTTAAACGAGAATTTGACTTTTAACAGGACACAATGGAGAAAAAGGATTCATGTAGCCGACCCCACGTAGTGGGATAAAGGCTTGATGTTGTTGTTGTTGTTGTTGTTGTTGTATTCATTTTACACTGCATTCCTTTTTATGCCAACCAAACAACCCTTGAATGTAAGCAATGATAAAGATAAATATTTATAATTATATAGGCGTTTCATTTTGAGTGTTCATATTACTTATTTTTTTGACTAATTATGCTATATTTATAATATTTTTGAGGATTTATATAGTAAATGATAAAAAATTATCTTGTATATCTTTATTTAAGAAAAAGTTAACACAAAATTTGATTAAGAGGGCTATTTGATTGGAAGTATTAGGAGTGCAGAGCAAATAAAATGCAAGAATTTTAATATTTCATATGTTTGATTAGAAGTAATATAAATTTTAAAAATTTTCTGGGATTTGAAACTCACCCCTTAGTTTATTTTCAATGTCTTCAAAATCCATTCAATTTTGAAAAATTCCAAATACATTGCACTAGAAGAGCCTCCCTACAATGCCCATGTGACGCTCGTCATCACCACATTGCATTATGAGATCACCCTAACGCTTGCTCTAGACTTGCACATGACCTTTTGAATGCATCCTGCTCGCTCATGCTTTTGCACGCAATCTCACGACACATTCCTCCAGTGTGTCGATCGTTGAAAGTATACATCAATTCAAATACCTTAAGCTTATTCTACAACTAAATAAATTTAAAAATGTGTTTTGAATTTATTGAGTTTATTGTACGCTATATTTAAAATACACTTAGAATTCTAATACTTCAACCAAATAACCTCTATATATATTTATTTGGCTCAAAACCAGTTGTAGGTTTGCTCCCATATTGGGAGTAAGAGATTAACTTGATGCTTAGACTGCTAGAAATTGAATCGGAGGCCCCTATCTTGGCTTTGATGGGAAGGTTGATTAGTACTGTAGCGTCCCAGGCAGGTTTTTGAGTTCTCGCTCTCAACATTGCTGCTGACTTTTGGGGTTGGCAGAATCATTACTCGATAATTTTTGGGTTCGCAGAATCATTACTCGTTAATTGCTTAAGAAACTAGAACATTCCTAATTTCCATCCTTTTGTTTAATTTCCACCCAAATCTTTGATATTTATTTATTTATTTATGTTGGCCTCTTCGCGTGTAATCATATGCAGGAAGAAGCTGCTAAAATCAAGGCTGCTGGAAGGTCATGGTATAAGACAATGATATCTGACAGCGATTTCACAGAGTTTGAAAACTTCTCCAAGTGGTTAAGTGTAACCCAGTGATCACTGGTAGCTGGTTTTTGCTGATTGTTATTTTCCTTGCTAGTTATATTTTGACTGTCCTGTCCCGTCTCTGTTATTTTTTGTGTAGATAAGGCTTACTAGCCTTTCTAATTCTTGAAGTTTGTTTTAGGAGCCGTTTATGTCGAAGCTCGTGGTTATTTTAATAATTTTGTTTATTTGCCGATGATAACATTTGTGCATTATGATTTCATGTGATAGTGTGATGATTTATTATATAATCTGTGAGTTTAATGGCTAAACTGAAATTTGCTGATTAGTCAGCCAATGTATTTCTCCTATATGCAGCTGCTAATATTGTCATTGGTCATTATTTAGGCTCTATTTGAGATGATAATAATTTTTTGTAAAGGTGATTGTAAAATTTATGTGGAGAGAATTATCTTTTGGAAGCTGCGGTAGAAAGCGGTTTGTTATCACATAATTTTTTTAAAAATAGTGAAAAAATAGTGATTAAACAGAAATTGTAATTATGATCTAAAAATCATAGTTAAAAAACTATCCTAAATGAAGACTTAAGATTTTTTGCTGAATATTGTCATGCTGAAGCTTTATAGCTTTGTTTGGGGCAGCTTTTTTACTGCTTCTTAAAGTAATATAAAAATTTTAATTTTTTACTAAAAAGTTACTTTAAGAAGTAGTAAAAAAATCGTCTCAAATGAAGCTTATATCTACATATTGGACACATCAAATTTAGTGTATGTTTTTATTGATCTTTAGTTTTAAATAAAAAAAAATCATTATGGGAAATACAAACTTAATTTTTTATGGACTGAGTACCAAATAAAAAAGAAAAATTTCACTCGATTCATTCTCAACAAAAGAAGTTGTGAAAATAACTTTAGTTCATTTTAATTAACAATATCCAAAAGGAATTGAATTGAATTTAACTTTCACCTATTGTTTAGTTCAAAAGAATACAAGTGGGAAATATATTTTACTTTCTTCTTCGCCTGACGTTGGATGCATTGTTCCTCGCAAGGTGGACATAGTTCAATTTTCTTAGCTTTTAATATTTTGGCCTCTTGTATTTCTCTTGCATGAAAATATTTATTGCGTATTAAGAAATTTGTGGAGGTAGAATACGTATTTTATATTTTAATTTTATATAAACATTTAGCGTCCATAGATAAAAAGTATAAGAGATATGTAGAAAATTTAAAAAAGAAAAAAATCAGGTGGTATTAAGTAGTTGTAATAATTCACTATATAATAGAACGTCAAAGAATTCTTATTCTTCACTATTGATGAATATGAGATTTTATATTATTGAGAATAAGTTTTTGATTTTTGATTTGTGGTGTAGGAATTATAAAAATTAGGTGTTCACAAGTGGATAATTAAAATCTAACCATTGTGTTAGATGTTAATAATCAAATGAAAGTTTGGTAGTGGTGGCGATTATTGCTAATGGTGATTGTTGGTGATGATAATTAAAAAATGCAAAAGAATTTTTAAGCTCTTTCAGCTCTCGAAGCTCCCATCATATAAAAAATATTGTCATATTTATAGTTTTTTTTGGAGAATTTTGATGAATTTAGTCAAAATTCAAAATACTCAATTAAACAGTTTATGATGACCCCCTTCATCATAGATTATTAATCTAGCATTTGTGTGCCTTATGATGTCAGAATTGAATGATCTTGGGCTTTGTTAGATTCATTTTATTGAGTGCTTGATTTGATTATAAGCATGTAATATTTGAAGATCGTTTACTTTTTAATTAATGTTTAAAAGTTTTTCAAATATGTGTCAAATGATTGATTTGAGTTCATTTGGACTCAGATTTGATCATGCGTAGTGTTAATGGGTTCTTTGTTGAGATGTTTTGCTCTATTATCAGTTTGTTGAAATATAAGTTTGGATGATTATGAATTTAATTTTGAAAATTTTCAATTCAAATATTGCCTTGAAATTTGTGGTGATTAAGGGAATTTTTTGAAGAAGTATTATTTGCCACCCTTTCTAGACGTTGAAGCTTGTATTGTCCAAAAATTTATGTCGAAGCATTACACAATTTCATGGCATTAAATTATAATTTTTGGACGCAGAAGCATGTTAACGTAGACCTCCTCTTTGGGTTGTGAACTAAGTGAAATCTTTTTGTTGCGTCTTGGAAGATTCTCCACGATAGATAAATATAAAGTTTAACGTCCTAATTTTGTATGAAGATTCAGCACACAAACAGATAGAAGAGCATAGAAACGGATAGAAGAGATGAGTGCATCAATCACAAGAGACACCAGAATTTTTACGTGAAAAACCTTAAAAAGGGAAAAAATCACAGGGCCTTACCCAGTTGAAATGATTCCACTAGTATTGGTGGTTGATTACAAATGATGCCCTTCTGCGAAGGAGGGCATTGGCTCAATGTAGCAAATATACAATGTATATAACACAGTACATAGTCAGAGAATGACATGACAGTTGCTCCTAAGAGAGTATTGATATGTTCATTTGATTAGTAGGATCATAGTCAGTGGGTAACAGTAGTTGGAAGTGTCACAACCGGACCCGATATCATATAGGTCATATCGTATCCAATTGTGATAAGGCTGACCCTAAGATCTGATCGGAGAAGCATTGAAATAAAACTTCCAATTTATATACTACACAGAGTCACTATTGAATACAATATAAAGCGGAAGACAACTGAATCTCAACATGATTTTCTATATATCATCCAAAATATATATAATATGAAATCTATCTACAATAGCGAATGACAACAGAAAGCATAACAAAAATGAAAGCTAAGCATGCAAAATTAAAACTAATCAAAACATATCTACAACACAGATCGGAGCCTGTTATCCAAACTACTCAGCTCGCTCCTTACCCTTCCCCGGGCCTAAAAATAAAAGCAAAAGCAGGGATGAGCTAACACGGCTTAGTAGGCTATCGTAGCCTGAAATAGAAATCAATAACTAAAACTAAAAGAACTGAGAACATTGTGCTGAATCATATACTAAAATTAAATATAATTAAATAAATACTAAAATAAACTGAATTATAAGCAAACACTTCATAACATAATCCCACCTCAATAGCCCATTGGCTCCGGCATAATAACACTTAGATAAGAGAATCCCACCTCGGCCATCCACTGGTGCCGGCATAACAGAATCCCATCTCGGTCGCCCACTGGTGTCGGCATCACATCGCAACGCTTCACAACATAATTTTCATTGCATTTCATTAATTAAAGCATAATTGGACTCAATAAATTACCAAAATGCTGTAATAGTAGACAACAAAAATACTACTGAACAAAAATTCATAATTTCTAAACATAACTAAATTAGCAGAGATTGTGTAAAATATTATTATGAAGCTTTAATTGAAATAAAGCACTATTTTTAGCTGTCAAAATAAAATTCTGAGTAGGCAAAAATTGCTGCTTTTTTAAATCACCTGGTGAAAAATTTACAGAATATACTCAAAATTTTTGTAATCACAATCTCTATAACATATGAAAAGTTATGTGGTAAAAGTTTTACCAAAATAAAGTTATCCTCATTTTTCGGTAATGGAAATATAAATTTGATCGGAAAAATATCAAATTATTGAAAATTAAAATAGGCAAAACGCAACCTACCTCGAGACGAATAAATTTTCCAACTGGGCGGACGAACGAAAATCGCTCTACAGTTACCAAAACATAGCTTTTCTTTCTCCCTCTCTCTTTTTCTCTACTATTTCCCAAACGTTTCTAACTTAGCTTAGGAATATTGATAATATAATTATAATGGTATAATGCTATAAGATATTTATAATATAATAATAAAATATATAAATATAATTATATAATTTATTCAATCTTTAACAAAAATTTAAATAATTTTTTTTGAGATTCAAAAGTTTATAGAAAAATATCCATAAAATAACTTATTTTATTTAAAAAATTCTGGTGAAATAAGTTTTACAAAACGGACATCTAATGGTCCCAAAACCCCCACTTATATCGTTAGGTGCTAATTTCTTAGGGAATTTCATCAGTGCCCAAAAATTATGAAAAATTAGGAAAATTTAAACACAATAAAGGAGATGTTATAGAGAAAATGATTTATGATTTAGACTTATAATGACTCATGAATAAATTTTTAACTGTTATAGATAAAAATGTAGTTTTTAAAATTTTGAGTTATAACAGGAAAAATCGTAGTCGACGGGCGATGATGGTCGGAAGGGTTGTAGCCGACGGGTGATGGTGGTCGAAATGATCATAATCGGCGAGCAACCATGATCAGAAGAATTGTAATTGGTGAGCAACAGTGGTTAGAGGAAGGCTCATTAGTGGCATCCGTATGGAGGTCCGACGATGATGGTCGGCCAGAGGTTCAACAGTGGCGGCTTGGTGGCGCAGATTTGTCGACGGTAGTTCCGGGGTATAGAGCTTCAGCCTCAGAACTCTTCTCTTCTTCATTTTCTTTTTCTCTCTGTCATGTGAAGATGGGGGGCTATTTATAGTTTTTTAGAGTGACATAGCTAGTAAATATGGAGAAGATCAAAGGCATGTTATGAGTGTTCTATCGGACGGCTCATAGTGATCCCCTTGATCATGAAGCGTTTATCAAGCATTTAGATGCCCTAGAAATGTTAGAATTGAGTGATCTCAGGCTCGTTGGATTTGTCTCATCGAGCCACTCGATTCGACTATAAGCATGCCATATTCGAATATCATTTGATAGTTCAATTAATGCTCTAAAGCTTTCAAATAGACTTTGGACCTTTGATTTGGACTCAATTGGGCTCAGATTGGATTAAATTTGATTGCGTTGGGTTTGTCTTCTTAAGATGTTCAATTTGACTATAAGCTTGCTGAAATTGGAGATCAGATGATCCTGATTTTAATTTTTGAAATCTTAATCTCATATTTGCATTAAGATTTGGGCCCAATTAAGATAATTTTTTTGGTGACATATTAGTTGCCCCCTATTTTCAGATGTCAAAGTTTGTAGTTTTCGAAAATATATATTTATACCTTTCGGAGCTGCTTGTGACTGAAAATTATAATTATGAGGCACGATCATGTCCTTGACGTTAACGTGAACCTTCACTTATCGTAAATCAAATAAAATGTCTTTAATTATAATATTTTTTGAATTGGATGCATTGACTGAAGCAATAATTTTGCCCAAAATTTTCTAAACTCGTTTTAAAATTAGTTGGAGGATATTTATTGTGCATCTAATGTGTTAAAATTATTTTTTTGATCATATATAAAATTGAAGTTTTTTTTAAAAAAAAATTTAATGTTTTTCTTATTTAGGAAAAGGTCATTTTTAAGAAATTAATTTCTTAACAAAACTTCAAGAGGTTTATTACTTAAAAATCTTATTATTTATATTACTAGGAAATATCATTTTTAAGAAAAAACTTTTTATTGTTAGTGCTGTATATATATATTATGAAAATACATGTGAATAGTTCCAAGTTATTCATGCGCTAATAATGCAGGAATAGTGTTAGGAATATAATTTTGTATTATTATTATTATTATTATTATTATTATTATTATTATTATTATTATTATTATTATTATTATTTGTAAAATATATTTTGTGACTTTTAAAAACTGTGAAAAATTCTTAAAAACTTATGAAAAATTTTAGAAAAAAAAAATTCTATAAATTGCGCTTCAAAGAAAAACTCAACAAGGTTGTTAAGTGCGATTGGCTGGACGGGTTCATTAGTGATTACAAAATTGAACAAGTTCGATAAAAACTCAATTAATATTTGATTATAAAATTGATAAATATACATAATATAAATATTTTATATTTATTATAATATAATGATATAATTATCGTTAAATAATAAAATTTAAAGTAATTGATTATTATAATATATGCTAACTAAAAAAATTCGCTAAATATGTTCACGAACATGCTTGATGTAATTGTTTGTTAGGAGGCTCGATAAAGCTCGTTTGTTAAATTAATGAACATCTAGAAGTAGAGCTCGTTTATAGCTCGGTAAGGCTTGTTTGTTTAAAGCTCGATAAGCACTAAACGAACAAAATATGAATCGAATATGAACAAAACATGAACGCTCATTAATTTAAATGAATCAAACATGAACACAAACAATAAAGCTCGAATCAAACATGAACCAAACTTGAACAAGCTGATAATAAATGAACTCAAACAAGAATACTCACATACTCAGCTTGGCTAGATTCGTTTGCAGCCCTATTCATCACTGAAGGGTTTAATTTAAATAGGCTGGAAGGATTTCCTTGCGTCCAAAAGAAATAGACATGAGGAGGGCCAACCTTGTTGCTCCACATCTTAAATGGCTGATATCAAATCTTAATAACAACTAATGAAGATACTTTCTGTACGATCTACAATCACATGCAGGATTTGTTCAAATTCAAAAGATTTTATACTTCAATTTGTTAGTCTACAATCACATTTATGATTTATTCAAATTCTTGAAAAAATTACACTACAATCCAAGCAAAGGTTAACAGCTCTCGTCACGATCGCCAAAACCACCCTTGGCACCTGCCGTCAACCACCAGTTGCTGTCACCACCACCAACAGCCACCAGTACACCCCGGTTGCCAGGCACCACTGCCACTCCAACAGCCGGCTACCACTGCCAGTGGCCGCCACCACCCGCCACCGCCACTATCGCCCACCGCCACCTCATCTTTAGATTTTACACTAGTTTGATTTTACTTCAAATCAATCAAGAAAAAATATTTACCCACATTTATTTTACACTGATTCAAATAACACCGAAATATTCATTTTGCACTGCATTCTTTTTACACTACATTCCTTTTATATTTTATTCTTTTTTAGCCAACCAAACAGACTCTTAAATAAGTTTAGGAAATATTTCACTGTATAATTTTCGGTATGTTATAGAATATATAATTTTGAGCATTTTCAAAGGAAAAAAAAATTAATATTTTATGTAATTTGCTAATTATGTTGGTATTAAAAGAAAGTGCTATAAGTAAGATAAAAGCCCCAAAATGTTATTATAAATGATGTCTATGAATGATTTTATGTTTTGCCAACATTAAGCAAATGTATAAACTCTTCCCCTGAAGACACTAAGATCATCGTACATGTGAGTATTTTATGCCTTCCTATGCTATGTTAATATTGCCTTTATATGTTGAAATTGTTGAGTTACTATTTTCATATGCCGGAACTATTGAGGTTGTTGGTTATACATGTTGAAAATATCAATATTTATGTACTGCTGATTTACGTTGAAAAAAGCTATTTTTTTGTTCATGTACTTAAAATGTGTCATAAAAAGGGGAGAATCGTTGGGAATGTGCGAATAAGAGGGGATGTGGTGAATGTTCATGTGCAATACAAGTGAAGTTATAAAGAACTTTACATTCATGTATGTGTATACGTTCATTTATTCCTTTATCAATTCTGAATAAACGTGAGATGAGAAAGTGAATGTATAAATGAAAGAGAAGTTATAAGAAGAATCAAGATGTATATAATTTCTCTATCTGCCCTAAATAGACACGGGATGATGAAGTGGAGTTATTAGGAGAAGTGAAGGTATAAGGAGGTCTTGGTAAGTGTAAATTTTATGTTATGTGTCATTTCATGTTATGTTGTATATGATGCTATTTATATTTTGACATCATGCTTAGTGAAATATTTATATTATATAACAAAGTTTATGCTAAACTATGAAATGTTGCCCCTATTCTAAAATCTTATTCAAGTGATACATACTCTATTATCATTATATATGCATATCCGCAACATTTGTTTGGAATGCTGAAATAAAATTGTTAAGAACACCATGCAATATAAAAATTAAGATAGTCCGCTTTTAAATATAACCCATTATTTATATACTATAGTTTTATATAAAAGCTATTTCTTATATAACTCTATTAAATTCTACAATATATATAACATTGACACGATATAACTCGTCTAAGTATAATGGATTATTCAGACATAATGGATTGTTTCGGGTCAGGTTGTGACAGTTTATATTTCTTTGCTTATGCTTTTAAAAGCTATTTTTCAATTAGTTCTAAATTTGCTTATCAAAAAATAGTTTTTTAAGCATAAAATTTAAAAAATTATATACAAACTGTAATCAAAATATGAATTGTTTTCTATTGATAAAATTTTCTAGCATAAAAGCAATCAAAAGGATGTCCCAAACGAAGTCATAATCTCTGTACAATAGCGTTATTGATAATCTGATTTTGTCTGATGCTGTGGTTTGTATTCAACATTATATAATATATCCATTGAAGCACTAAATCACAAGTAATAAAATTTATGAAGGCTGCTTTCTTAAGCCATTTAAATAGAAAGCATTTAAATCGAATAAAGATAATACGTCATACCGCACTCACTCAATACAGACATTCGGCAGTCCTTTGAGTGGAATCCTTTTTTTCTTTTATTTTTTTTGTAATGGATGCCAATTGTTGTGGCAACTAGTTAGGTTTTCACAAAAAAAAAAAAAAAAAAAAAAAATCGATCAGATTCATTTACAAAAATTATCTGTCCTAAAAATTATTGTAACAAATAAGGAGAAAATTTAGGTCAAAGTATATTTTAAAGCCATTTCCTATTAGTTCAAATAATAGTTGATTGATTAATAATATATTTTATTGATATCAAAATAAATTTATCCTGATTAAAATTTGATGAGAGGATTTTAACACAATTTTTATTATTTACAACAATCGCCACATTGCTATAACATCATAAGATATAAGAATCATCTTCATTGATATAAATTGCTTTGTAACATAGCAATAATTGATCAAGAGGCATTGTTATATTATTCAGGGGACAATGATTAGAGGATTGCAGTCAGACAATGATGGTCGAATGATCATATTTAGTCAACTGTGGTTGGAGAACTACAGTCACATGACAATGAAAAGAATGATTGTAGTCGAGCAAAATTGGTCTAAGAGTCATAGTTAGACGAAGACTATTATAGGACTATAACTAGGCTACAATATTTGGAATGACCATAATCAAGTAATGATATTCTAAGGATCATATTAGGGCGACGAAGGTTACAAGATTATAGTCAGATCATAGTGGAGAGCAAAGGATTGTAAACGAGCCACAGTGATAAAAAAATTTTCGATAAGAAAATTGTAAATTTAACTTTTAAATTCATCTCAATCAAATTTTGATAAGGAATTTTAACTCAAGTTTCTTTTCATTTACATCAATCTTGAGAATATTATAAAATAATAAAGCATAACAATCATCTCCACTGATATAAATTGCTTTGCAACAGAGCAATAAGTGGTTAAGGGCATTCATTCCCCCTTCCTTCCATTGCTCGGCTTGATTTTATTCATGCATTTCAACAGTAACACTATCCATTTAGGATTCATAAGCAACTCTACTTTGCTCATGAATATGGTATTTAAATTCCTTGTCTTTGTATTTCTTGTTTTGAAGCCAAATTAATATTAAAAGCAATTAGTCTTTACAAAAGCAGCTGTTGGAGGCTTTGTTGGTCTAATTTTCATCAAAACCAATAACTTATTTTCTTCTAAGAACAAAACTTATTCTCTTTTGCATCTAACATGAGACAATCAAAGCAATTGGTTTTGTTTATCATAAGCCAAAATAAGAGTAAAACATGAAAGCTAAGATTGACCAGTGTTCTATAACAGGTCATAATTAAACTGTATAGGTAGGATGGAGAAGGAAACAGAAATAAATTGTCATTCCTTTCAAGCAGATGAAAAAAGTGGCAGGAAAAGGAAAGAAAAAGGTGGAAATGATCAGAGAAAGCAGCACCTTCCCTTCTTCAAGCTTTTCTCCTATGCAGATTCAACAGATATTATTCTGATGATTGTGGGAACAGCAGGAGCAGTGGCAACCGGGGCTACTATGCCTCTTGCTGCGGTGGTAATGGGAAACATGACTCATGCTTTTGGAACAGATACTGATATCAGTCATGTGATTCATGATGTTTCCAAGGTGCATACTGTTCTTCCAGAATGCTCTGAACATTTATCTTCTTTTAAAAGTCCTATACTTAACATGAAACTAGCCCATGTGTTTCTTGCAATTCTCTCTGCATCAATGCCCTATCACATTTGCCCAGTCCAATCCAAGAAAGTGCACGACATGCTTGAATGTATTCCTTATTTGCTTGGTTCTAAATACTTTTAGGAGAAGGATTATATTAAATAATTGTTTTCATAGATTTATACCAAGTGTTTTCCCCTTTCTTTTGCTGCATGACCGGTCCTGATACATTTACAAATAGTGCCATTAGCTTGCTCATTGGGATAAGATTCAGTAGTGACTTTTTCCTCTATAGTTTTCCTACAAGTCCATCTTTCTAATATTTTTTGTATTCAACATAATATTAGAGTCATCTCCTTTGACCTTGCTAGACCTCTTCATTCAAGTTCTTATCATCACCATTCCTTTGTGTTAATGATGGTTATTGGTTAAACAAAAAATTATGTCATATAGAAGCTTCTCCATTGATGACACATTCAATCATGAAACAATCCTTCATAGCAATATAAACGGTCATGAAAGCTTTTGTAACCCCCGACTATTGGGCACAAGCTAAATGGACAAAACTATCTCTAATGAACACTATCAATTACAATGTTAATTAGCAGAAGAGGTGAAGATGAATACCTCTCACTAGTGCAATCATTCCCACTCAAAAACCAACAAAAAAAAAAAGATTGGAAGTTTAGAACATGGATATATAAAGGTAACATGGTAATGTGCTTGGTTATCAACACATTAAAAAATAAAATTGGTCAATTTTTATTTTTTTTCATGTTATATGGAATGGCAAAAGAAATTCGTGATGCTTTAAAAGAAACATACTCCAACAATATATATACAACCCAATTACTTGAAATCAAAGATGTCTTCTATGATCTTCAAAAATGTGATCTCCCTTACTCAATATTACAATACTCTTATTAGTTATAACAACAACCGGATATCTTTAAAGAATTAGATTAAGGGATGCACCAAGCATTGAAAGATAGTTGAAAATACATGACATCAAAATTCTTCCTTAGTCTAAATAAAATTCTTGAAGAAATTCATGATAGAAATTTGGAATAAAAATACTTTCAACCATTTGAGAAGTGCTCTTTGAAGTTCATACATAAGAGCCACAAAAAATTCATGAACATAAATAAGAGCCAAAAAACATTCATGATGGTAAATCAATGTGCTCCAACTTACACTGAGAGCTAGCTTTAAGAAAATTCAATCACCCCATAGATCAATGGTTCAAAAATAGAAAAATCCAATCAAGAATTGTGGAGTTGGATGAATCAAATCAGATCACAGAGGATATCTCCTCATTCAACAAAATACATCCCTATTTCAAGAATTACACAATAATGATTGCCGTCAGAACTTTATCTCTAATAATAGGCATTGGGATAGCCAACATCACAAAATTCATTTCATCCTATTGGTTCTCAAATTTTCATACTATCACTTATCTATCAACAAAATTATTAAAAATATGAACTATGTTACAAAGCTTTTCCTTACTAATTTTGAACCACGAGATGCAGTCTTGGGGAGAACAATTGACCATTCAAACGAAAATGTTAGATTCCACCTCTTGGATGTTTAAGAAACATTTGAATTATAAATCAACTATGTTCAACATGTATCTTACCCAAAAGAAAATACAATCATGTTATGACATCTCCGCCTTAGTCATCCCAATTTTATGCAACTCAAAAAATTATACCCTTCATTAAGAAAAAAATTAATTCATTCTGGTATGAAACATGGAACTATAAAAAAACACTTGAAACACATGCTAAAACCTTCATTTATAAAGCTTCTCAATCTTTTATCATTATTCTCGATCATATTTGAGGCCCATCTTGAGTTACTAATATCACAGGGGGTAGATTGATCATATTTTTCATTGTTGATCACACAAAAATAACTTCGATTTTCTCAATAAAAGATAAATTAAAACTTGTCTTAGATTTAAGAATTTCTATCATTATATATACACCCAATTTATAAATCAAATTCAAGTTTTTATGCTTGACATTAGAAAATAATATTTTAATTCCATTTTTTTACTATCTTCTTCGAACAAAAGTTTGTTCACAAAACTTCATATATTTGTACTCCTCAATAAAAAACGATTACGTATAAAAAAATAAATATCTACTGGAAGTTGTTAGATCCATCATGATCACAAGTAATATTCTAAAATTTTATTGGGGATATGCTATTCTACTCGTGCATGCCTCAATAATTGAATGCCATCAAGAACACTGACATTTAAAAATGAGTCCTAAGTCCTCATCAAAATGACGAAACCAACCACATAAAATGGACTCCTCATCACCATTCCTCTTAAAGTCTTTAGTTGTTTTGCCTTGGTTCACTTTCACCTCATGAAAGAAGCAAAGTTGACCTAAAATCATAAATATATTTTTGTGGGTTACTCGTCTAGCCAATAAAGGTACATATATTCCTATCCAAAGACTAAATGCGACAATACAATGAATATATTATTTTTTAAAAAAATCAATCTTTTTTCTCCAAAACTGACGTTCAAGGGGAGATTTTCAACTCGTTTAGTGAATATGAGTTTAATAAGAACAAATACCCTATTTTATCTGAGCCTACATCTCTCGTTCATTCCCCTAATCCCACATACAACACTAACATCACATACAATGTGTAAGATATAAATGAATTGTCTACCCCAAATGTCAGGATATTTTAACTAATAAGAGATCACAATATTTCTCCTGGGCAAAACCATGTCTCTGACCTTAAGCCCTGAACATCCTTCACAAGATAGCCCTGATTTTGATCTTCATATCTCGATTGTCCCTAGCAAATGTATAAGACTACAAGAATTTGTATGAAGTAATCGATTAGTGAGTATATTTCCTATAACAACTTAACTTCTTAGTTCCATTCCTTTACAACAAATCTTTCTAGCATAGATATTCCTAACAATATTTATGAAGCATTAAAAATACTTGAATGGACAGATTTTTTTTTATGAAGAAACATGGGCACTTGAAAAGAAAGACACATGGCTGCTCTTGACATTGCTAAAGAAAAATAAATCTGATAGGTGTAAGTGGACCTTCAAAACCAATACAAGGCTGATAAGAGGTACAAGGTTAGATTGGTTACAAAATGATTTATTCAAACTTACAAAATTGATTATCAAGAAATTCTTACACAAGCTGCTGATATTACCCCCATTTGAGTTCCTATTGTTAATAATTTGAACTGGCCTCTTCATCAACTAGACGTCAAAAATACTTTTCTAAATGAGGATCTTAAATATAAAGTTTATATAACTTTACCATCCAGATTTGATACCACTGACAATAAAGTCTACAAACACGATAAATTATTATATGATCTAAAGCTACCCACAAGAGCTTGGTTTGACAAATTGTGTAATATGATTAAGAAGTACTGGTACTTTCACAAATAAGAAGATCACCTCCTATTCATCAAAAAGATATTAATAGATAAAATTATAACCCTCTTTATTTATGTTGATGATATTATCTTAAATGATAAAAATTAAGAAGAAATTAATTGAATAGAAAGTATTTTGGCAAATAAGTTGAATTTAAAAATCTTGGAGTGTTAAAATCTTTTTTTGGTATAAAAATTTGATGGATGGAATAAAGCTATATTTTTCTCTCAATAAAAATATACTTCTATAATACACCACACAATATCCTTTATCAGTATTGTTAAGTGCCACAAACATAAACATAACATTTTTCAATTTCTGAACATATAATACTTTTCATCATTTGAATATTTATATAAAACATCCAACAACATTACATTTATTACATAAATGAAATCATCTAATAAATCCAAATTTCTTAACATAAAGGTTTACAAGCCACTAAGAAATTCAAAAGAGTACATCACTGAACTGTCTACATACCTCAGTTGCAGACTTATAAACATAGCTAAACACTAGCATATAAAATAAAATAACTTGCAACTTATTCTGCATTGATATTTTTCTTTTCTTTTCTTGTAACCACAACCAGTATGAAACGAACTGGTGAGCTATGAGACTCAATAAATTTTGTAAATTAAATAGTAGTTAAATTACATGATTAAATTCACAACATTAAAATCATAAATAAAATAAACATGACATTATTTATAAAATATCATAAAATTACATTTGGCATTAATCTTTACTTCCTCTGAAGTCTATACTGAATAACAATTTTTAATCTTTAAAAGATTTGGCTACACTTTCATCAAAATATTCAATGGAGCCCAAATAAACATGGCATTATCATGATTGAATTACATAGAGATCTCTTTTGCCTCTTTAAGGGTCCATTTTGCCCCACCTGCTATGTAAGTATCATATCTATAAGGTCCCTTTTACCCCACTTATAATGTAGTGGCTCATTGAGATCCTTTTGGCCCACATACAATTATAAGTTATACATAATTTTGTAGCCAAATTTTACTTAAATTAATAATCACTAAACTTCACATATTCATAAATCATACTTGTATTGTTGCATACTTTTATAAAGATCTTTATATAATACTATTTGTATAAAGAAACTATTTATGCCATATGTTAAAAATGGAGCTTCTTTCCAAGATATTTCCAACTAGTAAAATATTTAAATAAACATAACAACTCTTATTTGAAACTCTCATGATTCAAATATATAAAAAGTCATTCATACTAGAAACTTAGCTATGAACATCATTTAGCAAACTATTTAGCTTTATTGCATATTTCTTTTAATTCTGCCAATTACAAGTATATATGGATAGAATTAACAACATTTGCTTTTTAAAATTTAATTTACATTGCTTACCTCCCTGAAGAGTTGTCTCCTCAAATCCTCCACCTCGTACTCTTCTATGCTTGTTAATTACCTACAATTCATCTCTTTAATTCTATAAATTTTACAATTTATTACACAAATAAATTGCATAAAAATCAATTTATACTAATATAACTGGCTATCACAAAACCAGATTCCCTCCTCCTCATATACCAGATAAATTCCTACATTTTGGCATAATCTTCTTTTAAGAACTCTATTACTTGAAATTCTATAAATTACTTAACTAAAAATACAACCAATTTACTTACTCTGATTCTTTTTTTCTTTTATTTCTCTTTTCTTCTTCTTCTTTTCCACTGCTTCTTACTTCCACACGGTTACTGTTCCCACAAAAAATTTGTTAATTCACAACAATTGTTCCTTCATGGCAATTGCTCTGTCACACAACTAAAACACACTTACCCGATTCTCCATGCACTGTACTGATTTCCTCTACACAGCACTATACAGATCCTTTAAAATTTCCAATACTGTGTCAAATCCTCTTGCCGAATACTGCTACAGGTTTTCTGCACTGTGCCGAAACTTCCATGTGCACTGCACTGTGCTGATTCTAACTACAGGATTCCTGTCTGATGGCTTGCGTAGAAACTGCCGCTAGTTTGATTTCTGTACACCAAAAAGGAAGAGTGGGGCCCACCACTCAACTGATTTCCAATCAATTTCTACAAGCACCTATTCGGATAAATGCTTATACAGTTATTTGAGTAATTTCATATACTTAAAATAACCGATAAGATTAGATATATTAAAAAAAATTCTATTTTTCATTACCTGTATTTTCTGGATATTACAACTTTGGATCTCCTAAGAGAAATTGATAAAATATGATGCAACCATGACAACACTAAAATGGATACTATCAGTAAAATTGGGTCTATATGCTTCTTCGCTCTTAAACAAAGAAAGATACCAACAACTTGTTCGAAAAACTCATCAACCTTTTCCATGATAGAATAAAGAACTTTTTTGGTTAGAAGAATTAATAGGCAAGTTAATTCACTCACTAAAGAACATCTTGATGTTATTTATAGGATATTAAGGTATTTCCATCAGGAAATTACATATTCTTCAATAAGGGAATAAATAAAATATGAAATATTTTCTCAGGCTGATTGAGCAAGATCTGTAAATAATCATAAGTCCACTTCAAGCCAGTTCATTTGTGTGGGGAAACTTAGTCTCTTGAAGAAGAAATAGGCAAAGGTTGCTAGAAGTAGTACTGAAGGCTGAAGCAAATTTAACAACCATGACTTATGAAAATTGTAAAGGAATGTAGCTCAAAAAACTTCTTTGAAGATATCAGAAATCCATATTAAAGAACCATTGATGAGCTATGATAACTAACTTATAATTAACATTGCTGAATATTATATCCACCATAATAAGACAAAACATAATGTGATTTATAAGAAAAAAATTGGGCAGGAAATTATCATAGTGATATAATCCCCTATAAAATTTGAAAGGTTTAATATCCTCATTAAAGCCTTTAGTGAAATACAATTTGAAACATTAATTTCAAGCTAGTAATAATTAAAATATATTTTGAGCTTAAGAGGAGTGTGGAAATTTTGGACACATACAACTGTTAAGCACATATTTGGTAAGAGTTATCGTTGTCGATTCTTTGAAGTCCAAATTGGAAATCAATGAAGGCGCAGACAAATATCACAAGCGCACTAAAAGAATCTACAATAAGCTTGGAACCTATTAACAAATTTAGCACAACAAAGACAACAATCATAGCCAACTAAATGTGGAAACTAATACAGTTGTTTCCTATGAGTTTTCCAGCATCAATTCTCCTCCACATTCACTTAGTCCAGTCCAACAAAGGCTATCTCATGTTTGATTGGATTTCGTGTTTGCTTGGTTCAAATTCCCTTCAGGAAAAGAAGTATATTATGTAATTATTTCCTTATATTTATACTTATTATGTTTCTCTTTATTCCCCCACATGACTAGTCCTTGTACATCTATAAATAGTGCCATCAGCTTACTCATTGGAATAAGAATCAAGAGAGTATTTCTCCTTAATGTTGTTTCAAGTCATTTTAAAGAAAATTTTCTTTTCCAAAAGTAATCGAACCTTGCATGCCTCATATTGTAGCAAGTAACAAGAAAAAATAACCTAAATAATCATCAAAGATATCAATGAGTTGATTGCAAGTAAATCCATGAAATAGGCATAGAAAATAAAGAAAGACTTGAATAAAAATCTTATAAGATCATTAAAATGAAGTTCATGTTAATGAAGACTATTGTATTAGTTTAGTAGAGAATGTTGTGTATAACTGAAGTCAGATATACACAAGTATTTCTCTAAATAAAACAAAAAAAAAAAGATTATATGGGCAATGTATAAGAAATTTTCATAATCATTAAAAGATATTGAACCGTGTTTGTAGGTTTGTCTTCAGTATGTCTACTTGGCAATTTGGGTAGTGGTTGCATCCTTTCTTCATAAGTATATTACATTAATAACTAATAACAAATTGAACTATGTGCTAGTGCTTGGAATAAATCCTCACTTTTTGTTAGAGTTGGCTTGCTGGATGGTCACTGGAGAAAGACAGGCAGCAAGAATAAGTTATACTTAAATGCTTTATTAAACCAAGAGATTGCTTTCTTTGACAATCAAATAAGTACAGGGGAAGTTGTAGAGAGGATGTCAGGGGACACCATCCTTATCCAATATGCCATGGGTGAAAAGGTAACAGAACAAAAATAGTTAAATGAAAAAAGAAATTGCAATCAACTATATGGGTAATTGTGATTCTTTTAATATTATCTTTTTCAGGTTGGTAAGTACATTCAACTAACGTCAAAGTTCTTCCTTGGTTTCACAGTTGCATTTATTAAAGGTTGGCTTCTCACCTTAGTCACGATTTCCACTATCCCTCCTATTTTGTTATGCAACGCTTTCATGTCAAAAATTACAATCAAGATTGCTTCAAGCGGACAAAAGGCCAATACAGAAGCATCTATAATTATACAACAAACAGTCAGCTCAATTAGAACTGTGAGTAAAATTGCCATTAATCCATAGTTAAGGAGGATTAATCTATAGAACTAAAAATAGATGCTCCTCCTTGTAAATTGTTTCTTTTCAGGTAGCTTCATTTACTGGGGAGAACGTATCAGTGAATAAGTTTGAAAAGGCACTAGAGAATGCCTATAGATCAACCATTTACGAGGACATTGTTGTTGGATTGAGCAATGGAATGGCATTGATTTTGTCATATAGTGCACTTGCTTTAGGCTTTTGGTATGGAGCAAAATTGATACTGGATAAAAGCTACACTGGTGGAGAAATCATTAGTGTTATATTTGCAGTCATATTTGCTTCAAAGTAAGTTTCTAACCCTTGATAAATCTTACTCATGTATGCATACATATAAAAGTAATATTGATGAATAATAATAGTTTCAAATATGAATTTGAAAGGTAGTGCCTTGACCTATGCCACAAAACCTAAAATCTATGCAATAAAATAAGCAATTCTTAACTTTCAGTCGCTTGACAGGTGTGGGCTCCAAAAATTCGGCCCTGGCCTCCCCCGCTGCTTTTCTCGGGGGAGTTTTAATGGAATTAAGTTCCAGGGTAAATTTTGGAAGGTAGATGGGTTTGTAGATAAGACACTACCCAGATATTTCGCCCTCATTTTGCGAGGACTTTATGATCTGAGTTCTAGTTTCCTATAGGCGCAAGCCCCTATAGTTAATTACCCCTCCCGATCACGAGAGAGAATTTTCTATTAAGGCTAGTCTTCAATCAGATACATAGAAATATGTGCTATCTGACATATAGTAGCAGCATTGGTTGGATGTTGTTGAAAATTTAATATTTAAAATTGAAGATTTCACCATCTTGCACTTAAAGCAGATGGTGAGGGAATGGATGATGGACCCGATCAAGATCCCATGGTTTCGTCGTCCCGGGCCATCGTAGTTCCTGGTCTACTTAGTCAGAGGAGGTAGTCGACCCAACCTGACAGAAGGATCTTTGTCGGTAGCCATGGGTTGCTTCGTTCAAGGGAACCTTGTAGACCTGGGGTGAATGTTTGTCGAACCCACCTTAGCTAACAGAGGGCTTTGTGCCTTATCAATTATATCCTATTGATTCACATCTCAAGGATTTGATGCCACTAAGGAGCATATCAGATTTGGACATAACCGTTATTTAGTGGTGCCATTTGGCGGCAAAACCACTCGGTTCAGAGGGCCCCAGGTCATAACCGTTTATCCTACGGTGCCATTTGGTGGCAAAACCGCCAGTCAGAGGACACGTACCACGTACTTACTGGCAGGAGATTGTTTGAGAATGGATCCTAATGATATTTTTGACTAGGCATTAGCTCTTTGTGAGCTGAGGTTATTTTCAACTTGTCCACCTTGGCAAACTATTGCGAAGGGTGAATGGATTTTACTTTGAGTGCTTGATGTTTGGATTTCAGTTTTAAATATCTTGGAGTTGAAATGATTTTAGATTTTGTGGGTATTTAGGCAGAGCTTGAAAGGTATTTGGAATACTTGGAATTAACTCCTCCAGTTGAGATCTACATTCAACACGGCCATCGGGGTGTTTAGGGCATTCCATTCGTGGCTTGAACCTTGTCGACTTTGTCGAGCTGTCAACAGAGGATCGGATTTTGTAGGCTTTATATCTTTGGTGCTGAACCATTCATTTATTAGGCTTTGAAGGCATAATATGAACTACAAAACAAATATTATCACAGTGACTGAATATTTGTTTAATAGTTCGAGCCGTGTCGACTCCTATCTACTCGTACAGGAACCTGTACAGCATTCCTAGACGTCACGTGTATACTTATAACATGTTCGCTAGGACCCATGCGGGTGTTATGATTGCGCTTGCCCCCCTTTTGTGTACTTATGTGTATACAAATTACAATGCATGTGCGGAGGACATATTTAAGATACTTGTAAATGCCTTCTGTCCGCTTGTATGGATGTTGCGGATCCGATGGCGTGGTGTCACAGCCCGTAGATTGAGCTGTTCGCCATTTTGTATAGGTAGCCCGTCATGCACTACTTGTTGCTTTCTGCAAGTGGATTGATGTGCACTAACAAATCTCCTACTTTCTTTCGTAAGAGCATGGATTTGTTGTGGAATTTCTATATTTTTCTGTAGATAGCACTTTGCATGCATGAGAGGCTTCCTAGGATGGCTCGTAGGTATTTGAATGTGCTGTAGCCTTATATCTTTGCTTGAGGAGAATATATGTACTTATGTCCACAGAGGATTTACCGCACTTCATATCCACTGTTGTTATCCACAAGTAATTTCATTGGTGCTCGTAGCTCACAGGGGAATGGTTGTATTAGTCTACAAGTGAACCGACCTTAGCCGTAGGGATATCATAACCTTAGCTGCATACCACTTGAGTGTATTTGTTTTCTATTGGATGATTGTTGGCTGTAGAGATACTGCGGTATCCTTGCTACAACAGCTCGTAGGTACTGTGCATTATGCTATAGATATGCTATCTTTTCTTGTAGATAGTATGCTTGTTTGTATCTTGATGTTGACTATGAGGATGCTAGAATACTCTTGCTACGAGAGTTTGCAGGTGGTTGTATCTATTGCATATCAATCGTTGCATCAACTAATAGTTCCCTTCATCAGGGCTTTTAATCTTCAATATACAAGTTCATTGATCGATTAATATGAACACTGCTGATTTTATGTTGGTTATACATAAATCAAAGGTTCTGCAGCATATCTATTCTTCTCATTTGAAAGTAGACTGTTATGTCCTCATTTACACATTAGTCTGCATTGACAACAAAGGATCCGCTTCTCCTACATCTCTCCTGCTTTGCTTGTGAACATATCACTGTATGATTCTCGTTACAATTCATGCATATTTCATTGATTGCGTTGTTATTGACGTGCATATTGCTCTTGCTCATACACGATGCATTTATTGTTCATTGCATACAAGTCTTTTATCTGCTCATTAGCATTTGATCTCCCTATTGCATGTTTCTTCTGAGTGAGATGTAGGATTTTGTATCCGCCATGAATCTTTGCTTGCATGCATAAGATTTGCATGAATCAAACCTTTCTAGCAGCATTTGATTACATGATTCATCATCATCATTTGTGAGTAAATAATATTTGTGGGCTCTATATACATTGCAAGTCTTATGTATGCTTTCTTGCATTTAATTTGGGCATGTTAGCTCACCAATCATGATCTCATTACATTATGTCCCACATGTTCAATTTGAATTTGCGAGTCTTCCGTCACGAGTTCTTTAAATGTTGGTGTTCATTTGGATATTTCAAACCATTATTCAACACCTTTCATTTCTCATTTCATTATATATATGTTAAATTAAACTTCTGTTTATTGTTTGATGTCTTTGAGTTTATTCCTTGTAATCCATTCAAGTTGCACTCTATATGAATCATTTGAGTTCTTTGTGTCATCATTCAAATCAAGCTCTTGGTTCAAACTTGAGTCCAAGTTCAATCATAATTCTTCGTGGTCCAAGCAAGTTCAAGTCTTGTGTAGTTCAAAATTGATCCAAGTCTTTTTATGCTCCAAGTCATTTGATTATGTCCAAGTTTTCTTGGAATTTAATGTCATCTTTCAATATTCAATTGAGTTTATTTTGATTAGTTTCAAGTATTTTATCAATTATTTTGTGTCCAAATACAAGTCCAAGTCCAAGTCCTTGTCATTTGCAGTTCATTTGGGTCCAAGTTCATTCAACTTTAGGACCACTGTTGTTCATTTAAGTTCCCTTGTAGCTCATCTAAATTTGAGTTCAACATTAACAAATTCAATTAATATTCAAATGGAATTAAAGTTCTTTTCCTTTGTCCATATTCAAGTCCAAGTCTTCAGTTCACCAGAATTTCCAGCAGCCTCCCGGCATCTCTCCTATTTTGGGGAAACTACAAGAGATTGGGCCTCCCGCCACGCTAGAGAAAAGCGTGCACGGTAGATGTCAGATGACACCGCGGCCGTAAAATCTTTATTCCCACCACGCCAGAGAAAGGCGTGCATGAGTCTTTGGGCACCTGTTTGAAAGCGCAGTTATTTCCCCGCGTACAAGTATTTATATTTTTGCCCCGCCATGTTAAGAAAAGCGCGCACAAGGCTCGCCTGCCTCGCTGTAAGCGCCGCACCGAGTTTCCTCCCATCACGCTAGAGAAAAACGTGTATAAGGGGTCCCTCGACCCCGCAAACACCGAAAACAGGACTTTAGAAGATTGCCCACCTCGTCACTAGCATCACAGCGAATTTCCTCCCACCACGCTAGAGAAAAGCGTGCATGGGTGGTTGTTCGTTGCGTTGCAAGCGCGAAGGCGTGCTCTCGGAGTTTTAAGGTTTAGAAGGGTTATACCTTGGCGACCGGCGGGGTGGTTGGGTACACGATGATCGGGGCGTACATGTTTAAATTATAATTAATTATAAATTAACTATAACTAGTTATATTTAATTTAAAATTAATTATAAACTAATTGGATTTCATTTACAATTAATTAAAAACTAATTATAATTAATTATATTTCAATCTATAATTAATTATACTTAATTTAAAATTAATTATCAATTGATTAGATTTAATTTATAATTAATTAAAAAAAATTAATTATAATTAATTATATTTTAATCTATAATTAATTATACTTAATTTAAAATTAATTATAAATTGACTAGATTTAATTTATAATTAATTAAAAATTAATCATAATTAATCATATTTTAATCTATAATTAATTATACTTAATTGAAAATTAATTATAAACTAATTGTCTTAATTTATAACTAATAATAAACTAATTATAATTAATTATATTTAATTTAAAATTAATTACAAATTAATAATGTTTAATTTATAATTAATTATAGATTAACTATAATTAATTATAATTAGAACCAAATTTGAGTAGGATTTAAGCTAAATCAGCAAGCTTAATTACCCCATCAATTCCAACAAAACTTGCTAGCCACACTCCTATGTAGCATTGTTTGTATCTCATCACCTTTGTATACTTGTCTTATCCCTATCTCTCTCATTTCTGCACGATCTAGCTAGCAAACTCTCTCCACTCTCCATCTCATCCTTGAACTTTCTCACCGAGCCACACGTCTCCTTCAACAAGCTCAACACGTCAACCTCAAAACTTTCTCACTTAACTACTGACTCCAACTTTGCGACCTCTTCACTCGAGGAACCTCATGCTAATTTCCGCTAACCTTCTTATCCCATTTTATCATTCTCTAACCTCATTCTCTATTCACCCTCTTTTTTTATCTCTACTTTCTCTCATTCAACCTTCATTTCTCTCCCTAAAGAAAAGAAAATATATATTGATTTTCTTATACACACACACACATCCCACTCTCCATCTCATCCCTTGAACTTGTGTGTTCTTTCTCAGCATGGTATGAGAAACTCATAAGTGAAGCTCATGATAGCGGGTATGCCCTTTACACACTTTTCTTAGTATGGTGGATTAGTATACATTACAAATCTTTCATGCAGGCACCCCTGTGCACATTTTTTGATGCGTTGGGCTTTGAATATTACATCACTAGTGGTTTAGGATGTTGATTATGCCTGTCTTTCTTGGTGTGGCTCTATGCGCAGAAGAAATGCCAATATACTATCAAATTTTCATTGACAATGCACTTAAAATGAATAAATGAAAAAAAAGTGTGATCATGAATGTAGTTTTGCAATGAAATTAAGCTAAAATAAATTCCAAAATGATATAACTGAGAATGGAAATGCAAATTGAGAGCAAGGATGAACATAGAATAAAACTTGAAATAAGCTTACATGGAACTTGCAATGAACTTAAAAGATTACTTACTATCAAGGACATAACTTCCCCTTCACTCCTAAAACATTGTTAGGAATGGAAGTGAAATGCCGCGATGAAACAAACTAGATAGTAAAAAGCAGCAGAAATTAAAAAGACTCCTGGATTTAATGTGGAAAACCCCAAAATAGGAAAAGAAACTACGGAGTCACACTACACCAAGAAATCAACTATGAAAATGAGGAGAAATAAGTACAGTCTCTCACTCCCTCCTTGCTTCTCTTCTCTCTTACACGGTTCTCATAGTTCTCTCATTATAACTACTCACAGTACATGAGAAAGTCAAGTTAATAACTCCAAGGGACGCAACCCTTGAGAAAAAATGAGAAAAAAAACTATCTAGTCCACCTCGAAGCGCTGCGGCGCTCAAGCCTTTGTCTGGTAATGCTATGACGCTCAAATGCAAAGCGCTGCGGTGTCACACAATGCTGCGAAGATGAATTTAGAGTGCTACAATGCTATGCGCTCTGTTGATCAGCACTGGGGCTCTTGGGAACACATCATCGAGGCGCTCGGGTACACAGTACTGAGGCATTGTATGTAAACAAAAAAATAAAAATTGGGTGCGTAACCCCCCTCCCCCCAGGGAGAACGAGAAATTAACTTGAGATCCGAGGCAACAACACAATTTGATTGATCAACACAATCAGATTCCACACAAACTAATAAAACACTCGGAACTTTATGACACCCTTAATTTAGACTCAAATTGTGAAGATGAACTAGAATAGCACTCCTATTTATAAGATAAAAATGATTCTTTGTGGGACGCACCTCACTAAAATACAATCATATAAGGACATAATTCGGGCACTTTAAAATAAAAAAAGAAAACTTTCTGCTAAAATTCCATAGAATTCACAATAAGAAGACAAAAGGCAATCCTTAAAACTCAAAATGAAGTATTGCATGCATTCTAATGATAAAATATTTATGCAAAAAATAAAATTCAAATATTTTTAAATCATATTCACACTTCACTGAAAGTGCGAATAGGTTGTTAGACATATTGATTACGCCCCTAGACTAACCAAGAGGGGGGGGGGGGGTGAATTGGTACTTTAAAAAATTAAATCTCTTGGAATTTTGGAAGATCTTTTACTAAAAAAACTTTATGTAAATCATACAATACGATCTAGTTCGTACTGTACGAACAGTTATAAACTTTTCACTTTTCAACCACAGAAAAATAAAGTACAATATAGTAAATAAAGATTGCAGAAAATAAAACAAGAATAGAGAATACCAGATTTTATAGTGGTTCGGTCGAACACGACCTACATCCACTCCCCAGAGACTCCTTCTCTAGGTATTATACTAAACCAAAGTGACTCTTCTTTTGCCCTCACAACAAGACAGAGAATCCCCTACAAACTCTCTTCCACCAAACCCCGGTGCGGCAGAGAACCGTTGTCCTTTCACACCCTCCAGGTGTCGACAGAGAACCAAGCGTCTTTTTTCACCCTCCTAGTGAAGGCAGAGAACCCACTCGTCCTTTCACACCCTCCAGGTGTCGGCAGATAACCGAGCATCCTTTTTCACCCTCCTGGTGACAGCAGAGAACCGAGCCTTCTTGAACAATCCTCTTGCAAGAGCCTTCAAGAAGATTGGGAAGAACTTTGAAGAACAAGTAAGAGAATCTCACAGTTGGATAACCTTTTGAATCCCTTCACAATTTCCTTACACTAGATCTCTCACACTCCACTCTCAAAACACTCTCCCAAACACCCTCCTCAAGAGCACTCAAGAGAAATTCGTGGAAGGTTGCTTAACTATCAGTTTTTTTTTTACCCTTATATTCAAAGGATAAGAAAAACCATCCAAAAATTAAAAATTGCAAGTTAGACAGACTTGGATCGTAAAGTATGATCAAGCTTCATACGTATGAACAGTTATAAAAAGTCTCGTACGACGCTGTACGAACCTATTTTTGTACTCTGATCAGCATATGTACGAACCATGTTCGTACAGGACGATCAGTTCAAATTTTTCACAATAACTTCCTCTTTGTCTGTACGATCGTGTACGAATCCTATTTCATACTTTGATCGGCATTTGTATGAACCATGTTTGTACGGGACGATCAGTTCAAATTTTTCACAATAACTTCCTCTTCGTCTGTACGATCGTGTACGAACCCTATTTCATACTCTGATCGGCGTATGTACGGACCATGTTCGTACGGGCCGATCAGTTCAAATTTTGGTATTTTGTATGGCACGATCTGGACGGACATGATTTCGTACATTGATCAGCGTCCAGGACGAACTCACTTCATACCGTACGATTAGTTCAAAAGATTTCATGGATCGTACGGGGCGGTTTAAACGAAGCTGATTTCGTACTCTGATGGGCGTCCGGGACGACCCTATTCGTACAGTACGAAATATACTTAGAAAAATTTTCATTCGGGCACCAATCAACTTAGCTTCGGAGAGACACAGAAGACAAATCGTCTAGTACGATTATAAATCGTACAGTACGATTATAAATCGTACATTACGATTAGTTTAAAAAATGTTGTCACATTCCCCAGTGTTTGTGTGTACATGTATCCAACTTACAATCACACTCTCTCAAACTCAAGAAAAGTAAAACTTACATACTTCACTTACAAGAATTCTTAATCTAATATGTCTTGAAGTCTTTAGCTGTCTGGAGTATGATTTTTCTGAAAAATATGTTAGTACACACAGAAACAAACTTTCCAATATATATGTTAGGAGAAACGATAGGTAAACAAAAGATTTTTGTAATCATCAAAAACTCACATAATTATAAAGATGAAAAATAACATGCAATGCTCTCAACATTCACAAGATAACTTTCATACTATATTAAAATTCCTTAAGAAGTCTATAAATGCATTACATAAACACCACATAAAATATCAAAGTACTAAATAAATATATCAAATTAAAAGCATGCAATATATATTATACAAATACACTGAAAGGTGTGTAAATTCTAAAAAAAATTCATCAAATTGCCAAAATTAAATAATTGCATGAACTTTGATAAATATACTAATTGCTTGAACTTAAAGTTTGGAACAATGTGTGAACTAAAACTAAAGGTCCGTTTGAAACGGCTTCTTTATTGCCACTACAGGAAAATAGCAATTTCCAACTATTTTTTTACCGGTGGCAAATCCACCAGAACTTTATGAGAGAATTTTCGGTGGAAAATTCCTCTGGAAATTCCACTAGTTTTAAATATACAGGTGGAGTTTCCAATGAAAATTTCCGTCGGAAATTTCTAACGGAACTTTCCACTTGAAATCTGTTGGAAAGAAAATTTCTATCGGAAATTTCTAACAGAACTTTCCACTTGAAATCTATTGGAAAGAGCTCTTAATTCACCATTTCATTCTTCCATCTGCTCATTCATGCGAAATGCCAATATTCTTGCCCAAAACAACTCCTAGAGCCCTGCCTTCGGTCCGGCCCTTCGATTCACCATTCCCGAATGTTCCCACACATATTTTCCTCCGTTCATTCCTCAGTCGAAGCTCTTGACTCACCATCCACCTCTTCTTGGTAAGCTTCCTTCATTCCTCCATTTTCTTCTCGTATTTGTCACTGGTCTCCATTGAGGTCTCATAATTCATTTGTTGTGTGCATAATGTAAATTCCACCTCATAATTTTTAGTTGTGATGAAATTATGTTTGAGAATTATTATTTGCTTGCATTTTTTTGTAAATCTTGTTGATTTTGTGAAACCTTAGTCACCGCAATGTCATTTAATGACTTCATGTGTAAATGTTTAGTTAAATATCTCCTAGATCATTTATGAATAAATCTCATTTCAAAATCTTCATTCATTTGTGCTTTCATGTGCCTAAAATGTAGAGAGTATAACCTATTTTGATAATTTTCATGCACACCCTATCATATAGATTTCAACATTAATATGCCTCTAGATTGTTGTCATAACAACCTAAATAGATGGGCCATGTCCTTTCAAGTCACCTAAATATATGCCTCTAGATTGTTTTAAGTTCTTTGCAAATGAAGGAATTTGCTCAAGTGAATGCAATCTCATTTACCACGTAATCCGCTGGAATTTCTGACAAAAATTTTTGCCGATTTACCCTCAGGAAATTCGTCGTTTTCTCATCTTATATTCACTGAAAATCTATCGGAAATCCACCAAAAATTTTTTTAATGGAATTATTCTGTTGAAAATGTGTTTTCGAAGTCCAAATTACCGTCGAAAATCCACTTGTAGTATTAATTTCCGGTGATTTTTGAGGTTTTTGGCAGATTTTGGTGCCGAAAATAACTACATTTCCTGTATTGTGCTTTGCTTTATAAAAAAAAATCATTAAACGATTGCTTGGGGCATTGTGGCATAATCGAGTTACAAAAATTTTTGTGGCCTACCGCTGCTTCTCGCTAGCTAGAAATACCTCCCAGGTCTACAGCTTTATGATATTTCGAATGTTCAAAATAACATAAAATCCCCCAATTTGTGTGTAGGAAGATCTGTGCTTCTGCTCGATCATCTCCATGATTCCCATTCCCGTCTCCACTATCGCAGCTCTCCTCACGCCAATCTAACATGCCGAGTCTGCATGATTATCTTGGTTGATCGGTGGACACTCATCATCGCGATTCCATCCTCATCTCCACTATTGCAGCTCTCATCGAAACAATCTACCTAGGCTGCATCCTCCGCTCGACTATCCTTGGTTGATCAGACGTCGCTTGTTAGCTTAGAAGCTGATTTAGAACAGGTAGAAGCTCCTTGAGCCAATCTATCATGGTGACTTTGATCTTCTATGATTACTCTATTATTAATTTATCCTTTGATTAATTTACTGCTCAATTTCTCTATCAAAATCAATTGTCCTATTACTCTGCTTTCCCCTAATTTCCCCCAAAGCATGGGATGAACCCGAAGCTACTATCTCAACTTTTTCCTGATGTTAGCTTTTAAATCATTTTCAATATGAAATTTACTTTGACTGTGAATGTGATTATGTATACATGCTTAATTCATTTGAATGGGTTGATTGGATTGGGTTGGATACCGAGAGAAAGATCATTGATGCACCTGATGAATATTAGAAAGAAAAACTAGACGTGAATATTGATTACCAGCATGTTTACATATTTGTGTCTTTTAAACTTCATATTATGTCTTTCAATTCTATAAAATAAATTTTGCCTTGTAGGTTGTGCCAAATGACAAAAAATTTAGATATTATAACATTGATCCCGAAGTTGAACATAAGCTGGATTTGATGTTCATGGGCATTGTTGCTGCGGCGTTCATGCTTGGACTCCCAACTAAGGGCTTGACCATGAAAATATTCGTGGATATTCTAAAGAAATTGATTTTGCTAGTGACTCTTTTGAAGATCCTTCACAAAATTTCGATTGCGAGTGCAGCTAGCTCAAACGGCCATCCTCTACAACTTCAATTGTCAGCTAGCATTTGAAGACATGACATGATGTAATCGTGATATTTTTTTCATTTCAATAGATAGGTTTAAAAAAATTATACAATAAGGGAATCAATGTAAATTGGTCTCATACAGTTGCAGCGAAGCAGTTTGGCAGTTACATTTCCCAAATAAAAATATAATGCTTTCTCTATAATAGCTTCAGAAAATAGCTTTCTCTTTAAAAACTTCACAACCTGGTTTACCGGCAGTTACAACCATCCCAAAATGAGCCCTAAGATAAATTCAAATTGTGCTACCCTGAAAGTAGTGCAACCATGCTTTGAAAAATCATGCAATCATTTTTGAAGCTGTGCAATCTCTCCTTTCAAAATCAAAATCATCCATATAATGCCCAATGTTCTCCGATGAGCCTCCTTACATATAAAGCAAGATTGTTAGTTCCACACTTCAAGTTCAATGCCCCACATCACAAAGACTGGAGACGACAACAATTGAACTGCCAGCAATGTGAATACCCTTATGATTGGTGTAGTTACCGCACATCATAATCAAAGAGGTATATTTTTAAAATAAGGTTTAGGATTTCAAATACAAATGGCGTAAATAATTTTATCCTAATGATGGCCACATTAGAAAATCTTAATTAGAGGGGATTTTATTTTTTAAATGCACCATCCCTCCAAATGTCAAAGTAAATTACTTCAAGCCAAATTCCTATAAAAATATAAAATTTTAAGGGAAAAAATAAAAGTCAAGTGAAATATATTTGTAAAGTTTAAATAAATAATCCATTTACTATCCAAATTAATTTACTGGGGGTGACAAACTTAAGATGAACCAAAGTTTATAAAGAAGCAAAGAACCAATATAATATCAAACATGCCTGTATAGCGAGTCTCAAAAAAATCTATTAAAATTAGTCCCTTAGATAAACATTCACGTAAAATTTACAAGATTATTGACAATGATTCTTTAGTTAAATTGAGTTGAATATCTATGCTGATTAAGTAGACTAAAAAGTCCATAATAACTTAGGATAATGAAACTACGAGATTTCATTCTCCCATTCTCTTCAAGCTAACAACTATAAGCTTTTCTCAACCCTAAAAATTAAATAATTACCATTATAAACTAAGCATTTAGTGCTTAACTACTAACTTTAATTAAAATTCTCTCAAATAATTGAAAAAGATAATTAAGCATAAAAAACTTAATACTGCTATGAAAAAACTGAGACCATATTGTAATATTCTCCTAAATTAGACCAAAAAAAGAGTCTATTAGAGTTTATTGAAACCGTTTTAACTTCATATGGCAATGATCTTTGTAGTATAGTGTCGTTGATAATAATGTGATTTTGCAATAGTGGGTCGTTGATAATAATGTGATTTGGCCGTATATTGTGCTTTGAATCAGTTCAAGGAATAAATCACAAGTAATAAACTTTATGAAGACTGCTTTCTTAGGCCATATTTAAATGAAATCGATCACATCCATAATACGTCATACCGCAGACATAGATGCTCAATGCTGCTCTTCTTGTTAAAAAAAAAAAAAAACAAGAGAAGGCATCATCTTCGCTTTAGGCTTTATTTAGGATAATTTTTATCACTATTTTTTTATTGATTTAAAAAAAATTTATACTAAAAAATTACTTTATAAAATAATAAGAGAACTATCTAAAATAAAGACTTAGGTTTCATTTGAAACAACTTTTGCATTACTTTATAAAATAGCTTTTTAATTCAATTTTTTTTTCGATTGTATTAGAAAGCTGATTTAGAAAACAGTTAGAAAGCTATCCCAAACAAAATCTTAACTGCCCACAATTGTGATGTTCATATTTTTGAAAAAAGAAAAATAAAAAAATTACCTTAAATTCTGCCAAGTCCATTTAAGAAATTTACCCATCTTAAGAATTGTTGTCACAAATAAAAATTTTACGGGAGTGAATTAAAGTCAAAAGTTTGTTTTAATGTTCTTGAATTTTAATTCATATGAATAATTAATTAATTAACATTTTAAAATAAATTTAACTTTTAAATCCATCTCTATCACATTTTGATAAAAAAAATTAACTAAATTGTTTTTTTTTTCATTTACATCAATCTTGACATTATTATAAAATAATAAAGCATAACAATCATCTCCACTGATATAAATTGCTTTGCAACAGAGCAATAAGTGGTTAAGGGCATTCATTCCCCCTTCCTTCCATTGCTCGGCTTGATTTTATCCTTCAGGTAATGTCTTATTCATGCATTTCAACAGTAACACTAACCATTTAGGATTCATAAGCAACTCTACTTTGCTCATGAATATGGTATTTAAATTCCTTGGCTTTGTATTTCTTGTTTTGAAGCCAAATCAGTATTAAAAGCAATTAGCCTTTACAAAAGCAGCTGTTGCAGGCTTTGTTGGTCATATGATGGCATCAAAGCAACTGGTTTTGTTTATCATAAGCCAGAATAAAAAAATAAGATTTTGTATGGGACGGCTTTTTTAATTATTTTATAAAGTAATTTTTTAGTACAAATATTTTTTGAACTATAAACTTTTGTACTAAAAAACTGCTTTAGAAAGCATTAAGAAAGCCACCCCAAACGAAGCCGAAGCCGGAGATTGACAAGTGTTATTTTAACAGGTCATCATTGAACTGTATAGGTGGGATGGAGAAGGAAACAGGAATAAATAGCAATTCCGTTCAAGCAGATGACATGAAAAAGAATGAAAAAGATGGCATTGATCAGAAAAAGCTGCACGTTCCCTTCTTCAAGCTTTTCTCCTATGCGGATTCAATTGATATTACTCTGATGATTGTGGGAACAGCTGGAGCACTTGCAATTGGGGCTACTCCGCCTCTTGCTGCGGTAATAATAGGAAACATGACTCATGCTTTTGGAGCAGATCCAGATACCAATCATGTAATTCATAATGTTTCCAAGGTACATGTTGTTCTTCCAACATACTGAGAATAGTCCTGTACTTACATGTTCATTGTCTTAGCAGCTCATTGTTGTGGAAAATTTGAACCCATACGTCTGTCAAACATAGATTTGGAAATAATTATGGCTGTCCATACATCAATTCTTTGCAGTCTAAATTGAAAATCAGTGAGTAGGAGGATGATTATCATAAGGCACTAAAAGAAGCTACAAAATTTCAAGGAACATATTTAGGAATTTAACATAAAGAAGGCATCAATTAAACCACCTCAATGTGATAAATTTAAGTAAATCCCTGAAATAGGAACAATAATAAAGAAACACTTAACTAGAAATATCACAAACATGAAGTTCATGTTAATGAAGACTATTGCATTGGTTTAGTAGAGAATATTGTGTATAATTGAAGTCAGATATGCACAAGTACTTTTTAAAATAAGCAAAAGGAAAAAAAGAAAAAGATTCTTTGTGTAGTGTTCAAAAATTTTTCATTAATAATTAGAAGATATTGATCTGTGCTTGTAGGTTTGTCTTCAATATGTCTACTTGTCGATTTGGGCAGTGGTTGCAACATTTCTTCGTAAGTATATTACATCAATAACTAATAACAAATTGAACAATGTGTTAATGCTTGGTATAAATCCTCCTTTTTTGTTAGAGATGGCTTGCTGGATGATCACTGGAGAACGGCAGGCAGCAAAAATAAGGAAATTATACTTAAATGCCTTATTAAATCAAGAGATTGCATTCTTTGATAGTCACATAAATACAGGGGAAGTTGTAGAGAGGATGTCAGGGGACATCATCCTTATCCAAGATGCCATGGGTGAAAAGGTTACAAAAAAATGTTAATTGAACAAAGACATTGCAATCCAATATATGGGTGTTGGTGATTCTTTTACTATTTATCCTTTTTACAGGTTGGTAAGATCATTGAGCTAACGTCAGTATTCTTCCTTAGCTTCGTAGTTGCATTTATTAAAGGTTGGCTTCTAACCTTAGTCATGATTTCCACCATCCCTCCTATTTTATTATGCAATGGCTTCATGTCAAAAATTAGAATCAAGATTGCATCAAGCAGTCAAAAGGCCAATATAGAAGCCTCTATAATTGTGCACCAAACAGTTAGCTCAATTAGAACTGTAAGTAAAACTATCATTAATCCATAGTTACGCAGAATTAATTTGAAGAACTAAAAATAGATGCTTCTCCTTACAAACTGCACCTATTCAGGTCGCTTCGTTTACAGGGGAAAACTTATCAGTGAACAAATTCGAAAAGGCACTGGAGAATATCTATAGATCAACCATTCACGAGGGTCTTGTTGTTGGATTGAGCAATGGTATGGCATTGATTTTGTCATATAGTGCACTTGCTTTAGGCTTTTGGTATGGAGCAAAACTAATATTGGATAAAAGCTACACTGGTGGAGAAATCATTAGTATTATATTTGCGGTCATATTTGCTTCAAAGTAAGTTATTAACCCTTGATAAATTCTTGGTTATATATACATATAGATAAAAACAATATTGATGAACAATAAGAACTTCAAATATGAATTGAAAGGTAGTGCCTTGATCCGTGGCACGAAACCTAAATCTATACAATAAAAATAAGTGGTTGGGTTTTCATATGCAAGCATAAACTTTTTCAAATTGAATTTTTTATTTTGGTGAAGTATTTTATCAAATTGATAAATTAGTGAAAGAATAATCTACATCAAAAATATGTTTTTATTTCCAATAATGGTTTCATTTTTTTAGTGCAAGAATGGTTTTCACCAACACTTTATAAGTGATTATACGAAAGCATACATGTTATACAAAGTACTATTAAAAAAAATAGCATCTATAATCTAACTTAAATCCTATATGAGTGCGCTATCACAAATTTTATAAAATAATTTGCAATTTACTTGATATGTTCCCTGTGTTCTCATCATGTAATTATTATAGTATACAATTTGATCATGTTCAAACGCTTATCACCTGAATTCAGTATTTACCCACATAAAAATAAATAGAAAATTCCATTGAACGAACCAATTTAATGTAATATGCAATAATAAGTAGTAGTAGTTTGCCAAGTTTGTGATGAAGTTACAATCTAACAATAAATTAGCTGATGAGTTAGTTTGTGAAGCTATTCTACATTCTCTTGTACAGAGTCATATTATACCTCATTATTCTACATATGGATATGCTAATCCCATGATTATCATTAGCTCTATAGAACAGGCATCTCCATGCATGACATCATTTGTGGAGGGCCAAGTTGCTGCACATAAGATTTTTCAAATCATCAATAGAAAGCCAGAGATTAATGCTTCTGACATAGCAGGAAAAAGACTAGATGTTATTCATGGGAACATAGAATTTAAAGATGTTTGTTTTAGCTATCCATCCAGACCCAAAGAGAAAATTTTGGCTGGATTTTCAATTTTCATTCGTGGCGGTACAACTGTTGCATTGGTCGGAGAGAGTGGAAGTGGAAAATCAACAGTAATCAACCTGATTGAAAGGTTTTATGACCCACAAGATGGCGAGGTTCTCATCGATGGTATTAATATCAAACAATTTCACCTTAGATGGCTCAGGCAAAAAATAGGGCTTGTTAGCCAAGAGCCGATTCTCTTTGCATCGTCAATTAGAGATAATATTTCATACGGAAAGAATGATGCAACGATTGAAGAAATCAAAATTGCCACTCAATTAGCTAATGCTTCCAAGTTCATTGATATGTTGCCTAAGGTTGTTCTAAACCATCAAAAGAAATCATTCTACTCAATAATTTATACGCCTATCAACAAATATATGATATATTCTAAATCGAGTTGCTCATGATTCTCAGGGACTGGATACCATGGTTGGTGAGCATGGTACTCAATTATCAGGAGGACAGAAACAAAGGATTGCCATTGCAAGAGCTATTTTGAAGGACCCAAGAATATTGCTATTAGATGAAGCGACCAGTGCTCTTGACGTGGAATCAGAACAAGTAGTACAAGAGGCACTTGATAGAGTCACGAGAAATCGCACTACTATTATAATAGCTCATCGCCTGACTACTGTGAGAAATGCAGACTCTATAGTAGTTATGCACCAAGGTTCAATTCTTGAAAAAGGTGCTAGTATATTAGCAATTATTATTTAATTTGTCTTTCTTTCACCTTCCAACATTGAGAAAGAACTCCATGGTTAATTTTTATTATAGGTAGGTTGTCATTCTAAGTTATATTTTGGCTAGGTTCTCATTTCGAGTTACTAAGGGATCAAAATGGTGCTTACGGTCAGCTCATTCATCTACAGTCAATGAATACAAATTTCGAGCAATCAATAGAAACTGATAAGGATGGAGCAGATCACCTAATTGTTGGAGACAATCACCAAATTGTTGGAGCAACAGATGTCGACCAACATCAACTTTTAAAAAGTTCCCTTGGTGCAAAATTATCTTTGGGGCATTCGAACCACAGCTTAACCAACATAGGGCCTGATTTTCCTGAAAGAGATGATTTACAAGGAAGTGCACCAAGGAAATCAAAAGCCGATATTCCCTCAAAACAATCAAAAAAAGTACCTCTCCATCGCCTTGCCTACCTTAATAAGGAAGAGATACCAATTTTGCTTGCTGGATCAATGGCTGCTATTGTCAATGGGCTCAAGAGTCCCATGAGAGCATTAATGACATCTACTTTCATCACAATTTTTTATTCGTCACCAGATAAGATTAAGAAAGATTCAGTAATATGGTCAGCTATATGCTTGGCATTTGGTGTGGCTAATCTAGTAGCAATTCCAATAAGATCATACTTATTTGCAATTGCTGGGGCCAGATTGATTAGAAGAGTTAGATTAATGACATTTAAAAAAGTTATCAATATGGAAATAGCATGGTTTGACGATAATGAGAACTCCAGTGGAGCAATTGGTTCAAGGCTTTCCTCAGATGCAGCTACCTTAAAAAGTATTGTTGGTGATTCACTAGCACTAGTTGCTCAAAACACAACCACCTTAATTGGTGGCTTGACACTTGCTTTGCTTGCAAGCTGGCAGCTTTCACTTATTGTCATGGCATTGGTACCCTTTCTAACCCTTAATGGATGCATAAAAATGAGTTCTATGAAAGGATTTAATGCTGATGCAAAGGTTTGAAACTATCTTTCATGCCAAAAAAATTAATTTTAGTTCAAGCATCTAAGAGTAAATAGGGTTACAAAAGAAGTCAATTAATTAATAAGCCTCTCACTCTTCAAATCAGCAACTAACATTTGAAAATGATTTCAGATGATGTATAAAGATGCAAACCAGGTGGTTAATGATGCTTTGAGAAGCATAAGGACAGTTGCTTCATTTGCGGCTGAAGAAAAGATAATGGAACTATACAATAAAAGGTGTGAATTACCCATAAGCGCTGGAATCAAACATGGATCAACTAGTGGAATAACTTCTGCAGTTTTCTATCCCTTAACATTTTGTGTCAATGCTGCCATCTTTTATGCTGGGGCTCGCCTTGTCAGCAATGGGAGCATAACATTTGGACAAGTGTATCAGGTAAGCACGGTTCATTTAACAAATTACTTGAATTGATAATAGGTAAATTTGACAATGATTTAAAGAGATTGAAACAACTATATACAGTTAAGTTACTACGGGATAATTAAAATACAGAAAAAAATTAATAATGTACCAAACACTCTTAGATTGCCACCATTGTTTAAAATTGCGCAATATGAGGCTCGCCTTGAGGCCCGCCTCAGCGCAATTCCAGTGAAAAACGCATCAAGGCTTACGCCTCAAACTTTTTTTATGAGGCTTGCACCTCAGCTTGGCTAAGGCCCGCCTTGAGGCACACCACGCCTCGCTGACGTGAGGCTTACACCTCACCCTATTTATAAATATTTTTATTAAAACTTAACTACATCCTAAATTAAAACCTTGAAAAAAATCACTCTTTAATGCACCCCCAACTTGCAGCAATTTCCTCTCGATTTCCTTGACCTCCAGCCCTCCGTTTTCTCCATAGTCAACATCGTTGTAGCCTCTAAGGATCACTTGAAACTCATACACTACCACCACCACTTCATCTAAAATTTTAAGAGTATTAATCTCATTTTTATATTAATGAAAAATATTTATCAAAGACGAAGATGATTGAAATAAACAGAGAAGAAGCAAATTGGGAGGCATAGGACTCCATAGGATAAGAGAGGGGAGAGACCAATTTGTTGTTATGATGACAACTCAAATAAAAATTTCCTTAGTGATGGCAATGCAGATGAAATCTATGTTTTTGTTAACTATTTCAATTTTCTTGAAGAATTTAGTGTGGATGAATGGGGAACTAAGAAAGAAGGAATTTGGAGTTGAACTTGATATTATATGATACTTTTATGTCATTCATATATTTAATATTATTTTGCTCTTATAATACTTGAATTTCAATTCTATTTCATGTAATTTATCACTTGCCACTTTACGTCTTGTGCAATTTTTTATTTCATATGTATGTCAATTTGTTACTTCATAATTCAATAGAGAAAGGTAATATGTCATCCTTTAATATATTATTTGAGTATTATATAAAAAATCACTTTTAACATTTATTTTGACTTGACGCAATTTTTTGATTTTGAGACTTACGCCTCAAAACGCCTTGAGGCTTACGCCTCGCCTCACGAACAAAAAACGCCTCAATACCCAATTACGCAATTTTAAACCTTGATTGCCACTGCAAGTAATCATATATAATAGGTTTAAAATGATTACAAAATGAAAGAAAGATTAATAATTAGTGGGTGTAGAGCAAAAGAATACAACATATATATATGTTGGATAGGCATCTGACATGAAAAGGAAAACCAACTTATAAAGATGAGATTTTATGACATTTCATTTACTCTTCTCTCTTCTTTCCCTACCTCTTTCAAAATCTTGTTGTTGTCAGTTTTTAACTTGAGAATAAGTAGAAATTACCATATGCGCTTGTTAGTCTTTAAGTTCCTTAGCTGCCCTTCAAATTAAATGATCTACTTGTGTCACGACCCGGCTCAGAGACTTGAACTAACTAGGCGGGAATGAACAATCGGACGGTTAATACATTTTTTCCACAATTACACATAATAGTAAATGACTAATATGTAATACCTCACAATACCCCTTAACAGTACAGAGAGTATTACTAACATAAACATAACATTTTCATAAATCAATCAATCATATGATACTTTTGAAACATTTGAAATTATTTATTAAAAGATTCAACAGTTTCATTCATCACATCATCGAAAGCACATAATAACTTTCAACTTCAACATGATATACTTACAGAGCCACTACAGAAATCCAAAATAATACATCGCTGAAAAGTTTACATACCTCAAGTTTAGATTTCACAAACAAAGATAAATATTAACATAAAATATGAAATAACTTAAAAATTAATCTGCAACGATCTTCTCATTTTCCTTTCCTGTTAAGAAAAATACTTGTGAGCTATGAGGCTCAGTAAGCTTTACATGTTAATTAACAATTAAAATACAATAATTATAATAAATCAAAATATTGAAATCATCATTGATTAAACTTACCCTTACTTGTAAAATATCATAAGATCATCATTAACATTAGTCTTTAATCCTTTGAATTTTGCACGGAATACCAATTTTAGTCTATAAAAGATTTGGCTATACTTTCATGACACTATTCAATGGAGCATAGGTAAACCTGGCATTATCGCTATTGAATTATATAGAGATCCCTTTTGCCTCTTTAGGGGTCCCTTTTGCCCCACCTGCTATGCAGATATCATATTCTCTGGGATCCCTTTTGTCCTACTTACAATGTAGTTTCATACATGAGAACCCTTTTGTCCCACCTACACTTTTAAGTTATACATCATTTATAGTCAAACTTTACTTTAAATTGATATTCACTTAACTGCACATATTCATAAGTCGTACTTATAATGTTGCATGCTTTCATAATCAATCATATTATAATCTGTATACAATGAATATGCATATAATAGGTAAGGAAAAGGACATCTTTCCAAAACATTATCAATAAGAAAAAATATTTAAATGAATATAATAAATCTTGATTTAAACTCACATAATGAATTTATGTAAGTGGCTATTCATACTTGAAAATTTGACTATGAATATCCTTTAGCAAGGGAACTAACTAGTAATGCTTATTTTCCTTTAATTCATTCAATTACCAATATATAAGTATCAACTTTACAAAAATTGCCTTTAAAACTTTAATTTGCATTACTTACCTTTTTGCCGAGGTATCTCCTCTAATTCTCTACTTCTTCCCCGTCTACGCTTATAAGTCACCTACAATCACTTTTTCCATCTTATCAATATCATAATTTGATATTTAATAAAGTGTATAACAATATCCTATACTTAACATCAATTACCTCAAACCCTTCCTTTTGCATATATTTGATGAATTCTCCTAAAAGTAAAATTAGGATTACCATCTATAGAATTTAATGGCTTTAGAAAAATTAAAAGCTAATAATAAACTCTATAATTTCTTACCTTCTTCTTCCTTCCAATATTCTTTTCTTCTTCTTTTTCCTTAAACTTTCCTTTGCTTCTCTTTCAGATCCTCACAAAATTTACTGTTCACTGTTATCACTCGGCTACCCAAACCGCACAGATTTTTTTTTTTTGTGCTACAGTACCGCGAGCACTGTAGCAAATTTGCTACAGTAATTTCTACGAACAGAGAATGTCGAAGACTGCTATAGGTTTCTCTGCACTATACCGAAACTTTCTACAGAATTTCTACCGTCGGATCCTAGTCAGTTTTCCGCCTCTTGCTACAGTGTGTCCTGCACAGTGCCGCCTTCTCCCAGCCGAACTGTTGCTTCAGGAACTACCGAATTCCGATTCTCTGTTATTGTGAGAACTGCTGTTTGCATGTATTCTGAACCAAGATAAGGCTATAGGAGTGGCCCCATGTTATAACTACTCTCTTCTCATATAATCCAAAGGCAGCATCCATTCAGAATTTTTATTTCTATTTAATATTTAACTGAATTTCTAGTTATTACATAATATTTCTCAAACGTTAAAGAGCCACTAGCACTACTATTACATTGAATATGCTTTTAAACATAAACATATTTTACCTGCTTTCATTTGAGCGTCGTCTTCTATAGACATACTCCTCTTCTTAAGTCATTTTCACTTATCAGGAGACTTATCTAAAAATGGTAGTTTAATAGAATGAGTTTACAAAGTAAACATAGTGGGTAATCATCATTAAATATACAACAATTAATCATGTAAAATAGTCATATAAAATAAACATGCATCTTTCTTAACTTTACATAATTAACATATGCATCTTTTTTCATGTACTATAGGTTTTATAATTTCACATAAATTATTTCATATTCTGTCTCATTTATCCATTTTCACTTAACATTTCTTTAATAAATTTGACATTTAATCTATTTTCATTTCTATTTCCATTAGTACAGGAGCATTATTTAAATGTACCAATAAAGGTACAACAATTTTCATTATATTTCCTTTTAACGTGCATGGGTACATTGCTTCCCCAGCCAGTACCATGCGGGAGTGAACTCCTGTAATTTGCATGTATATCATTTTCCCTTTTTATTTCTTCATTTATGCTTTTATTTATAATTTATAAGTTATATCATTTCTTTCCACATTCTTTACTTGTATTCTTATATGTATATAAGTATCATGCATATAGAAATATTTTCCAACTTCACTTTCTATTCCTTCGCATGTATTTCCTTTACATGTATTTTAATGCAATATATATATATATATATATACCTTCATACTCTCATAATATCAATATAAATTTTCAGTCATTTTCAGTTATAACAATTTCTATATAAAATTTCCACCATCATACATGCATTTGATTTACATTGCCTTACTCATAATAGTCTCCAAAATAAGTAAAATAATTATATAAAATACTACTTTCAGATTCGAAATGAAAATACAATAATGAAATTTTACACAACTATAATTGCCACTTTGAATATTTTCAAGCTTTAATTCTTTCCAAACCCCGAGCTTTACTGTGGATTTTTCAACACTCGTTTCAACTCAATTATGAAGATCTTTCACTGTTCAAAATTACACAATAATATCTAATTAGTACTAAATTTGAATGTCTGAATTATAATACTAAAATTGGATGTCTTAAATATCATTAAAAAACAAACATAAAATTTTTTCCACAATTATTACACTACCTATCTTTATAATATAAATACCTCACAAAATTTTTCCTTCCAAATGAATTTTCCCTTCCTTCACTGTCGAATCGAAGTTTACGTCATTTGAATTCTTCCTATTTAAATAATATTTTCTTTCAATTAGAAAAATAAACTTATGTAAATTCCAAAATTTTTAAATTACTTCTTTCTCTGTCATCATAAGTAGAAGAAAATTCAAAATCTTGATTTCCTTCCTCTTCCTCTTCCAACTTTCTTCTTCTGCTCTCAAATTAGATGTCAACCTTTACTTAGGTTTCTATCATACAAGAAACTACAAAGAAGAGGAATAAAAAAAAAAAATAAACTTACTTTCTTCATTCTCCTTCCTCCTCTTTGTCATTTCTCTCAACTGGAACTTCGTTTATTCGTTTGATTCACAGGAATGAGTGAAACGGATATCTCTCGCGTGAGGAGTCGTTCTTTTTTCACTCCCTCACGTGTTTATCCAGTTAAAATGGCGAATCGACCCGTCCAGAGGCGTATACACGCTTGCCTTGGCCACTCGGTCGCGTCTGAGTCGCGGCTTTGTCCGCTTGTTCGGCTCGAATTTCGCTCTGTTATCGGGTAGAAGTCGGTTCAGTTGAACTGGCTGAACCGGTTCTCACAACTTGCATAGCCTAGTTGCTATACTTTTATATTTAATGCAATTGCTTGAGAAACTAGGCACTATTAAATAGAAAACATCACTTCTTGTTCATGAGTTAAGCCAAATTAACCCGACATATCTTTTATGGAGTCAATCTCCTTTATATCGTTAACTTTATAATTTAAATTTTATTGCATTTGTAGCTATACTTTAAACCTTTTTTTCCATAGATTTTCTTTTTAGATACTTCCAATTATCACATCAGTATTGTTACACTTTATATATTACTAATTTCCAGTACTTGCTTAAACATTCTTTGCAGGTTTTTTATGCCATTGTCCTGACAACAAATGACGTTTCATATCAAGATCCTATCAACCTGACCTCAATAAAGCTAAATATATAGCGGCTTCTATTTTGAAGCTCTTGACCGTAAATCTAAAATAGACCCAAGTAGCGATTCTGGACTGACCTTGGAAACGATCGAGGGTAACATTGAGTTTCAACATGTGGTTTCAAATACCCCACAAGGCCAGATGTCCAAATTTTTCGTGACATATGCTTGTCTATTCAATCTGGAAAGGTTATATGATGCATCAAAAAGAAACAGAATGATAAAATAAATAAAGTTCAATCTTTAACACTGGCTAAATTTTATTTTGTTAGGTTATTGCATTTGTCGGGGAGAGTGGAAGTGGAAAATCTACAGCTATAGCATTGCTACAGAGATTTTATGACCCCAATTCAGGATATATATTGCTAGACGACATAGAGATACAAAAGTTTCAATTACGGTGGTTAAGACAACAGATGGGATTGGTAAGCCAAGAACCAATTTTGTTTAATGATACTATTCATGCTAACATTGCATATGGAAAGGAAGGAACGACAAATGAGACTGAGATTATTGCTGCAGCAGAGTTAGCGAATGCCCACAAATTCATATCAACTTTGAATCAGGTTAGATGAGTCCATAAAATAACCAATGTCACTTGTATTTAAACACCATAGAATTTATCTTTTAAATCTTTAATCCATGATTATCTTATAAACTAATTTGAAAGAACCAATAAAGCAAAACAAAAGTCCAATTTTCTAGCCAGCATAAATATAAATCAACCTAACTCAAAATTGCATTGATTCGAGCTAAGTTGGCTCAAAATCAATCTGGATTTATTATTTCCAACCATGTTGTTTCGAGAATACTATATCTAGATGAACATCATCAATTAAAACAAGGTTGCACTTATTAATAAATCAATAGGGATAAGCTAGTTTAAGCTCTCACCCATTAGCGTTGAGCATTTAGGTTTTAAAAATATCGATTTTAAAATTTAAATAGGCAACATGGCTCATTTGACACCCAGACTACTATATATGTTCTTGCACGTATGAGTGTTTGCATGTGCGCTCATGTGTATGAAACCTAAAAGAGCTAATTATTTATACTTGCATGCATGTGAGTGTCTGCACTCCCTTGTGCACTACTGTGTGTGTGCAAGCTCACATGTGTGTGTGTTCATGTGCACGCATGTGAGTTGAGTCAGCTTAGCCTCGGCTTTTCATTATCCCACATTAGAATTGAAATAAGACAATTCATTTTATTAATTATATCACATCAATTGAAGTCATAATATAGTTATAAAAATGAAGCAATGAGCAATTAAGCATGTTTCTCATATATGTTCTTCTAACCTTTAAAAAAATGTTGTAGGGATATCAAACTGTGGTGGGAGAGCGAGGAATTCAACTATCTGGGGGGCAAAAACAAAGAGTGGCGATTGCACGTGCCATAATAAAACAACCAAAGATTTTGCTCCTAGATGAAGCAACTAGTGCACTGGACATGGAATCCGAACGAATTGTTCAAGATGCATTAAATCAAGTGATGGTAAATCGAACGACATTGGTCATTGCTCATCGACTCGCCACAATAAATAATGTAGATCATATTGCAGTAATTAAAGATGGAGTGATTGTAGAACAAGGAAATCATGAAACCCTTATCAAAATTAATAATGGTGTCTATGCCTCCATGATAGCACTTAATTCAACTATCTCCTAATAGTTGCACTATTATCAAAAGTTGTTAAAGCAAATTTGAAAGTGGTTTGCAATATCAAAAATTAAACCTTTCTATTTTTGGCTGGCTAGTTTCATAGAGGAAAAAAAAAATATCAAGAGCTCTAAATGGAAAAATACATCAGGAGTGCAAGAGAAAGAAACAAACGCAAAACAACAAAACATTTTATGAAAGCTATAAGGTACTCAAACTTTATCTTAAGAAATTGATTTTGAGTGTTTTCATTTTACAAAAATATTATCTTGTCGTTTTTATATGAATGTCATGTATTTTTCATAAAATATCATATTATTTTGAGAGCATATCTTGCACATGAAGTATATTTATATCGAGAACTCATAATATAATTTTTATTCCTTCATAGATGTATTAATTACACCTTTCCAATATAATTTGGTACAAAAAATGTCCAATTTTGAGTGTTCATGGTAAGGGGTTCTATTCATGCTTACAAAAGAGTTCCGATGTTCATTACAAGTTCCTTATAATTTTTGTTCATTTCAGTGTTTGTGTTTAATTTTGTTCTTTTATTTGGTCATATTTTTATTTAAAGATGTTTTTTAATGTCTTGTTCCTTGTAAGTTCATTCAGCTTAAATTTTGCCAGCTTCTCAACATCCCTTCTCACATAGAGGGTGTCTTTAAGATGCTAAGCCTCCTTATCATGCTTAAGAAAATGTTCATAGTGTCGTGAGACACAGCAACTAAGGTGTTTTCTATCCCATTGCGCTTAAGAAAATGCGCATAGACCTTAATTACCTATACAAGACGATGCCTATAATTTCCTCTCCACATTGGAATAATGCCCATGGGTACATAATTTACAAATTTTCCTATTGAGTTGGAACAACATGTATGGGCAGTTATTTTGAATTTTTGTGTTATGCCTTGTGGGTTAAGTGGTTTTTCACAACCAAACCCAACTTGATTTCTATCGTGTTGAGCTGCGACAGCTAAATCTCAAGATCTAGTTTTGGAATGTTTCAGATTCTCTTTCAATATTTATTTAAATAAATAACATACTACAAAGCTACTAAAACATCCAAATATTGAAAATAAACTGATCCACAAAATTTCTTTTATTTCATCAAAATGTATTTACACTACAGTACATGAATACAAACAGAAGTTACATAACTGAATAATAAACTAGTCATGATTGTACAAAAATCAACAAAAGAAATACCTTTTAACTTCGATTATATCCTGCACTACTAATCAATATGCTCTTCCCTTTCCCAGATCCTGAAAACTAGAAGCAAAATCACAGTGACCTACAACAGCTCAGCAGGTCACAAACAACAATCTAAAATTTCAAATTATTTCTTTTATTAAACATTGCCAAATATTTAAAAGCAGTTAAATGTAGTATAATAATCACTATGCTAAGCAAATTAATAAAAACATAGCAGTTATCCCGATTCAAATAATAATACAGAGCAGATAATTAAAATTCATATCACAGTTTCTATCAGAATTCTTCACTCCAAGACAGAATCTCAAAGAATTCTGACCCCTTATGGCTCACAACAGAATTTTTTCCTTTCAGACAGAATCTCAAAGAATTTTGACCCCTTTATAACTCCAACAAACAAAATTTTTAGATTTTTTTTAGATTCATATTCTCGATCACAGATAGAATCTTAAAGGATTTAAGCCCCTTATATCTCCCAGCAAACATTTTTCATATCAAAATTATTCAATATCACCTAATTCAATCATATAAAAATATATTTCATCATACTGTAGCAAATAAAACATAATTGTGAATATTTTATAATTGCACAATTTTCTATAACGGTAAGCAACATAAAACCCTACTAAATAAAAATACACATTTTCAATAAATAACAAAATTACTAGAGATCTTGTAGAATACTGTTTAAGATTTTAATTGTACTACAAAATTATTTTCCAGAGTCCGGATTATTTTTTATTTAATAAAAACCGTATAAATTTCAACACCCCCGTATAAAATTTCTAGAAGATATTCAAAATGTTCACAATCTCAATCTCTAAACCATATAAAAAGTTACACAGTAAAAGTTTTACAAGTACAAAATTATTCCCATTTTTGGGTAACGAAAACAAAAATTTAATAAAAAAATAAGATAAAAATTTCATATTTTTGAAGATTGAGATAGGCGTAGTGTGACTTACCTTGAGATGAACAAATTTTTCAACTGAGCTGACTAGCAAAAAAGGCTCTACGACCTCCAAAATCAAGATTTTTCTTTCCCTCTCCTCTCTGTTTCCTTTTATTTTTTTCTCTGCTAAATGCTCTCTATTAAATGAATTGGGGGAGGAAAATAATGGAGAGGGATAGTTTTATAATAAAATAGTTTAAGGGGTATAATGGTAATTAAGCCATTTATTCAATTTTTAATAAAAAATTCATATAAATCCTTTTATATCTTCAAATTCAGATATCCAAAAATTATAAAAAAATATTTATAAATTAGCTAAACATGTACAAAATACTCTGATGAAATCAGTTCGCAAAACAGACACCTAACGGTCCCAAAAACCCCACTTGTACTAATAAATGACAATTTATTAAGGAATTGCACCAAAGCCCAAAAATAAGGGAAAAATTTAGTGAAGCTAAAGCACAATAATATCTAAGTTATGATGAAGACGGTTTGTGTTTTGGACTTAAATGACTCCTGAAATAATTTTTTACTATTATAGGTCAAAACACATGTATTAAAATTTAAAGATTACTACATGAGTGATAGCAACGAGACGGAAAGGCAAGGACGAACTTGAGAGAATGAACACAATTTTTTTTTTCAAATTTCTTTTGAATTTTCTCCCCTTTTTTTGGTTTTTTTAGCTTTTCCCTTTTTTTTTTCCTTTTTTTGTTTTTTTAGAAAATTATATGGACAGAGAGAGAGAGAGAAAGAGAGCGGGAAGGAGAGAGAGTGAGAGAGAGGGAGAAAGAGATTATGCGAGAGTGAGAGTTTTTTTTATTATCTCTTTATTTAGATAAAGAAAGAGGGGGTAGAAAGAGTGTAATAACTAAAATTAGTTTAGTTTAGGTAATGCAAACCCGCCGACCTTGTCCCTAATCGCACAAATCACATGATTACGCCCTCACCATGATTCTCCGACCCATGACCTCCCCTCTTACCATTTAATGCAACTATTGCTAGGACATCGCTCCATCTTTCTTGTTCTCCACCCTCTCCCAACTGACAAACACTCTATCGTATCTCTCTCTCTCTCTCTCTTCTATTCTCGACCCATCACCCAATTGTAGCTACCAAGCTTCCCTTGCTCCTCCCTCACATTCTTCTTCTTTGACTGAAACAACCCCTTCTCCATTTCGTTTTCCTTTAGCAAAGAACCATATTCCTTTCTCTTATTCTTCTTTGCCTTCATCTTCTAACCCAACATGTCATCTAATCAAGGGATAAGAAATCTATACTTGATAGTAATTTTATTAACGACCTGACTATCAACACACATTCTCCATGTGCCATAATTTTTAGATGTTAATAAGGCTGGAACTGCACAAGAATTAAGACTTTCTTAGATAAAACCTTTCTTAAGCCCTCAACTTATTTTTTTCATCTCAATATGTTCAATAGGATTCATCCAATAATGGGGCATATTAGGAAGTTGGAAATCCGGGACTAAACTAACGACATGTTGAATAAACCTAAGAGCGATAATGCATTGAGCAAGTCATCAGGTGCAACATCACTAAACTTAGAAAAGAAAGGAGAAACCACAATAGGTATGTGCAGATCATCAAATGCAATAAGTGTATGGATGACCAGTTAAAAAATTCTTTGCATAAAGTTCCTAAAGATGATTTTCTTTATGGATGGGTTTGAGGGGACAAACATAATAGATGTATTGTAACTAAGATTGGAGGAGATTTAAATGGACATGTTGGTAGAGAGGTAGATGATTTTAAAAGCATTCATGGTGGCCATGGGTTTGGAACGACAAATGAAGATGGTAAGTCCATATTAGATTTTTGTTTAGCTTTTAATTTTTTAATTGCTAATACATTATTTAAGAAAAGGAATGAGCATCTCATTACTTATAAAAATGGATATAGTACAACTCAGATTGATTATTTTCTTATAAAGAAATTAGATCGTTTAGATTGCAAAGATTGTAAAGTTATTCCGAGTGAAAACTTATGTACCCAACATCGTTTATTAGTTTTGGACTTGAAGATAATGGGGAAGAAATTAAAAAATAAAGTAAAACGTTTTCCTAGGATTAGATGGGGGCATTTAAAGAATATTAACAAAAATATTTTTGAGAGTAAGATTTTAGATCTTAAGATTTTGTCTGTGCATGAGGATGCTAATGTTATGTGGGAAAAAGTGGCTAGTAATATTAAGAATATTGCAAAAGATGTGCTTGGAGTTTCAAAGGGAAAAGCTCCTAATAGTAAAAATAGTTGGTGGTAGAATCCAAATGTGCAAGAAAAGATTAAAAATAAGAAGATTTGTTATAAAAATTGGTTTAATTGTAAAAATTCTGATAATTGGAAATTATATAAAGAGGCACGTAAGGAATCTAAGAAAGCAATATGTGATGCAAAGAGTTTAGCTTTTAGTGATTTATATAATAGATTAGATACTAAGGAGGGAGAAAGATATATGTATAAGCTAGCCAAACAAAGAGATAGGAGTAGTAAGGATTTAGTTCAAGTGAAGTGTATTAAGGATGAAGATCAAAAAGTACTTTTTTTAGAAGATGATATTCAACAAAGGTGGATGAGATATTTTGCTAAACTTTTTAATGAAGAATGCGAAAATAAAATTGACTGTAGTGACCTTAGCACCTTAAATGAAAATAAAGATTTCTGTTTTTATCGGCATATTAGTAAAACCGAAGTTAGAGAGGCTTTAAAGAAAATAAAGGGTGGAAAAGCTGTTGGACCTGATGATATTCCAATAGAGGTGTGAAAATGCTTAGGAGATGAAGGAATTTCTTGGCTTACTAAACTTTTTAATACTGTTTTGAAGACTAAAAAGATGCCAGATGAGTGGAGAATGAGTGTGTTAATCCCTATTTTTAAGAATAAAGGTGATGCATAAGATTGTGCGAATTATAGAGGAATTAAGTTAATGTGTCATACTTTAAAACTATGGGAACGAGTTATGGAGCATAGGTTGCGGCGTGATACTAATGTTTCTCAAAATCAATTTGGATTTATGCCGGGTAGGTCTACTATGGAAGCCATACATTTATTAAGAGGTTTGATGGAGAAATATAGAGAGAATAAGGAGGATTTACATATGATATTTATTGATTTAGAAAAAGCATATGATAAAGTTCCAAGAGAAGTGCTATGGAGAGTTCTTGAAAAGAAAGAAGTTAATAATGCTTATATTCAAATCATTAAAGATATGTATGCAGGAGCTATTACTTGTGTTCAAACACAAGGTGGTTTGACCAAGTATTTTCCTATTTCGGTTGGATTACACCAAGGATCAGCCTTAAGCCCATATCTTTTTGCTTTAGTCATCGATGTTCTCACTAGACATTTGCAAGAGGATGTACCTTGGTGTATGCTTTTTGCTGATGATATTCTTCTTGTTGATAAGACTAGAGAGGGAGTTGAAGGTAAACTAGAATTGTGGAGGTCAACCTTAGAGTCTAAAGGTTTTCGCTTGAGTAGATCTAAAACGGAATATATGGAGTGTAATTTTAGTAATAATAGACCTAGTGAGGGCATTGTGACTTTGGCCGATCAAGTCATTAATAAGAGTACACGTTTTAGATATCTTGGATCTATTGTTCAGAGTGATGGTGATATAGATGGGGATATTATCAGCAGAATCCAAGTTGGATGGTTGAAGTGGAGGAATGCATCGGGCTTATTGTGTGATAGAAAAGTACCCCTCAAACTTAAGGGAAAATTCTATAAGATGGTGGTGAGACCTGCAATGCTTTATGGTGCTGAATGTTGGCCATTAAAAGAGAAGCATAATTCTAAGTTAAGTGTTGCAGAGATGAGGATGCTCAGGTGGATGAGTGGCTTTACCCTTAGAGATAGGATACGAAATGAGCATATTCGTGAAAAGGTTGGAGTAGCTCCAGTGGAAGATAAGATTAGAGAGAGTCGCCTTAGATGGTTTGGTCACATAAAACGGCGGCCTCCCGATGACCCGGTTAGGAAAGTAGAGGTCTTAGATTTGACTTATGTTAAGAAAGGTAGAGGTAGACCTAAAAAGACTTGGTTAGAAAATATTAGAAATGATCTTTCTTTATTAGATTTAAACGAGAATTTGACTTTTAATAGGACACAATGGAGAAAAAGGATTCATGTAGCCGACCCCACGTAGTGGGATAAAGGCTTGATGTTGTTGTTGTTGTTGTAACTAAGATTGGAAGTAATAGTGTTATCCCTTCAAACAAAGTTTCCTATGACAATCAGTTGGAGTTTAGCACTTTTCTTCAGAGTTGGCTTAGGTTGAAGATTAGAAGTTGCCTTATAAGGTGCTATAGAGGATGTCTTATGGAAAGGTTTCACAAGCATATGCATGATAATGATGTTGTTCTATTTGAAAACATAAATAATATCCCGACCATAATGGATAACAATCATATCATGCAACACAACCTTCCTAGAAGAACATGTGCAATATCCATGAGGAGGACATCATATCAAATTTGATCTTCCCTATTTTAATGGGAACCAAGCATTGACTAGTGATGGGAAGGGATATCTGATTTACTCAATTGACATGAAAGGGTTTTCAAGGCGAGGTTTAGTTTTTAGGTTGGCACTACTTAAGATGTGTGCTGAAATAACATCCATATCACTCCACCCATCTATAATCTACACCTCTTACCATTAAGCATAACGTATATGTTAAAGATATTTTTTTCTTCTCAAAATTTTCTCACTCTTGGCTATACCGAGGCATCTCATCACACTAAGTTGAGGGTCATCTATACATCCTGATTCTTTATACTATCATCAAAAACACCTCTAGAACATCATCTACTGGGCCCTATGTTTCTTCTAAGAATAGGATTTGAGCTTTGCACTAGTTTTGCATGTGACCTTCTTTGTGACATTTGAAACGGATTATTTTCCTAGTGATTTTGGAATTTTCTTCTATTGGTGCTTTGGGAAAGCGTGATGGGCCAATACAATGGATGAATCTAGAAGTAGATCGGTCTGACGAAGGCATGAGACTTGACTCTTAGATAAGCAAAGAGAACTAGATTTCTTTTATTGTTCAACTAGAAAAGCACAATGAAAGGCTTCTTCCATGATTTGGGAATCAAATAGTTCAACCATATTCCTGATATTAGCCTTAAGTCCAATGATAAATTTATTGGACAATTGCCAATTATTGTCACCACAATTAGTCCCAGAAACTAGGTCATCCAAGATGTTTAAATATTTAGTAATTGGAAGACTATCTTGGCTTATGGTTAAGGATTTTCTATGTATTTTCTCGTCCTGAAGTTTAGGATAATATTTAGCTTTCAACATTTCTTTTATTTCTATTCCGGTGAAAGTGGCTCTTCCTACTCTTTATTCCTTTGGTGAGCTGCATGCCAATGAATTTTTGCATGTCAAATTAATATCATTTTGGCAAATAACTTGTTGTTAGTCATTTCTTGTCTACCGATTAAAGAAGACATCCATCTATACTAACTAATCTAAGAACCTATTGGGGTCATAGGTGTGATCATAGGTAAGAGCTTCAACTTTAATCCTCCTAGAGGGTTATTAAAGTTATTAATATTCTTTAAGGACAATTTCTTCTATCTCCATTCATAAGGGGTTGTCTCATGCTAGGTAGGTCTTTGTTGGAGAATTTTGTTGTCCTCTAACGGATTGCATACTTTTTTTTTGAATACGGCATAAGAATGATGATATTTTACCCCAAAGGATAAAAATATCATTTTCTTATAAATTTAATGATAAAATCTACAATTTAACAGAGATTCCCCGTTCAATGTTTGGTTGAACGGGGTTTATTTTATTCTGGGGTACAGATGCCCCATAGGGGCAAACCTTTATGGTTAATTACATCTCAAGTTTTGGTACTTGAGAATACTTTTGATTAAACTAGTGATTTTCTCTTTTCTTTTGAAAGTCATTTAGATATTGGTTAAAGTTTAATTTTTGAAAATTCATGAAAGTCTTATTTAAAGGATTTTAGTCCTTTAGGAATTTTAAGGAGGAAACGATCGATTTAAAATTAGATTTTTAGAAGGAGAGCCAAAGGGAATGAAGTAGGAGCACTTGATTCAGAGGGAAACTCAGAGGTGCTCAAACTATCCTATGTTGGACTTTATGTTTTAGAAATCTAATTTTGTTTGACTTGATCATTTTCATTAGAATATTGGGACTTACGTTCCAACAAAACATATTGGAGGAACTGCCCGGAAGGTGAGGACTTGTTTGGTGATTGAAATCAACCACTGCCTCAGATCCTAAAATTAAGGTGAGGACTACCGAGAGGTAGTACCTCGAACCTAAGTCTAGCGAATGCAAAAAGACTTACAAATTATACCTCACAATAGGCACAACCAGCCCGACCTCTGGATTTATTGTCCTTCCTGGAAAGGACTACCAGCTAAACCCTCCTAAGCCTATTAAAACCATGTTTTCCGGTCTCATTGCATATGAAGAGTGGAAGGCTATTTTTGTTTTGGAAGTAGGACTTATAGCTTGGCTTTGAGGCCAAGATGCCTATTTATGTAGGGTATGCAGAATGCTGACTCATAAAGAAAATAGATTTTTATTATCTAATCCTTAAGTGAGGGCTTTCTACATGAGACTCTTTTAGGCCATCAATGATCAATTTAAATTTTAAAAACTTGGCTCTTTGAAAGAGAGCCATACAAGTTTCTTTTATTAGAAAATCATGGAGCCGAGATTTAATTTTTTAAGTTGTTTACATTTAAAATGGTAGAAATCTTAAATTTTTTCCTAAGAGCCTACCATTTCACAAGTCCAGGCCACTCCCAAACAAACAATAAAAGAAACCTAAAAAAAACATACTGTTCTAGTGCGCACACGGTAAACAAACAACACATGCATATATATATATATATATAAATTAAGTGTAGGAAATGTAAATAGAGTCCAAGTTATTACAAACAGTTTTGGCAGCTGAGTTGCCTGCCATTATACAACTCAGTTAATGTATTACAGATTCTACTTGTGGGGGGTCTTCAAGCTCTTGACTTCTGAATGGACATGGGGCTTCACCTCTGGCGGGTACATCCTTCTAGTACACTTCCTTCTTTTGCTCCAAACCACCACAAGTTTTACATCCTAATTCTATCAAATACATATTTGAAAAGAAAAGACTCAAGCCTGCAATACAGAGTTAGAAAGCAGTTTATATAATAATCACATCCAGAAAGTATGTCTAGCATTTCAAATGCCAAACACCTGCTTCTATCCTATTGGCCACATCTTTTGGGGGGTTTTAAGCGGTACCTGTCATGCAAGCAATTTATTATTTATGATTTACAGCGCCCCCCTTTTAGACATGGCCACCTGCACAAAAAACATGTATATATTTTTATACTAGCCACTTAAGGGCAAGTGCCCACAACGCAGACAATCCAATGGGCAATCACACCAAATCATCAACCACATGCTCACACAAAGAAAAATCCTAGTTCTAGCATGCCTAAGGGGCTGTGCACCTAAGTGTGTGAAGCTTGTGTGGTATGTCACACTAAGGATGTTCCACCTAGAGTTTGGATCTAAGAGAAGGATATTCAACACTAATTTTTGGACTAGTGTTGGAAGAATTCTCCTTAGCTTTTAGAGTTAGGGAGAAAGAGTATAGGAATCCAACATTAAGCTTTTTGGGCTAAATGTAGGAGAACTCCCCTTAGCTTTTGGAGCCAAAGAGAGGAGATTGATGCTTCTTTTAGCTTTGAGGCTAAAGAAGAGGAGGGGAAGATGTCCAACACATAGCTTTGGGGCTAAGTGTTGGAAGATCATCCTTAGTTTTGGAGCTAAGAAGGGGATGTAGGAATCCAACATCTAACTTTTGGGCTAAATATTGGAGAACTCCTTTTAACCTTTGGAGCTAAAGAGAGGGGAAATCTCCTATACCTTAGAGGTTGGAGGAGAGTTGGAAGAATGTGCAACTTAGAGGTTGCAACTTTTAGAAATCCCTAGAACATTTGGTGTTCAAAGGGAGTATTCATTTGCCTATTTGTGGTTAAGCAAATGAGATGAAAGAATTCAAGGTTCAAATCTTGAGTTCAATTGTTTTACAACATGATGTATTTAGGATTTTGAGGAAATCCCTAATACAAAACATGAGGAGAATTAGATGTTCTCCTACAACTTTGAGTTGTAAGAGAAAGGAAAAATGAAATGCGACTTAGCGGTTGCAAATTCATGGAGTTTTTTTGAATGTTTGGTGTCCAAAGAAAGGGACATACACTCACTTAATTTAGGCTAAGTGAATGGAGGGATTTTCTACACTTTTATTTGGTAGGAGGAAGGGAAGTACAACTTAGAGGTTGTAGCTTTGGAGAAAATTTTTTAGATATTTGGTGTCCAAGGAGAAATATGCATTTGCCTAATTTGGGTCTAGGCAAATGAGGTGGAAAATCATATATTGGTTTCTTGCTCCAACAAATGAGATAGGATAAACTTAGACTTTGCTTCTAAGTTCAAAGACTCATGACATGATGTATTTAGGACTTATAGAGATCCATAATACAAAACATGAGGAAGATGGGTTGGGTGGATTCATTCGTTGATCTTATGACTCAACAAACGAAGGAAGGAGCTTAGGATTTAGCTCTAAGCTCTAAATAATTTATGCAATGATGTTTTTGGAGACTTGAGGAGTCCCCAAATAATCATGCATGAGAAGATATTTGTTGGTTTTATGTTCCAACAAAAGAGGAGAGAATTTGGAAGTTAGTTCCAAATTGCAAATGATTCATGCAATCTAACACTTAGAGTTTAAAGAATGCTCCAAGCATTATGCATGAAAGAGAATTGCTTATTTGTTAATTTTATGTCTTAGCAAATGAAAGGGCAGGCTTAGGATTTTGGTCCTAAGATCTTGAAGATTCATGTGATAGAATAATTTTGAGCTTTGAGGGTGCTCCTAAATATCACACATAAAGGGGATGTTTGTTGGTTTTATGCTCCAACAAACAAAGATGAAAAAACTTGAAAGTTGGTTCCAAGTTTCAGAATTCATGCAATGATGCATTTGGAGCTTTGAGGTACTCTAAATATCATGCATAATAGAGATAATTTATAATTTTGGAACTACAAATAAAGAAATAATCATCAAGTTTTGTACTCAATGACATAAGATTATCTACCTATATAGATTAGGCAAATAAGATAGGCTAGGAGTAGAATACTAAGCCGAAGGAGGACATTCATTCGTTGATTTTGCGGCTCAACAAATGATGAAGAGAGCTTAGGATTTGGCTCTAAGCTTCAAGATCTTCATGTAATGACAGATTGGAACTTTGGGGAATTCCAAATCATCATATATGAGAAAAGAGACATGTTCATTTGCTAATTTTCTGTTATTAACAAATGAAATAAAGACTTAGGATTTGTTCCTAAAGTCTTAATGATTAATGTAATGAAACATTCGGAGCTCGGAGAGGCTCCAAAATATCACACATGGAGGTATACATGTTTGTTGATTTTTTTGCTTCAACGAACAAATGCTGAAAGAACTCGAAAGTTCGTTTCAAGTTCAAGAGCTCACAATGTGTACTTAGGATTTTAGGGAAATCCAGGAGTACAAGACTTAAGGAAAGGGTAATTGTTTGTTGATTTTGTGTCAACAAACAAAGGATCGGTCACTTAGAATTTGGTTCTAAGATCTTAACGTTTCATGCAATAGAACATTTGGAGCTTGGAGAAGCTCCAAAATGTCACACATGAAGGGAATGTTTATTGGCTAGATGCTCCAACAAACAAGATGGGAGAGCTTGGAATTTGGTTCCAAGTTCAAAATCTCTTGGCATGCATTTTGAATTTTAGGGAAATCCAAATCAAAATACACAAGAAAGGGTAAATAATTGTTCATTGATTTTTTGTCTCAACAAACATGGAATTAGTGACTTAGAATTTATTTCTAAGTTCAAGGACTCATGTGAGATGGCGTTTAGAACCTTGAAGACGTTCCACTTGCAATACATGAGGGAGGAATGAAACGATTGCTTGTTGATTTTTGTCTCAACAAACATGATAGAGTGCACTTAGGATTTTGGTCCTAAGGCCCTAAGATTCATGCAATCCAACACTTGGGGCTTTGAGGATGCTCCAAGCATTATGCATGAAGAAGATAGGTAATAGCTCCTACGATAAGCTAAGAGACATGCAATGAAGCATTTGAAGCTTTGAAGAGGTTTCAAAGACCATGCATGAAAGAGAAAGATAATTGTCTATTGATTTTGCCTCAACAAACAAGAAGGTGAATGATTTAAAATTTGTTTCTAAGATTCAATCACCATGTAATAATGTTTGATTGGAGTCTTTGGAGACTCCGAATCATTATACATGAGAGAGGGGTATTCATTTGTTGATTTTGTGACTCAACAAATGAAAGAATGACTTAGGATTTGGTCCTGAAGTCCAAATGACATGTGTAGGGAAATGCTTAGAGCTTCAAAAAAGGCTCCAAGTCATTACACATGAGGAGAAAAGAGCATTTAAAAGGAAGCTCTTCATATTTGTTGGGATCCATGCAACATAGAGCTTATAACTTCCTCAAAGTTCTAAGCATCAAATTGAAAGGGGATGTGCATGAGAAAGAGAATTCCTATTCTTCCATGAATGTTTTGGACTCATGAAAAGAAAAGATGATTTCTAAAGCTTTGAAAAATTTTCTAAATCAATTTTGACATGATCTAGGGGGTTTGAAAGCTTCTAAGGATGTCCTAAAGATCGATTTGATAAGCTCTAAGAGGAACCTAGGAGTATGCATGAAAAAGCTCACTACTTTTCTTTTGGTTAAGATGTTCAGATGTTTAAATTGCTCATCATTAATCAACTTGCAAATTTCATCAAACATGTTTATCGGCTTCAATATATATGGTGGAGTATAATCTATAAGCTTTTAAAACCCATAGAGTATTCCGCACTTGTTTCACAAGTATTTAGAGATTTGATAAACATGTTAGTAAATTTGCAAATCTTTAGATATAAAGCAATATAAGACATTCGCTTCTACCCTTATTTTTGCAAAACATTGTATGCAACTTAATCAATTATGCTCTCTTTGTGGGATCTCAACATAGACCTTGGGAGGTTAATGTGTGATCTCACAACATGAGGTGCTTACCAAATTGATTAGATTTGCCTCCAAATATTTGCAAAACTAACTACAAAAGTTTACAAGCTTCAACACATAAAGAAACTTTGCATTTGTAAATTACTTCTATAATCTAAACTTTGAAAGAAAGATGCATGCGAACAAATAAGATGAAGCTTGGAAACTTTCTCATATGTTGATGCATTAGAAGCATGGGCAAACATCTCTATTTTTAGGGATTTCATAAGTTTGAAATGCTCATTTGTTATCATTTCCATGAGCTTCACAAAACACCCAAAAATGACTTTTTTAAGAGCTTTACTCATCCTAGGATTTGCAACGTAGATCTTTGGAGATTCATGTGAAATCCTACAACAAGTATGCTATGGATTTAAAATCTGGTTAAATACATTTTTATGCATTCATGAAAGTCATGGAAAATCTACAAATTAGAAAATATGAGACCCCAAGTTTTATGTAAGTATCATCATTTAACTTAAAAAGCAAAAACATGGCTTACGATGCAAAGAAACCTACACCTCGATATTCATCTTGAGATGAGAAAACATCACCTAGCCTATGGTCATTTGTAGGCGACGGATTGTAAAGTAATATGAATGCTAAAACATGCATTTGAGGGGTGTTGGAAACAAATCCAACAACCAAACGCCTCGCCGCCACCCTCTTTTGGCTCTCACATGAGAGCTAATTGTAAGAAATCACTGGATTTCTACAATTTTATCACGAGGACAGCGGCATGGGATTTTGGGGAAGCAAAAAAGTAAGTTTCTAATGGACCTAGAGTTTGGGGACGTCAACCACACGATCATTGGCTTTGAGTGGCCAAGAAATTTACCTCACACTGGCTGTCCAAGCGTTCCAATCCAAGCTCCAAGTGCTCCCAAGCTCCAATTCAAGCTCCAATGCAAGTTCCAAGGTGCTCCGGACATCGCCACTGCTGCCCAAGGCGTTTCGAAGGCCCCAAACCGCTGTTTGGGAGGTTTGGGAACCTTCCTTTGCTGTTTGGAAGCTTCCAACGGCTTCCTTGTCGCTACGAACTCACCGGAGTTGAAAGAGGAAGGGGGAGAAGCCACTAACTTCACTGATTTTTGAGAAAGGAAGAGAATAGAGGTCTCAACCTTTGATTGGCCTCTTGAGAATGAGGAAGAAGGCCCCAAATCCCTAACTCCACCTTCCTTTCTTGCTTAGAGGAGCCGCACGCAAGCAGCTTTGGCCGCTGGAAGAGGGGCGACGTACGGAGAAGGAGGAGTCGCACGCAGGGGGTGGAGGTTCGCCTGGTGGAGTCGCATGCAAGGGAGGGCGGAATCCCCCTTTTCTTCCTCTCCCGCTCCCTTTCTTTCATTCGGGACGGACAAAGCACGGGGGAGCCGAATCCTCTCCCTTTCGTTCGCTCTTGGAGACACACTCCAGTCGCAGGCCACCGCCCCATGCATCTGATCCGACCTCCTTAATACGCAAAACGAGAGAATATGCACTTGATTAGGTTTCCTGCATGATTGGATGTGAAATTTGGTGAGATTCTAGGTTAAGTATTTTGGCAACTTCTAAAGAGAATCCTAGAGACATTTTGTATCTCTAAAAAAAGATTTGGTTTGAATAGAAGAAATATGGCTTCTTATGGGGGGCAGCAGCCACAGCCGCATTTGAAAGTTTAAAGAAGGCTATGACTACAGTACCAGTTTTAGCCTTATCGAACTTTACTCAGATCTTCATGGTAGAAACGGATGCTTCCGGGTATGGATGGGGGCAGTACTTATGCAGAGTCATCATCCCATCGCTTATTTTAGTCAAGTATTGACGGCTAGAGCCAGACTGAAATCTGTATATGAGAGGGGGCTGATGGCCATCATTCTAGCCATTCAGAAGTGGCGGCCCTACCTGCTGGGGAGACATTTCATTGTCCGGACCGATCAGTGAAGCCTAAAGTACTTATTGGAACAACAGATGGTAACAGAGGAGCACCAAAGGTGGCTATCCAAGTTGTTGGGGTATGATTTTGAAATCCAGTACAGACCGGGAGTGGAAAACAAGGCGGCAGATGCGTTGCCCAGATGCATGGGAGAACTTCAAACAATGACCATATCTATCCCATTAATGATAAATTGGGAAGCCATCAAAGAGGAAAGCACTCGGAATGAGGAATTGGACAAAATCAGGGCAAACTTACAGAGAGAGGGAAGTAGTCACCCAGGGTACTCTTTGGAAGGAGAGAAATTGCTATACCAAGGAAGGTTTGTGATGCCCAGGACATCAGTCCACATCCTACACCTGCTTCAGGAGTTCCATGGGAGTACAATTGGGGGTCACTCAGGAGTATAGAAGACATACAGTCGGCTCGCTGCAGAATTATACTGGAAGGAAATGCGTAAAGATGTGGAGGAGATGGTAGCTCGATGCGAGGTATGTCAGAGAAACAAGTATTTAGCTATGTCACCAGGGGGATTACTCCAACCATTAGCATTACCAGATCGCGTATGGGAAGAAGTCTCTATGGACTTCATAGACGGGCTACCCCATTTAGAAGGGTTCACGGTAATATTGGTGGTCGTGGATAGATTAAGCAAATATGCTCACTTTATTCCTCTCCGGCATCTATACACAGTAGTGACAGTAGCATCGACCTTCATAAGGGAAGTAGTCATATTACATGGCATTCCAGAGGCGATAGTGTCTGATAGAGATAAGGTGTTTCTCAATCATTTTTTGAGGGAATTGTTCCAATTACAGGGCACGATATTAAAGAGAAGCACCACCTACCACCCACAGACTGATGGCCAAACCGAGGTAGTCAACAGAAGCTTGGAAACCTACCTTAGATGCTTTGTGTCAGAGAAACCCCCGCTCTGGGTTCAATGGCTACCATGGGCAGAGTACTGGTACAACACCTCTTATCATTCTGCTTCACAAATGACCCCATTGAAAGTGTTGTACAGGAGAGACCCACCTCACTTGGTGCACTTTGGGAGTAGCAGTACGCCAGTTTCTTCGGTGGAGCCGTGGAGGAATACCTCGAGGAAAGGGACAGGGTATTGGGAGAATTGAAAATGCATCTTTTGAGAGCCCAGCAGATTATGAAAAAAAAGTTGATGCACATAGGAAGGATGTCCAATTCAAAGTGGGAGAGAAGGTGTTTTTGAAGCTCCGACCATATAGACAGAAAACAGTCGCTAGCAGGAGGAATGAGAAGCTAGCCCCAAGGTACTTTGGACCTTACGAGGTATTGGACAAAATTGGAGCAGTAGCCTACCATCTAAAATTACCACCAACGACAATCATACATTCGGTTCTTCATGTATCCCAGTTGAGAAGGGCCATTGGTGATTATACAGCCAACCCAGAATTGCCAGCCACACTTACTGAGGATGTAGAAGTGATTTTAGAGCCCTTAGAGTTAATGGGGGTTCGCCAAAAAGAAGGAGCTAAGGAAGTACTGATCAAATGGAAGAACCTTCCAGACTACGATGCCACATGGGAGCCGTATGAAAGGATAAAGCATCAGTTTCCTGATTTTCACCTTGAGGACAAGGTAGTTCTTTGGGAGGCGGGTATTGATAAGGCGGTTCATCCTGAACCGCCTAGATGGGGCCAGTAATATCAAAGAAGGCCCAAACCGCCTTGCCCAAACCACCCTACTTAGGGTGGGACCCACTTGGGCGGCAACAAGAGGAGAGAGGGAGAGAGGCGACAAGCAAATAAGGAAGGTAGATTTAATTAATTAAATTGATTTGATATCTTTTGTATTAATTAAATAATATCTTATATTAGAAAATATGTAAGGAGGTTGTATTAATTAAATAATATCTTATATTAGGAAATATGTAAGGAGGTTTGTAAGGAGGTGGAAAAGGCTATTTAAAGGGGATGAGAGGGATAGGGCTAGGCATGCTTTTGATTATTCTTCTCTTGTAGTCTCTTTGGGTTTGGGCTCTAGACTCTTGTCTAGAGATTTGGAAGAGAAGATCCTCCTCTCGAATAGGGGATCAATTGTATCTTTGCTTTCCGTTTGCTTCGTTTTATCTCATATAATAAAATCTACTGTTTGGGTTGTTTTCATTATCGTATTGTGTTTTTTCTCGCTGTTTTGTTCCAATTTACTGTTAGGGTTGCTTGCGAACTCATGTATTTCCAATAGGAATACTTGCGAACTCAAGTATTTCCCATCATTTTCGCACCACACAAAATCACAAGAGAATGGGATGACATTTCAGATAAAGTCATTTATAGGAATCTGGCATCAAAAGTGTAAACATTACTTAGAATTCTTATGAATCAGAAATACACGAAGAAACTTTCTCTATGAAGATCAATTTCTATTATATGATAACAGATCAATCAAATTAAATTATGCTTGAACATCTAAACTGAATTGCATAATAAAGAATGACAACAAAGTGAAGAGCAAGAAGATTTAATAAAGACTATGCAGAGATAAAAAATTTGTTGAAAAGTGGAGCAGTTACAAACTCAAAAAAAAAACCACTTATCCACAAAAAAACCACAGATTTCGAACACTAATCATAAAAGTTCAAAGATTAAACAAATAAACAAAAACTAAAGCACAACTGGTCACATGTAAGTCAGCTTAAAAAGAAAAAAAGATAAGAAAATAATACATAACACAAGTGTAAGGAAACCAGTTAACCTGAAATAAAAACAATACATAACACAATGAATTGGTATCTAAAAGATGATATAACTATCATATTTCACAATCTTCAAAATAAAAATCAATGTACTAAATTTAACAAAGTTTCAAAGTAAACCGTAACAAAATGTCTATAAATGACAACTTTTTATATGCTCGTCTATGTAATATTCTATATTTGTCAAATTTCTAAGATGATTTCCAATCAATGTTGAGTGTCCAAGAAATTGAAAAAATAAATCACTACATGGTCAATTAATATAACTAACACATATTCAATTTATATAGCTATGCCATTAGATCTCATTAATGTCAGCAAAAAAAAATTCATTTATCATACTGATTACTACTGCCATAATGACAAAATAATAGAAGCCTACAAAATTGATTTGATAATATATATTATTTTGATAATACTTACAATTGATGTATTAACTTAAATCGATTAAGGATGAGCTGTCAAGATTTGGATAATATAACTCCTACATCACTTTCTTGAACACTGTGCGATTTGCTGAGTTGTAAAGTTGTGTTGTCAATATGTGAGATGGCAACAACTTATCATATCAGATAGCCTATAAAGATGTAAGGTCAAATCAAGCTATATTATAATTTCAAGCTGCTTCAAAATGTATGATATGGCTTACCTCTGCTATTTAAGGTGTGTATGTTCATTTGAAGTTGAGGTGTAAAGATTTTAGGTTATGCCTTAGAGATGTTTTGGCCATATATGAAAACCCTTCATTGCATCCCCAATAAATAAAGGTTCAATGATGCAAGTAGAAGAATGCATGAATATATAGCACGGGCCTGTGATAGCCCATTGGAGCAGAAGAAGACTGTGAAAGAGATATTTCATTGTTACACCCATCAGTGGTCTGAAAGATAAGGATGATGCTCTTCGGGCCGTGCATGAGGAAGTAATGAGGGTAAAACTCTACAAGACAAGAGATTTTCTAAATGCAGCTGGTTGGAAGATTGTTCAAATTAGGTTCCTCATTTCTTACAAATGCGATATCATGAGATGTGATATGATCATCAAGGTGGACATTCGCCACATGTTGACCGGAGTAACCTTGACATTGAGCATATGATCTTGTATCGAAGTTGGCATCCTAGCTTGGACGAATTTGTTTTGAAGTTTTATAATAATCGAATGAAGGAGCTATTACATAAAGGCATGCCAAGAAAGTTTTTTAATGCTGAGGACTGGCAACACCTTTAGTATGAATTTGAGTGTAATTTCAAGTGCTGTCCAACTCAAACCTAACTCTAAGCACGTCTTCATATGCTGCTTAGGGGATAAGAAACCTATGATTAGTATGTACTTATGATTTTGTTGTGTTATTTATCATGCTTATTAAAGTGAATGTTATATTATTATAATTTCTTATGAGCATTACCATAGTATTTCATTATTAGTAAATCTTTTATTTCACTAGAGATTATTTTGAAGTACGGATTGTATTTTCACACATGCAAAATTAAGTAAGAGTACTATATTTTCAATACCAGCTTCAATGCAAACTACAACATCAGTCCTTCATATATTTACATAAACGTGATCAAAAAAATACATAAGAATGACACATCTATGGATGACGTGGAAGAACCCCACTCCCTGGAGTATATCTAACTAGGGTCTTTCGTCTTCGCCTTTGAAGCTGTGGCTCCTCAATCACCTCCTCCTCTTGCTCATGAACTTGTGTATGTTGTTGTGATGGTTGTGTACATTATTACGATGGATGTCCTCCCATTAATAATATGTCCTAACACGTGGGAAAAAATGGTAACCCAACAGATGACATCCACTCAAGTATAGTCATGAGAAATAAGGAATACGTAGTGTGTTGTTGAGACTATGTGCTATATTATATATCTACTGCATCACTTTCGTGTGCACTGTATAGGCTTCAATGTCGTGTGGATGGTCATGGGCCAGTCATGTCATAACTAGCTGACGGCGTGTACATGAAAAGTCTAGGTGGATCTCTCTCAATAGTTTGACAGTGCCGGCTGCCTGTCAATCTGGATGGAGCATCAAAGGTTGACCGTCTTGCCCCTGAACTCTATAATAACTCGTTGCAAGTTCCCTGGATTGGGCCGCCTCTTCCGTTGTGGTATCAAAAGTGATATAGTTTATGTAAATTGATCGTTGAACCCAGGCAGAAAGTTCTGTGACATGGTCAACACCAACTACAATGAACTGATATTCTATCTGTGCGCCCCAACCAATTGCTCCAGAATGACAGTTGACCGTATAAAGTAGTCGCCCTATAAGATATGAGTAATTTGTCAGATATAATTTTAATAATTTATTCGTAAGAATAGTGCTACACAAACTGTGTAGAACGTGAATAATTGTACGTACCACAAATCTTTCCCAGCCGATCTTGGAAGAAAGTCTCCCGAGGCTCTGTTTGTGGCTGTAACAGG